>OY757907.1:9550663-9638163 GCA_963585895.1 Sepioteuthis lessoniana | reverse complement strand
ATATATGTCTAGTTACTTTATTGTAATTCCGACCGGTAATAAAAAGAAAAACCAGAAGTTGACAAATGGGGAGGAAACTCTTCACCCACCTTCTACCCCCTCCCGCCCTTTCCTCCTGTGTCTATTCTGGCTGTATTAATTTTATAATCCTTATGTGACCGGTTTTTGTTTTTCTTATATATATATATATATATATATATATATATATATATATATATCGCGCGTGTGTGTGTGTGTGTGTGTGTGTGTGTGAGTGTGTGTGTGTGTGTGTGTGAGTGTGTGTGTGTGTGTGTGTGTGTGTGTGTATTTCATCGAGAAAATTCAGTGGAAAACACTCTTTTATTGACAACCAAGGAATGGACAATAAGTAAAAAAAAAAGAAAAATTTACATCTCTGAAGAACTCATCTAGCAACAAAATGTTAGAATAATTTGAAGATCGCTTATTTAATCCGGATTAAAAAAAATCAAATTTAGATCCATTAATGAGGATTTTCTAAAGAAAGCTTTTAAAATTTTGTTTTTGGCGTTAACAATTCAAATAAGATGTGGATCAAAGCTGATACACCTTGAAACCAATACAAAATTGATCCACCATTATATAAGAAAATATTACATGATAAAATAACAGAAATATAAACCCGACCAAGATGATATCGTAGACCAAATTAATAAAGATGAACATCTTTTCACAAATAAAGTCAATATTAAAAATAACTTAGTTGAAGTAATTAGAAAAGAGCAACTATAATTGTTAAAGATCAAAACAGAACTTTGAAAATAATAAACAGGCTTAATTAATCCTACTAAAACAGAGGTAGTTTTAGTATCTAAAAATATATTGCGTAGAATAGTTAAAAAATTCAATGAATCCTCCCACAGGGAGAATTCATTAAATACTAGTGAATGATTTAAGAATAACAGGCATAAAAATAAAACTAATTTTATCCAATTTGACATAGATCTTTACCCCTCTTTAACGAAATAAATATCGTTACAAAACATCAATTTTGCAAGAAATTATACCGATATAACTAAGGGGGAATTAGATATTATATTAGCATGTAGAAAATCAGTTCTATTTTTCAATAATACTACTTAGCAAAAGAAAACAACTGATTATTTTGACGTCATTTGACTCTTCCCAAATTGCAGACTTAGTAGGAATATACATGTTAGACACCCTCGACATTTTTTTTCAGATTTAAGGAATATCGGACTTTACAGAGATGATGGATTAATTTCTATCCCAATTAGAAATGGACCCTTAACATCAAAAATACAAAAGAGGATTTAGCTATATGGGCATAAAGATAGAGATTAGTTCTAACTTGAAAATAGTTAATTTTTCAGATGTTACTCTCAATCTAAGTAATAATTCTTATAAACCATTTAGTAAGTCTCCTACTATACCAACATACATTAATATTAGTTCTAATCACACTGCATCCATAGTTAAACAAATCCATGATGCGATTAATATCAGAATTAACAGATTATAATCTTCTAAAACATATTTAATAATAATAAGGATTCCTACAATGAAGCTTTAAATAACAGTGGTTATAAAGATGAACTGGAATATTTAGATGCCAATCAGCATCACATAAATAGGGGCAATAATATAGGAAATTAGGATCACAATTATAGAAGAAACAATAGAATATTTAATGTAAATACTGATAATAAATAAAAGATTAGCCATAGAAATATTACTTTATTTAATCCCCCTTTTTGTAAACTTTCTAATTGGAAAATATTTTCTAAGTTTAATCAGTAAACATTTTAAAGATGAAAACCCCCTTTGAAAAATAATTACCTAGAATAATGTAAATTAGTTATTCTTATACTAACAATATTTCTAAAATTATTGACAATCAGAATAAGAAATTAAATAATAAACTTAACAGGAATAACAAAGCTAATATAAAACATACATGTAATTGTAAAATGGTTCTTAGAAAACAAATGTAACCTTGATAATATTGTGTATCGGGCCAACATTTTAGCTAATAAAAAATATAGTATTGATTAGACTTGCATAGATATGAAAAGCTTAAACTGGAAATTTGGATAGTATAATCATCTACAGTCATTTAAAAATTCAACATTAAGAAATCAAACTGCCCTCTCAAAGTTATTACAGGGATCTAAAAGAACCAGGACTAACACTTGTTATAAAATTGGAAAAAAATATCTTCCTCAGCAAAATTATATATGATAAGTGTAATTTATTTTTAGAAGAAAAATTATGTGTATTATTTTTTTTTTATAAAAATTTACTTAATTCTGGAAAAGAGATGATTGCGGCTTGTAGACATAAAAAGTTCTTAGATTAATTTAGATTTGTACATTTTTGGAATTATATATTTGACTACCTATAATTAAGTGATTACATATCCTTAATTCTATATATTAACATATTAATCTATAATTCTTTACAAATAAAATACTAAATCAATAAATTTCATAATTCTCAAATATATAATACAATTAAAATTAATAGATAAAATATATAAACTTTTTTTCATAATAAGATATAATAGAAAAATAATAAAAAGGAATAAAAAAAATAATCGGTCGTTTAACGGGTATGAAAGGTCCCCATAAAACACCGTTTTTTTAGTACACCGTCTTTTACTTACAACTAATCACAAACTGGAAAATCAAACATTGAAATCCTTTATTTTGTCGTTTTAAATTATTAGTTACTTTAACGTAGTGTATTTTACTGATCAATTCTTTATTTATAACAATTACTTAACGTTAGATATGTGAATTACATATTAATTATGTGTTTATTACGATTGGCTTAATTTTTGTTAAAATTATCTTAATATAGATAACTTGAATTCTTATGATATTTTACATAACAAAAATTAAGTTTGCAATTTAATCATTTTTCCTTATATATTTTTTGATATTGATAAAACCTAATAATCTCAATAAAAGTAGAGTATAAACTTTATCTATAGATTTTTAAAAACGTCGCTTACATTGAACAATTTTTCTGGAATTGGTTTTTAATCTTTTAATGTTATATAATATGTAAAGTAAGGATAATGATATTTTTTGTAATATATATATATATATATATATATATATATATATATATATGAAAAACAATAGATATATCTACAACGTTTATAATTTTTTTTTTGTTTGATAAATATATACGATAGATCATTTTAATTAAAATAGATCATTTTAATTAAAGAAATAGAAATAAAGAAATTTTTAAAATTCCATTCTCATCGGAAATAATATGACATCTAATTATAATTTTGAATATTTCATCTGAAGATTGTTTTTATAAAGCTTAGGAATTAAACTTAGAAGAATTTGTAAAGAACCTGAAATAGTTCTACACGTTAAATGTTGATGTATCGTTTATTCCAAATTAATTATACATCAATAGCCATTACTATTGAGCACTCATATTGGATACCCCTACACCTTTAATTTCCTCCTTGGATAATATATATATATATATATATATATATATATTTATATATATATATATATATATATATTGTGGATGACTATACAGATATATATTCTCCCCTACCCCCGTGGGGTTGAGTTCTCTGGCAAAGAAGTAATCGTGTTACCATTAGCGTCTATTGCAAGCCTCTTCGTATATGAATTGAGGTCTCGGCAACCGTTGAACGGATGTATGTAAACAATAGTAATTGTGATTCATAACCGTTTAAAATGTACTTCGCAGCTATTATCGCCTCGTGGCTGAATGGTTAGAAGCTTTGGTTTGACGTTTGAGCCAACCGGGTTTCGATCCCAGCTACGGGAAGATACTGTCTAGCCACCCTGATGAGTTCCGATAGAACGAAACAGATCTGTCTTTGGATGACTATAACGATATATATACTCCCCTAGCCCCGTGGGGTTGAGTTCTCTGGCGAAGAAATAATTGTGTTGCCATTAGCGCCTCTTCGTTTGAATAGAGGTCTCGGCTACCGTTGAACAGATGTATGTAAACAATAGTAATTGTGATTCGTAACCGTTTAAAATTTACTTCGCAGCTAATATCAACTTGTGGCTGAATGGTTAGAAGCTTTGGTTTGACATTTGAGTCAACTGGGTTTCGATTCCCAGCTACGGGAAGATAGTGTCTAGCCACACTGATGAGTTCTGATAGAACGAAACAGATCTGTCTGTGGATGACAATATATATATATATATATGTATATATAATGTATTTCTATTTTAGGTTAATCCCAAACTTTAACCCAAATGATTCAACTTGTGAATAAATATATATACAAATTGATATTTTGGAAAAGAATTCCATAAAAAAGTAAAGACTAAAAACATACATATTGTCTGAAAAAAATCACTGTATATCGTAATGTCTCGCCAAAAGAAAAAAAAATCTACAGAGGACTAAGTAAACGAGGAAAATGATCGATAGGGAGAAGAGCAAACATATATATATATATATATATATATATATATAAGGATTGCGTCAACTAGATGCAATAATGTGTGGCAACTGTTAGTGTCTAGCTTATAGATTTGTCAGACCATGTGCTTTTTTCTTTTTTTGGGGAGGTCTATTGTTGGTTCCTTTCAATATGTTTCCCGTTGATTGTCTAGAGGCAGGTCAATATTTTGGCCAATTCCTTCCAGGAAATCCCCGTGTTGACAGTTTTGTTGTGTTATCCATTTAATTAGTCTAATTTGATTGATTTTACTTCGTTCTGTTTTTTTTTATATTACTATAATTGCAATTCCTATTATTTGCTGTTGTCTTTTTACCTTCATTAGCATTTGCCTGTTTCACTAGCATTATCATTTCATTATTTATTCATTTGTTTTATTCCAACGTTAATCTGTTTATTGTTTACTCATCTGTTCACTTCTACTTTATGTTAGCACTTTATCTACTTGATTCATTTATTCATTTTCTCCAATTACTTTTTTATCTGTTAATTTGTTTTGTCTATTTGTTAATTTTTACTTTACTTAAATATGATTTTATTTTATTATTTTATAGCTATGTCTTGTGGTCCTATGCTTGTCACGGCACTTGATTGTGAGCTTCGTTCTGTCACTAACACATGCATTTCCACCAAGCTAGTTTATCAACTCTCTTTGTACCAACGTTGTGTTTGAAAGATCCACAGATAGATGACACAATCTAACCGGAACTTCTTCTGTCGGCTGGGGTGTTTCGTTGAAACAAATTGCCTGGATGTTAGCTACATAAAGACGAGAAAAACACTTCGTTAACAATTAACAAATCTTTATTAAAATACAATGGTGTAACAATAATATATACAATATATACAGAAAGAATCGTTATTGCTGCGAAGTGAAAGTGCGTTCACCGGATGGAGACACTGAATACTTCGACATTGTAGCAGGAATACTGCAAGGGGACACACTTGCCCCATACCTCTTTATCATCTGTCTTGACTACATGCTTAGAAAATCAAAGAAAACGGCTACGTGCTGACAATGAAAAGAAGCAGAAGGTACCCCGCAAAAACAATTACCGACACCGATGACATAGCGATTCTGACAAATACACCCAACCCAGCCGAAACACATTTGCATAGTTTGGAACAAGCCGCTGCAGGCATTGGCCTCCATGTCAATGCCCACAAAACGGAATATATGTGCTTTAATCAAACAGGCGTCATTTCCACACTAGACGGAAGCTCTCTGAAATTAGTAGACAAGTTCACCTACCCAGGAAGCAGTGTCTCATCAACCGAAAAAGACATACGCTATCGATCACATGGAAATCAGACCTGACCGATAAAATGAAACGCAGTTTCTTCCAAACAGCGGTCGGATCGATACTACTATCTGGATGCACTACTAGGACGCTAACAAAACGGCTGGAGAAAAAGCTAGACGGCATTTACACAAGAATGCTGCGAGCAATATTGAACAAGTCCAGGTGGCAACACCCTACAAAGCACTAACTATACGGTCAACTACCTCCCATCACGATAACTATACAAGTTAGACGAACCAGGCATGCAGGACACTGCTGGAGAAGCAGGGACGAGCTCATAAGTTATGTACTCCAATGGACCCCACATATAGCCGAGAAAAAGCAGGACGGCCTCCTCGACCATATATACTGCAGCTCTGTGAGGATACGGGGTGCAGCCCTGAAGACCTGCCAGAGGCGATGAACAATATGGAGAATTGGCGAGAGAAGGCCAGGGATATCCGTGCTAGCGGTACGACATGATGATGATGATGATGATGATATATATAGAGAGAAAGAGAATTTGTCTCTTTTCGTTGTATTTAACAGATAGACAAATAAGAAGTTTTTCTATTTTACTCAATTTTTCGGAGAGTAAGGCTTTTGCTGTAGAAGCTTTAGTTCTTGGAGGGATTTCTTTTCTTATTCTCATGTCTACAGTATGGACTGAGGATAACTTTTCTCGTCTAACTCTAAAAACATCAACTTCTAAAGAGGATTCCTCTCGGAAAAAAAAAAACATTCGCGATTGGCTAACCAATCACAGCTCATTTCGTATTCTAATTCTACTTTTGGACTTGTCAGCCAATTAAATTCACTAGTCTGCGTCTATGGGAAAAGTATCCCTTCTACATATCAGATTTTAATTGGTTATTCAATAAAATCAAAATATAGGGGCATGATTAATTAAGGGTCCACGCACGCCTTCTAGGTGAATATCTTTTTTCATAAAAACCAAAACAAAAATATAAGATTTTATTGATCTTTCCAAATATTTGACGTTTTAAACCTCAACAGGTGGGGAAGTGATTTTATGATTTATAATTGATCAATGCATAAAAAAAATTGAGTCTGTAATATTTTGTTTTTTAATTTCAAAATTCGAGTTGTACTGGTCCCTAACTGACTTTTTAAATTGACTTTTGAATTTCTTTCAAAGTCATTAAGTCTGTTTTACATTTTAATAAAAGGAAAATTACATTTTCATGAATTAAAAAAAGTTCATCATATTCTCCATCAGTTTTTAATACCTGTGGATACCTTATATTGTCATGGTTTCTGAGTCGCTACTTTTAAGGTGGTTTTGTTGAAAATTGTTTTCGTGTCTGCATTTGCATATGAGTTCCGATTGCTTATTTAGGATTTTCTTTTGTTCCGAGGTGGATGTTTTTCTTCTAGGCAAAGGTTGTTGAGTTTGAAGTATTGTTACAAGATGGTACACTTTTTCTTCCCTCCCAGGTCAATTTTATAGTGTTTTGTTTTAATTTTTTCAATTTTGCAAGTATTTCTACAAAGTGATTTGCGGGGATCGTATTTTCTTTATTATTACATGATGGTTTATGAATGTGTTTCCGGGGATTTTTTGTTCCACCAATATGTATTTTTATTTGCTTTCATTAGATTTTCTTTCTTTACGGCTTTAGTTTGTAGAGAATTTCTGTTTAGAAGATATTCGTGTTTTAATCTAAAATTACAGGTGTTCTATCATTTTTGCAGTGTATTATACGTAGATTTTCTTATCGTACCTTTTGATTAAGTGTAACACGATTTCACTACAACTGTGTCTAGGTTTTTGTTTAGTTCGCATTAAATAGTTTCTTTTCTTTCTTTGATGTTGGGAAGTTTTTATGTGTTAGTATTATGAGTTTTCCATGTTTGTTCTAACGTTTTTTAATCCCACAGGAAACACTAGAAATGAAATAATAGAAAAACACTACATCAGCAGTAGACTAATTCAGTAATAGAAAATAAAAACCAGATCACGCATTCATGTACGAAAACATCTAAGATTTCGACCCTTCAATCACATGAACTATATTAGATAAGGCCTTAACTTTAACAAATAAGTTCCTAAAAATAGCAGACGGCGAACTAAAAATTATCAAACGTAGACGAAACTCCTTACTTAGCAATAAGACAACATGAATTAAGAAATGCTCACAATACACATTCGATGTAACAATGGGTGGCTGGGATTGTGCTAAAACTTGTTGATGAATAGGAATATATTTGTAAAATAATGGCCGAAGGATTTCGTTTTATATATCTTGCCTTTAGGTTTAATTCGGCTAAGAACCTTTCGGCTCAGTGCATGGGTTAGTTAGGTGCAAACTTGAGCGCAGGTGTTGATGCGCGCGCAGGGAGGATGTGTCGTTCACAGATGTCAAAATAAAAATCCCAGATAGGAAAAATTTGACCAGGGGATGTGAATGACATCATGCACCAGAAGCGCGCGGAGGATTTGGGGGATTAAAAAAAAAAAGTCAGTTAGTTGAGTTCTGCATCGGAGGAAGAAGGTTGACTTTCGCTCGCTCGCCGAGGTCTTGAGGCAGATGTCGCACGAGGTTTGGGGGAGATGGAAAAGTCAGTATAGAAAAATGATATCTCTCTCCATATGTCGAAAAACCTTTTAACTCAAGGGTAATAAAAAAGTTTCATACCTGAACTAAGAAGTCGTAAGTGTTGTTCGTGTTTCGGCATTCCTATGTTCTATGTATATATGTTATGAACATTCTATGTACGTTTCACATATCCGTATCATGGGTATGGTACTTATTTAAAAAACTATCGGACACAATAAACAAAAACGACACGAGTCTTTAAAGAAGAAACACATTAAAACAGATAAAATCTGAAAGCAGTTCATAAAAGCATCCAAACAAATAGAATTCAACATAAATATAAAAACCAAGCTAAACGTAATAAACTTTTCTGACGTATCACATTTTTAAAAAAAAGAAGGAAGCAACATTATTTAGGGAATAAAACGATATTCCAGTTACATTCACGTCTTTTCCAACAAACAACTAGCCATAATAAAAAAAATCCCGTAATTCATCAGTCGCGGGCTATCTGACAACTTCAAAAATGAAACCATCTTAGACAAAACTAAAAAATTCAACAAAAGAGCTCTAATATCAGTGGTTTTACAGGAAAAATTCCGTACACACTTCCACGCAGAAAAATTGAAAACATTTTTTCGTTCAACCCATCAACCCATTGCAAAAAAAAAAAAAAAAAAAAAAAAAAAAAGAAAGTTTTAGAGGTATGCCGTTTAATTTAGTGATGCCACCATTTTTATTAAAACACGTACTCTGTTTTACCTGACTTACAAAGAGACCAATGCTACTTGCTCGCTGCTCCAGGTCAAGCATTCGGCTTGATCAAACGTATAAGTAAGAAGCGCTAGATTAACAGTGTAGGCTGCATCAGTAATAGTTTTTTTAGGGATACCGTCTGCTTCTTGCTTTTTTGTGTGTGAACCCATTTTCTATCATTAGATCGAGATTCGTTGTACATAATCTTGATAGATTAGGAAGAGAAACTGTGCCAATGTATCTCCTTACAAGACTTCATCAAAAATATCAAAGACATCAGTATCATCCTCAGGTAAGTGAACTATATTCCTCCTGTTCTTGTAGAGCATCATTATGACGGTATCAGTCTTTTGTGGAAAGGAATTCAGTAGTAGTTTTCACATCTACAGCTCTATGCAGGCACTGGATGATGTCTAGAGAACTTTACAAGATCGATGGCTGATAGTGACGAATGGCGAGAATGAGTCAAAAGAATCCATGCTGTCGGCATACCAGGATGCTGCGGGTGCTTCTGATGATGAATTTTTTTATGCACTTTGAAAATTTATTTGAAAAGGATGACTGTCTTTTACCTACTGATGACCTTCTTTAAAAGTTTTTCATGATTGAATTATAATGAAGTCAGTTTATACTTTAAATGCTGCAAATAACTGACATGAGAACAAGCAAAAATTATTACGTTGCACAACTGTAATGTAATAGTTATAATATCTGCGTATAGAAAATGCTATATATATATATCCTTGCAATAATACAAAAAAGATCAATGTCGCCATTGCTTTCAAGTTTTTTATTTTGTTTTTTAGGGTTCTCACTGGTCTAGTGGGTAGAGTGTTCGCCAATGACCCGGAAGACCTGGGTTCAATCCCAGGTCACGTCATACTTTAAAAATGGCACTTGGTACCTCCTTGCTTAACAGTCAGCAATATAAGGTACGTATAAATGGTAAAGTGGAGCAATCCAGGGAAAGCAGTAGTGCCGTCCCCTACACCTCAGTGTAGTAGTTATTGAAAAGGGAGCCTTCTGGTCACCCTCGACTACGGTCGCCAACTTTACTTTTTACTTTTATAACTATAACAGATTTTTTGAAAGACAATATGCAAGATGTTTTTCCCTATCTTGAGTGCGGCTGTAAGATTTTTACGCGTATTCCTTTGATTATTCAATAGTAAGAATGTGTGATGTTGTGGATCGACTTCTTCGAAAATAGTTTAGATATTTCCTAATATGTCGATACCGATTAAGAAATCGGGTATTTTAAACCTTAGCAGCTATATCGGTAAAAGTTATACTGCTGTTGTTCTTGGTGAATGAAGGTCACTTTTTTTCTAGAAATAGAGGACACAGTGCTGTATAGCTACTAACCACCCATCTCACAAACCAACGAAGACGGACCAGGCATGCTGGCTAAAGCTTGTGAAGTAAGGACGAACTTAAAAGTGATGTTCTCCGATAGACTCCCTCACATAGAGACACCAGTGTTTGCTGATCAGGAAAACCTTCACAAAAACACATCTCTCTGCGAACACTGGGTGCCATCTCGAAGACGTCCTAACTTATTTGCAACTGTTATTACTGCTTTGAGATATGAACTGATTACCACCGAATTCAGCTAAAAAAATTGGGCTATTGTTTCCTTGGAGAGTGTATCATTAAAATCTAAGAGGTATATTCGTTTTCCTTCTTCCTTTTTGACATATAACCAAAAGTTTAATAAATTAATAACTAACATTAAACTTTCAAAATTAAAAATAATCATTTCTATATTTACCCATAATTATCTATTATATTTACATATATTTTGGACTTATTTTTGTGAAAGAAATAATTCTTATACTGAGAAAAAATGTTTGGTTTTATCTGGATATTTTACATATTCAGTTTGAAATAAGTGTCCAAAGATATATAAATATTCATATTTATATAATACCAGTCAAAAGTACTTAGCCACCTTCAAAAATCTTTAATTCTCAACCTAAAAGTATTGTTTTTAATTAAATAAGTTAAGCACCACAATGATTTTATTTATTTTACTAAATACAAGTCTTTTTTGGTTGGGTTTGTTTGTTTAATGGCATATCAACCTTTGTAGGTTATTTAATGCCAAAGCCATTCTCCTAGAAGAACAGTGGTGGTACTATTTAACCCATAGCTGAGAGGATAAGGGGGTTCATACCTTTCCCAAGGGTATTTGCCCGAAAGTGAATGTAATAGCGCGACTGGAGTACGAACTCGCGTACTATGATTCCGCAAACCATCGTTTTAACCATTACACCACGAGGACACCTTCAAGTCTTTCTTAGAAGCATTGACCCTAGCATAACCTGATATCTTTTAAAATATTGATTTCAAGGCGTTTTTCTTCGTTAGTATTGGGCATGAATAAAACATTTTCCGAATGTTACATTATACCACCACTTGAACTCACATTACTTGCTAAATTCTATGTCCCCCCCAGAGGACAATTTGATCAGAGTCACCAGCTTACGTGACAGAAGACTGAGTCCTTGAAACATCACAGCACAACTAAACCAATGTCGCGAAATGTGTCAACATCCATTTGGAGGAGAAGCCTCTGTGATGATGGCGTATATGAAAAATTGCTGTCAAGCAAGCATTTTTGAGGAAGAAAAACAATGTCAAAAGTTCCAGTGAACCAAGGTGCGCAAAGATTGGGCAATAGAGCAAAGGACCAAAGTTCTTTGGACTGACGAATCAAAGTTCAAAATCTTTGGATCCAATAGGAGGGTCTATGTGCGGCAAAGAGTTAGTAAAAGAGTTACAACCCTTGGAACAAATCAACCATAAAGCACGGAGAAGGCTCTGTTATGATGTCGGGTTGGCTTTTGCCAGTTGCAACGTCTGAGATTTGCACCAGGTGAAGGACAAATTGAATCAGACCGGCTATTACAACATACTGCAGCATCATGCGATCTCATGTGGAACACACCTTGTGGGTCAAGGATTTGTGCTCATGTATGTTAATGGCCCAAAACATTCTAATAAAGTCTGTTAGAAGTAGATTAAAAGCAAAAAGTAACATCTCGTCCTTCAAGATGTATTGACTGAGACAACCAGGGGACTTAAATCCCATTGAACTGGTATGGGATAAACTTGACAAAAAAGTAAGTGGAAAACAACCCACACGTGCAGCTCACCTCTAGCAACTCTTGCAGGAGAAATGGGAAGAAATATCTTCAGTCTACCTCCAGTTTTAGGGGGAAAGAATGCGGAGAATCTATGAAGCAGTGCAAGAAGCCAAAGGAGCTCATTTTGATGAATCAAAAGTTTAAGAATATTTTTTTTTTTGTTTAATTTGAATTTAATGTGGCTCGAGAAGATTTGTATTTATTATAATTGTCGGGTACCACCCACCTTTCTCCACACAATAAACTAAGTCCATCTGCCATATATGGCTGTAGCTACTTATACCAGGGCAGACTAGGTAAAGAGCAGTTTCCTTTAGGAATAGTATTAGAGCGTTGGAGACAGGAGATCGCACTAGATCACCTTACTTGCTACCGTCATAATGGAAGCCAATACTATCGTTGGACTATATCTTTATTCTATATTCACTAATCCTATGTTCTTGTCTTATAATAGTCTCTCTATTGTAAATACTTTTTCCTGAGAATATATCTCTATTTCCTCTCATATCGTGGTTTGTACTTTATTTAATATTACAAGCGTTCACTAATCCTATGTTCTTGTCTACTAATAGTCTCTCTATTGTATATACTTTTTCCTGAGAATATATCTCTATTTCCTCTCATATCGTGGTTTGTACTTTATTTAATATTACAAGCGTTCACTAATCCTATGTTCTTGTCTACTAATAGTCTCTCTATTGTATATACTTTTTCCTGAGAATATATCTCTATTTCCTCTCATATCGTGGTTTGTACTTTATTTAATATTACAAGCGTTCACTAATCCTATGTTCTTGTCTACTAATAGTCTCTCTATTGTATATACTTTTTCCTGAGAATATATCTCTATTTCCTCTCATATCGTGGTTTGTACTTTATTTAATATTACAAGCGTTCACTAATCCTATGTTCTTGTCTACTAATAGTCTCTCTATTGTATATACTTTTTCCTGAGAATATATCTCTATTTCCTCTCATATCGTGGTTTGTACTTTATTTAATATTACAAGCGTTCACTAACCATAGCGCAACAATAATAAACAAAATTATTGCGATGCTTTACTTGTTTCCTAAAATTAACAATTTTAGGATGAGGAATGAAAATTTTTGAGGGTACCCAAATACTTTTTATCCGTTGCATATATATGTATATATATATATGTGTGAGTGTGTTTGTGTGAGTGTGTGTGTGTGAGTGTGTGTGTGTGAGTGTGAGTGAGTGTACGTCTGTGTGTGCTTAATATTTAACACAAAAATGCCTCTAATCATAAAATATTTGCAGTGCTCAATGCACCAAATGCAGAGCAATATTAAAATGTAGTATTAATCATAAAAAGCTAAATATAAATGTAAAAGTAAGGTATGGTGAAAACTCATGACTAAGATTTTTATGACTACGATCATTACATATACTTGTAACCCACACATCTGCCTCTTTAACATTTTCTGCATTATATATATATATATATATATATATATAATTTCTTGTGAGTATCTCCTGACAAATTATGCGATCAAATACGCCCACTGAAAATGAAAAAAAAAGTTCCTGTTATTGATTAGAAGGAATTACAAACACAGGAAATGAGAAACAAATATCTAGATTTCGCCAACGTCAATGACATGTGTTCGCAGAAGTACCAATTTTCTTTGCCCTGACAATTTTCTTCTTCCATCTTGAATCATTAATACTTTGCCTAAGGCAACAGATCTGTTTATGAGTCCAATTTCATATGTTTTGTTTGTGTCACAATTTTGCATGCAGGAGATAATGCTAAATTCAGATTTAAAAAATAGCACACGGATATGAAGCAAAAATTCAAATATTTTTCCTTCAATGATTTATGTTGTTGCTGTATCGATTCGACGTAATTTTTGCTGAGGTTTTTCAAACTTGTTAAGGATTGTGGTAAAACAACGGAATCCAGCGGAGTAAGCAGAAAAAGAAACGGGTAGTATAAATATCCAATTCAAAAATGTCTAAAAGTTACATTACATCTGGGAGTTGATGGTGCTGTGTTGTTTAAGAAATAAAAAAAAAAGATGATGATCAGGACAAGACGAACGGATGAAGTAGATGAATAAAGAATCAAAATCACTGGTCGGTTCACACAGAGACAAAACGATTGACTAATTCCAGACAACGTGATAGTCATTCTTTGAATTTCCCGCTAGACAGTTAAGAAATCGAGGCAAAGGACTTTCTATTGCAAGGGAACATCTGTCCCTTGAGAATTCAGAAAATATTCAACTGTCAGTGAGGGAAGGCGACCAGCTTTATGAGTGTTTTACCGAAGCCAGAGTGTAACCAACTGTCAACACGGATAGTTAGAAAGTTTTGATCTCCAGAATCAAAAAGTCTTGTTTGTGTCAGTTGCAAGATATAACTATCATTCTCATTCTCTATCTCTTTCCTTTTATTCTCTCTCTCTCTCTCTCTCTCTCTCTCTCTCTCTCTCTTCAAAATCCAATCATATTTTGACAGATAAATTATAAAAGACAGAGGTAATGCTTAAATTCCTTGCGTTTGTGTCTGTTAATGTTATCGTGACAAGAAAATATTTTTCAAGAGTCAGTAACCTGCTTGCTTCTTAGGAAACCAAAGAATGAACAATTATTCGACGAACCTTCCCGGAGAAGAGAGTAAGAGAGCCTCGTGTTGCTTTTTGTGTCCTACATAAAGCAACAGTACTTCGTTAGGGACACACTTTGTGTTGACTACATAAAGCAACACTCTGCGAACAATCTTCATCCATCAGAGCAGTCAGAAGCGGCTATCCATCACTCAGTCCTCTGATTACAAGTCACTTTGCCATTTTCCCTGTGGTTACTAGAGTAGAGAAATAGAACAGTGAATAGGACCCTTAAATAGTTTTAGTGTTGATCACGTCGTTATAGTAACCCATACCCAGAGAGCGATACATAACTTGTTTTAGTGCAGCAACGGTTCATAAATATGAAGAAAACAAAAAGCAAAAAGATAAAACGTTCACAAAAACAAAACAAAACAAAACAAAGAAGAAGAAGAAGAAGAAGAAGAAGAAGAAACATTCTCAACAACAGTGTGTGCCGACTGCACGGATTTATTTTACTCTAGCCATCTGTTTCCATCGGACACCACAGTTAGTAAGGGTACTTTCAATGAACGCAAATTAATCTACTGAATAAGTTATAGAAGTTGGTTTTAGTTGCAAGATTTAAATGAGTAATCTTCTTAATATGCTAACTGGAACAGAAGCAAGAGACCAATCAAAATGTCACAGCAAAAATAAATACTTATACAATACTTAATTAATCTTAATCATTGTAGTATGCAGGTTGATATGTAGGATGGTTGAAGATGATTTTGTTTATTTTAACATGGCAGTATTAATTATTTCAAATAAATAGTTATTCTTATATTTCTTAAGAGGCATACAAAAAGTAACAGTTAGAGTCGTTGGATAATGGACTCTATGCCTCAAGATCAAATTGAAGACGAGATTTTTTCTTTCACTTCACGCTAATGTCCTTTGAAAAGGCACAGATTTATTTGTTCCCACACCAACTAATGGTAAATAGTAGGGCAGACTCTTTTCTTTTGACTTAATTAGGCAAATAGTGTAAGAGAAGGAAAACAATTAACTAAAACCACTTGTAATTCGCTTAAAAATTAACCTTGTGCCAAACTTGCTCTTGGTTGTGAGGTTTCGTAAACTCATAGTTATATTCTTAGCAACTGACATTCTTATCCCCAGTATAAAATTGGCAATTAAATTAAAAAAATTAAATAATCAACTAATATTTATATTAGATTCAATGAATCGAGATGTTATTATGTTGTTTTAAAGTATTTAAGGGAGAAATTAGAACCAATACAGTTTTATACGAAAAGATCTTACACTTGTTTAAGATTTGCTCTCGATTGGTTATTTGGGTTTATGGCACATCAACCTTTGAAGGTTATTGAATGCCAAATTCATTTTTATACAAATAATCAATTCTATTTCAAACAATTCAGTTTAGCATGAGATTTTGTTTACACACAGTTAAATATCAAAATAGTTCTATTTTAAACAATTAAGTTTACCTTAAATACAGTTTCACTGTCAAAAAACATTTCCATTTCAAACCATGCTGTTTCGAAGTTGTATGTCGCTTAAATATCCAAACAGGTCTATTTCAAGTTTTCAGTTTAGCATAGGTACTCAGTTTAGTTCTACTGGGTCCATAGATTAAGCCTTATCAGGTGCTACCACTCCGCGCCAGAGTGGTCTTGGGAGCGATGTCAGTGAAGATATGCTCCGCATTCCTCAAAGCTCCAGCGTTACTGGAACCTCACTATGAGATTGTTTAGTGTCATATCCACGACACTCGTTGCGAGTCGGTGTATTCCACACCCCCAGTCAACTGGGCAATTGTTTAAGCTTTCAGCTTAATTTATCTTCATAGAGTATTAGCACGACAAGGAATTATCGAACAGTTCAAAGCTTTTAAGTTGTGATGGATGCCTTCTTTAAAAGTCCACTCTCAAAGTCTTTTGCTATTACTTAATTTCAAACCTCGATTAACGGTGCAAGTGTGAACTATTAGGATAAGCAACCAAATTCCTTAATGGTACCTCTCGTATCAGTAGTTCTTCTTCTTCTTCTTCTTCTTCTTCTTCTTCTTCTTCTTCTTCTTCTTCTTCTTCTTCTTAACCACTACCACCATATTGATCATAGCTACTGATACGAGAGGTACCATTAAGAAATTTGGTTGCTAATCCTTCCAGTTTCGAACTGGCATCGGTGATTTTATGAAAACTTTTATTTAATCATTTCTTTAATACGAGAGTGTAAACTGTGTTATACCCTTTAAAAATGCGTTTGGTAGCAAGAGGAAAACGTCAGTTATGAACTGATCAGGTTTGAATAACTAAAAATTTCACTTCTTTATTAAATTTAAAACCAGTAACAAACACGGAACCTGATATTAAACAAAACATCAACATTAGTGCTTTAGAGATTTTATCGATTCTGAATTTTGAGAAATGGTAAAAATATGATATATGAAACGAGACGAAACTGAATATGAAAATATTAAAATATCCTATCAACAAATCAGCACATTAATGAATAACTTGAAGATGTTTCTCTTTATTTACGTGTGTGAAAGAGTCAGCTGATATTTGAAGAATAAAAGAAGAGCTGAAAATGGAAATTCATTTGGTTGTTTGGAAAATACTCTCCGATTTTAGTATAAACTGTTTAGATTATATTCTGACATCATCTTAATAGGAGTTATAAAAAAAATTCACATTTCCACTGATTAAAGTGCCTCCTTAGTAACCTTTCATAAAATTTTCGGATATTGATTTTGAAATTTATATACCCATTATCATAAACCTAAAAAAGAACTTAGGCACTTATATGCTTCAGTCTTTCTAATAGTATTTCTCAGCTTTTAATTTAAACAGAGCATAAGCTGAAGGGTTCACTTGTGATTAGATCGTACAGGGCAGTTTCAAATGTTCCATAGCGGGAATCGGAATTCAGAAGATCAAATTGGTAGAGGACATCCATCAGCAAATGATAACCAGCATCTGAAAAGACTTATAGAATAAAACCTTCATGAAAAGGTCAGAGAAATGTCTCAGACAATGAGTGTCATCAGTAATATTTGACAATCTCAAGAAAAATAACAAAATGAAAAAATTGGATAAGTTGGTTCCACATGAATTAGGTGAAAGTCAAAGAGCTCAAAGTTTTGAAGTGTGTTCGTTAGAGTTTTTGCGGAATTCATATGATCCATTTAGGGATTGTATGATGAATTTTAAAAGAAGATGGATGGTTTATAACTATCGTAAATGATCGGTTCAATAATTTGATGATGACGAAGCACCGAAATACTTTCCAAAACCAAAATTGCATGAACTGAAGATAATAGTGAACCTTCAATTGATCTTCCATTGCCCATTGAGGTTTTCTAGAATCGGACCTGAGCATCACTGTGGTATTTTATTTCCAGCAAATGGATAAAATGCACAGTATGTTAAGTATGGTCCTGTGGCAGTCAGGGTTCCGATATAATCACATGTTTTTCCAAATTGTTGGTTTATCAACTCCCTCTGTTGTGTTTGAAAAATCCACAGAGAGAGTATGATACAATCTATCCGGAACTTCTTCTGGCGGTTGGTTTAGTTCATTAGAACAAGTTGCTTGTGTGTTGGCTACTCAAAGACTAGAAAAAACTCTCCGTCAACAATTAAAAAATACAAATGATGTTTTTGGTTGGTGCAGTCTTTCTACGTTGCTTTATTTTCGGGATGTGAGGTTTTTGCAAGAGAGGCTTTAGTTCTTAGGGGAATTTCTCCTCTTATCCTCCAGTCTTCGGGATTGACATTAGATATTTTCTTTCATTTAACCCTAAAAACAGTTATCTTTTATAGAGGATGCTCCTCGGAGCAAACATTTCCAATTGGTTAACCAATCACAGATGATTTCGTATCCTTCCACAACTTTTTACTTATCAACCAATTAAATGCCCTGATTTATATATGTAAAAAGAGTAAGGACACATAGCGTAATGGTTATGGGCGTTGGTTCCCTAAGCTTCTAAGGACACAATCATCTGAAAGTTGCAGGTTCAATCCTGACTGCAGGCGAGTTACAATTCAGGAATACTTAACACTTGTACCCGGTTAGGGCTAACGGAATCAGAACAGGCGACCACCGTTAATTCAATAAAGGTCATAGTTTGAAGTTCCGTGAAGGTTCCCGAGTTCGACAAACACCAGAAGAAGGTTGGAGGACATATCGGCCGAAACGTAGTATAAATAACGGTAAAAATGAAGACAATAGTCCGAAAACCCTTAATGATAAAAATATCCTTCCGACGAATCAGAAAATAGACTTGATTAATAAAATGGTTCCCAGGGCACACCTGGGCGATTTTTTTCTTTTTGCACTAATCAAAACACGAATAAAATATCTGATTAATCTATCCAAGAATTTTAAATTTTAACCCCAACGGATGGTCAACATTAATTTCTGGGTGTCATTTCAAATGGATTATTCTCTGACAAAACCCTAAACCTGCTTATTTTTGGTTTTGGCAATTTGAAAGTTCTAGTCGTACTAGTCACTCGCTGACTTTTTAAATCAACTTTTTAATTCAATAAGTCTTTTATTATGCATCTTGTTTTCCACAAGCTTTCAAACCAGTGAATACTTCCTATTGTTATATAAGCAAAAATACGAACTGCACGGGTTTGTAAATGTATTGCGGTATCACGGAAGTATAAAAGACGTTGTGTTTCTCAAGGAGCAGAAGAAAAAAAGAGAAGCAGAGAGATAGCTCTGAAGGTCGTCGGTCGATAGTAAGACCAAAGTCGGACGTAACACCACCAGCGCGAGACTTATGATACTAGTTCGACCACTCGAGTTAATAAATAATACATTTTATTTAACTGTGTATCCTTTACTTGCCACGATACAACAGTACACGACATCCAGTTTGATTCATATTAATTCTTGACAGCATTCTGCTAAGATGAAATTACCGAAGATATCTGAGTTGTGATTAGATACTTTAACACAGACACCGTATTCTCCTGATCTGTCTCCCACCGACGACCATTTTTCAGTCATCTGTACACTTTTACACCAAAAGAACATTAGGTTCCAAAGAAGAAGTATAAAATGCATTTAAAGATTTCTTGGCATGGAAATCTTTAAAATTTTATCGTGCATAGATGAGTAACCTGGTTAATCAAAGACGGAAATGAAAAGATGTTCGAGGATCACATTTTGACTGATTAAAACACTGTTTCAATTCATTAATTCAGGAATACATTTTTATTCTAAAATCGAACATTATGTTGCGCAAACCTCATATACCAAAAAGTGTACTGATAGTTGATTGGTTCTTAGTTCGCTATGTCAACCCTTTGCTGCTTGTTTTTATGCTGAAGTCAGTTTGTACCATTTATAATTGATCTCCACTTATATATAGTACAAAACTGTACCTCCATAATCATTGTAAACAGAGAAAAACATTATTATCTAAAACAAAACTAGTTTTCTCATAGACGGGACCTTACTGGAACAAACACATGTAACAACTAAATGCTTTTCTGCCGGTCTTCTTCCATTCTTCGCTCGTCTCTCTTGGAGTAAAAATCTTTTCCGGATGCCCACAAAAATCTTTGTGATCACACCTCCTGTCTAGCTTGTGATCTATGTAACCTCCGTAGCAATTCCAACACAATGTACGCAGTGTGTCAAAAGAGGTCTTCTGGTCAATTTTCAACATGAGTCAGTGAATCAGTAAGCGGCAGAGGACAAGTAAATTGCTTAGATTTTGGAACCGGCTAAACCGCTCCCTATCATTTGAAATGAGCTACGATTTATGGAACTATAGCGTCTTTCCTAATCAACTCAACATATTTCACCAGACTTCTTCGAAATCTGAGACCGGTCCGGAGGAAGGTTGAAGCACACTAATAAAGAGAATAGTATTTTTCTTAGACCACCAGTCTTACTTTTTCCTTTTCTGTAATCTTGTTGTCATTTTTTTCATTTCTTCTTTGTCCCGAGCAATTTCACATCAGCATATCTAATTTAAATTTAATATTATTCAAATTGTAAGCAAATCAAGGAAATAGAATAGGATTTAGTAGAATATTTAAATACGATGTTGTTTTGTAAGAAATATATGTTTTAGTTGAAAAATCTCGGAAGAAGAAACACAGGGTTGTCGAAACCTCTACTGTTTTCGATTCTTTCGATGCATTTTCGCCAGGAAACCTGAAACAATAATCAAATCAGCTTGCATCGTTATTTTCCAAAAGAATGCAGTTTCTGTTGACAATTTTGCAAGCATTTTTATTCTTCATTTGTGGCATCAAAATTTTGCTATGATTGTTTTTATCTTATTTTAACAGCCAGTTAAAACTAGAAAGCTTTATGAACTGCACAGCAATAACTGAAGGTGGATGGCGGTTAGTTTTGACGTTGACATTTATAGTGTTCAGAATCCGAGATTCTTTCTCTGCCCTATTTGTAGGGCTTAAAATATGTTGACTGAATCCTCTACAGAGAGGTGAGATTCCCCCAAAATTGGGCCTTGGGTGCTGTGGCTCCAGTTCCAAAGATCTGAAGAGTGTTGAGTACTTCTTCATTGCAATGGTCTTCTATGACTCGTGTTGTATACTCATATGCAGATACATGCACATATGCATGCATAATCATGACGACGACACAATAAAGACGAGCGACACAGTTCTTAGAAAAATATACCTCTCACTTTATTTGAAAGGGTTGTGTGTGAGAGGGAGTTGGAGACTGAACAGAACTGCAACATATTGACCCCAACTCTATTGGCCATGACCGCGTTTCTTTCCTGTTCTCCTGGGCTGCTCAATCGGGGGCCGGGGGCCCAGCCTCTCTGGGTGCTGTTTTCTCTACCGCATCTTATCTCCAACTCATCTGATCCCCAACTGATTAATCAGGGGCCTGAGGGCTCCCTCTGCTGGATGCTGGCTTTCTCTTCCGCATCTTGTCTCCAACTGGTCTGATCTCCAAACTGATTGAATTTCCTGTGAACTGAGTTATATAATAGTTCAACGCCCACCTTGTTCTTGTGGCGTCACAATTTTCACTTATTCAACCTGTCCACGGTCAAGGTTATAATTCTGATATTCCTCGACCGGATGCACCTGTTATTTACACTGGTGCATTTCCTATTTTGACAGCCCGGTCGGGTCTTGGGTCAATATACAACACTCGGAGTGGTCGTACAAATTACTTTTCTACGTATGGATGAAATAGAGCTTTTTAAAAAGTATTTATGTTCAAGAAGACTGTGAAAAAGAACATCTCAAGAAACAACTATACAAAGCTGTAGCCTTCACTTTTGGACGTATACCCCTGGGAAATGCATCAACCCCTTTGTCTCCCACTAACTATGGGTTAAATCGTAACACTGCTGTTCTACTACAAAGATGATTTTGGTATTTGATAATTCATAAAGGTTGATATGCCAATAAACAAAGGAACCAAAATAGGGAAAAAAGTAAATATGAACAATAATGGATGCAATTAGAAAACCTTTAGGCATAAAATAACTCTTGACGAATTGACATGTCATTAAAACAATTTGTTACAAATTTTTTCAACAAAAACAAAAAGCTTTACTTTTTAGTATTTTGTAATAATGATTATGTTTTTGAAAATTTTAAACTTTGTTACATTTCAAACGGGTCATTATGTTTTCCTGCCGAAAGTAAAATTACATTTCGAATGAATATTACGCAAGTGGAAAGAATGTTTAAAAAAATAAGTCCAAGTTTGTAATAGTAAATTTATTTACAACGAGCCATCTGTAAAGAAAATCATTATGTAACAATTTATATATATATATATATATATATATATATATATATTACATATGAATAGTTATAATGTTAACATGAAGTTCCGTTTTTATCTTATAAATTATCAGATTCGAAAATAACAAAATTTGATTTCACTGCAAAATATATAAATTTTCTATTTTTATAACGATATTACGAATAAGAATCCCCCAAATCTGGCAATAATGTTATTCCCTAAAGATTCACTCCCATGGATATATTTAAAATATAGATGTATTCATTTAGCGGAATATCCTTTGGCCATTCTCGACTGTTCTCACGTAACGTGAGCATTTAAATTTACATAAAAAAATTAGATGAAGCAATAAAAGAAGGAAGATAACTAAATCGAACATACGAAGCAGGGAATTATGAATGTAAGATTGGTAGAAATCTTGACTGTTTTCTTACAGCGTCTTCTTGTTAATCATATTGTTCCTCTTCTGGTCTCGACTAACTTAAAGTTCAAATCTAACTTCCATCTTCTAATATTTTAGTCACCTGACTTCACAGTTCCCAAAACATTTTACTGCCCTTAAAAGTCATGATTTGTCAATTAAATTAAGTTGACTCTTTGTATATTTCCAAACGTTCAAACAGTTTTAACTTAATTCGAATGCGACACAACCTGTCAATTAAACATTTCACCAACCTATAATGCAACAGTGTGTTCTAGCAAAAAATATAATGATTATAATCTGGAAAATAGTAGCAACGATGAAATGTTTTCTTCGCCGAAAATCTTGGAAATAGTAGACGCACCAACGTTGGCCGTCTAGAAAAGACTTATATACAGCAGCTATATGTACACTTTATGCAGTTTAGAGAACCTGGTAGGAGCGATGGACAACAGACATGGCTAGAGAGAGAGAGAGAGAGAGAGAGAGAGAGAGAGAGAGAGAGAAAACTCAGTGCTATCAGCACGACTTGCAGATGACGATGATGATGATACTCCCTGACGAAGGTAAAGTTCTCTCCCTTTTGTCGAGGGCGACCAGAAGGCTCTCTTTTCAATTGCTACTACACTGAGGTGTAGGGGAGTGCGCTACTCCTTTCCCTGGACTGCTCCACTTTACCCTTGATAAGTATCTTATATTGCTGAGTGTTAAGCAAGGAGATATCAAATACCATTTTTAAAGTCTTAGGTATGACGCGATCTGGGATTGCACTCAGGTCTCCCGGACCATTGGTGAACACTATTCACTAGACCAATGAGCCGGTTTCGTGACGTAAAGGTTGGTAAAATATAGACACTGCTGGATAAAATAACATATTTGACAAAAACTGTCAAAAATTAACAGTGATGAAGGTAAAAAAGCGATGGAATGAATTCAGAAAAGCTTCATCTCAGAAATTGTGAACATTTAGGAATTTGAATATGACGTTCGATTTAATGTTGTGATTAATTCAGCAACAATAAAAGCAAATTAGAGAAAATCTAACGATTATGAAAGAAATTTTCGAAATTCTATAGAAATGATATTTTTTACTCAACAAAAAGGAACTTGCTTATTCTTGACTGATCTAAAATGACAATAGGGAGATTAAAAAAATACAACATAGGAATAAGTATTATCCGTACAATTAATATCATGAATAGGAATCTTTTTAGATATGATTTTATCTAGATATATACCATAAGTAGTAGTATACACATAAGGAAATCTCTAAACAGCACACTGAAACATTGAAACATCGATAGACATTTGTCCGCGTACAAACACTCATGTTTAAGCACACAAATTCATGTGCCCGTGTACATCTCTCGGTGTGTATCACCGGAAGAGGACGTAAAAGTGACTTTAACATATAAACGGATCACCTAATCTCGGCCAGAAGACCAGACATAATAATCAACAAAAAAAAGAGAATTTGCAAAATTGTCGACTCTGCCGTCCCGACGGACCACAGAATGAAGGAATGTGAAAAAAAAAAAAAAGGATAAGTACCTCGACCTTGCTAAAGAATTGAAACAGCTGTGGAACATGGGAGTGACGATTGTGCAAATTGTGATTGGTGCTTTAGGCACATAACTAAAGGATTATTAAAGAGCCTAGAGGACTTGGAAGTTGGCGAACGGGTAGAGACTATTCAAATGACAGCATTGCTGAGAACGGCCAGAATCCTGAGACGAGTCCCGGAGACATGAGGAGACTTGTTCTTACTCCAGGGAAAAACCATCAGCTAACACTGATGTGAAAAACCGTAAAGGAGTAAATAATAATAATAATAATAAAGCAAAGAAAATCTAATTACAGTGACCAGAAATAGCATTATTAAAAGAACAACCAGAAAACAAAAATGGTAAGAAAAGCAATTGTATGAGGTGCCAGTGGTGTAATGGTCATCGTCGCAGGAAATGGACACGGCGACACGAGTTCAAATCCTAGACTTGACTGATTGCATTTCACATAGCAAAGGTATGAATTCAATTATTCTCCCTCCAGCTATGGATAAATAGAAGGAAAGACTAGGTTCTTCAGCCTTGGTGAGGCAACTAGTCTAGGAGAAGAAAAACTCTGTATTAAAACCTTATAAACTCCGCTGAAAAATTAACCTTGTGTCATATCCTGCCCGATGGAGGGGTTGGTGAATATGTAAATATGAGAAAAGCAATTGTATAGATATTTCTGGTGACAAACTAGCGAGATCTCACACAGGACGACTTTGTCATGTCTAGAAAAAGGAAACATTAATTGAGAAACTGAATCTTTTCTGATAGCAGCACAAAATAACGCTGTAAGTACAAACTATGTTAAAGCAAAAATAGATAAGACGCAACAAAATTGTAAATGCAGCTTATGTAGATATAGAGACGAAACGATAAATCATATAATTATCGGATGCAACAAAATTGCTCAAAAAGAGGATAAGACAAGACACGACAAGGGGGGAAGATGATCAACTGGGAATTGTGCAAGAAATTGAATTTTGATCTTACGAAAAAATAGTATATGAAAAATCCGAAATCCCTCCTGGAGAATAAGACATAGAAACTGGGATTTTGAGAAACAAACGGATCACTTGATCTCGGCCAGACTACCAGACCAAGTGATAGTCAACAACAAAAAAAGAGAACCGGTCGAATATCGGACTTTGACGTCTCGGCAAACCACAGATAAAAATTTAAAGAAAGCAAAAAGAGATAAATATTTAGACCTTGCTTGAGAACAAAAAAACTATAGAACCTGAAGGTGATGGTGGCACCAATTGTAGTTGGTGCACTCGGAACAACCCCCAAAAGATTGATATATACAGCATTACTAAGATCGGGTAGAATACTGTGAAGAGTCCTGGATACGTGTGCAGACTTGCTATCACTCAGCCTCCAATGAAAAACCATTTAATAACGCTGGTATGAAAAACTCTCCTTATGATAAAGCTAACTACCAAATCTGAGATCATTTGCGAACATACTCATTTTGACAAACACGCACAAATATGTGCGTGTGTGTGTGTGTGTGTGTGTGTGTATGTTTTAGTGTGTGTGTGTGTGTGTGTGTGTGTGTGTGTGTTTAAAATTGTTTTTCATTCAATACATAGTCTAGCGAGACAATTTTATTCCTCTATTTCAAAGGAATTCAAATAAAACTGTTTTATCTTTTTCAATTTTATCATAATTTACTTGCAAAACTTACTTTTATTGTGTTGTCTGAAGTAAAGTTTTTTTTTGTTTTTTTTATATATTTCCTGCGTGATTTGGATTAGAATCTTCAGCTTTTATATTTCCCTCACTTTGCTTAAGTCGGTGCTTTTTCATCACGTTATACTTTCTCCCTGATCAAAAAAAAAGACAATTTTTTTTTACTTCACAAAACAATTGGTCACGTCACGTAGCCTAAATATCGGCGAATTATGTTAGCAACAAATCTGAGTGACTTTGATTCTCACCAGGTGTCTTATTTTACTGTTCTTTTGCTTCAACAAGCTAAGCTTATTTCTAACGAATTCAGTTTTCAGCTAATCCTTACAGAGTTTGATTTTCACTGTGTATCTCAATGCTCTGGTCTTGTTTTAAACTAAGTAAATGGCTAACATACATTACAATTGACAAGTACAGTATGTTTTTTTACCTGCCAATGAAATAGAGAAAGAAAAAAACTCAATTTATCAATTGATTGATTGATTCTAATGGTAAGTCAAGGATTATTTTATACCTAGAAGTTTGGCAATGACGTTCATTATATGATCATATTTCCGTTTTTGATGTAATGGCTTCTTTATTTTATTGTTTTTGTACACAATTCTGTCAAATACGAATTATCTAAAACAATTTTTGAATCAGAGAGGGGACTCTGACGGCTTTAAGCATTGAGGGTCAGAGTAGAATTGGGAGAAATGGCAATGTAGAAGTACTCAACACTCCAAGATCTTTAGAACTATTTTGTTTAGTGTTATACCCAAGACTACCTTTATCTCGTGGGAGATACAGTCAGCTTTTTTGAAACCTGCTCGCTTGGCATAAATACCAGTTGACAGTCACATACAATTATAGATAGCACATGCGTAATCTTGAAAACAGCAAGAAAAAATAGACAATCTTGTAACATAATGAAGTAGAGCATTTTGGGGAAGTTTTATTTCTTGTTTTCCTTTTCCTAGATTTGAATCCGTCTTCAAAATCTCACGTACGAATAGAGTTTATATGTTGAACATTCCACAGGTGCATACATTCATCAATTATGAATCTATCTGTTCTCCCTAAGCAATGGGAAGATTCTAAGCAGAGTGGATTTGTCTTGGAGATAATAAAAAAAACACCTAAGACACCAAAACCGGTTTTATTCCGCTTAAAAACTTATCTTGTGTCCTAACCTGCCCGTGGCGGAGAGGTCAGGTAAATACATATATAAGGGCATACAGTAATAACTTGAATAATTCAATTTTCATTAGTTTGAACTTTTATCAAGCAAGATTCACTGAAAATAATATATCCTAGTAATAAATATTTTCTCTGAAAATTACGTACATTCTTTTTAATTCTTAATCATACTAATACGTCTACAACTTGGAAGAATTCTCATTTTATTATATAGGAAAAATCAGATCCTTATGGTCCATTATCTGTCAATAACAATCCACGTATATTTTAACATTATTCTCAGCAGATGAGATATTGCTACCAAGGATATGGTACAATCTTGATTAAAACATATAAACATTGTTTTACCTGAGTTCATTCAATTCGCCCGGCTGTTTGCTTCAGGCTATAAAACTGAGATCCTTCTTTGATCTGGTGTATTTTCAAGAAGCGCTAGATCACCTGGATAAGAAAAAGTTTCCGTTGAATATCGTCCGCTTTTTCTGTGTTTAACCATTTACTTTCATTATATCTATTGGAATTCATAGTAGGTATTTTTGGCAAATTATGAATAGAAATGGTTCCAATTAGACTCTAACGAAACGTTTTGCAAAAAAGACAGAAACTATAAAATGGTATTGCATGCTGCTTTGAATAAATCCAGAAAGCAACAACCTAAAGAACAGTAGTTGTTTGATCACTTGCCACCCATCTTAAAAAACACCTATGTAAAGTGGGCCAAACATGCTGGTCAGTGCTAGTGAAGTAAGGTGAAATTCGTGAGTGACATTTCCCTATGGATTCTTACAAATGGACACACTTGTGTAAGCCGACCATAAAACACATTCACCAGCTCTGTGCAGACGTTGGAAGCCGCGTAGAGGTCCAATCAAGTGCGATACAGATGGATAATGGGAGAGGTTCTAATGTATCTTTTGAAGCGGAACGCCTTAATGATGATGATGATGATGATTTATGCTTAAGAACGTTTAATATGCAAAGCAAATTTTTAGATGTATCAATTACCAAAGTTAAGATTTTTATCATTCTAATTTTTAATTTTATTTCTTGTTAGATTTAAACAATTTACACAGATATTAGTTCTACACTATTGATCAGTATGAACAAAGGTTAAAAAAATAACTGGAGTATTGTAAAATAATAAACAAATGACTACCAGGGTGCAAGAGTTTCAATCCACTGTGATGACGGTAACATGATACACTTGCTCTTGTACACAGGGACCAAGTCACCATGTGGTTACGGATGCCAGAAGATATCTCCTACACGAAGAAAAAGTGATGTGGAGGTGGTCTTTGAACCCAATTATCAATTCATTAACATACATACGGACACATGTGTGTGTGTGTGTGTGTGTGTGTGTGATTAGGTCTCGTTTTCTCTTTAGGTAGCAAGGCTGTGAAGAGACAAGAGTTCACTAGGAGCGGAGAAAAGAGCGGGAAGTGTCGAGTTCCAAGAACAACAACGAAATTACTACGAGGTGTCGGTGATCTATTTGTTTTTATTTTCATTACTTAGAGACTTAACGAAGAGAATAAAACAATCAAAACTCCTAACACTAAAAGTCAAGTCGATTTTTAATGTTTCATTACCGGACCAATTAATATCCATCTCCGACATCGCAGTCCCCGCTGACCACACAACATTATTCAAGGTACTGAGTGCTCGTTCGTGTTGCTTAATTTTAGAGGTAAGAAAGATCCGTCATCGTTTACATGCGAAGACAAAGTTGGAAGAGAAAAGAAAATAAGATTTTTAAAAGATAACAATAGAGGTAGATAAAATTAATTTGGATGCTATTACAAACATCCTGATTCGTAACAATGTCGAGAGGACGATTAGGCAATTGAATTGAAATAAAATCTGGACTAAATTCAGATTGTTGTCGCAGTTCCTGAGATGACTGTCCTATTGAGGGGATCATTTTAGAAAGTGGCTGTATTTTCGCTTCCGTAAGTGTTATCTCGTTAATTCAGCTATTGGACTAACTTGAATTAGACGAATCGACATTTCTAAACAGTTGAATGAGAGGAGAGAGTAATAGATTTTGTGAAGTGAAGCAGCGTGCAACCGGACAGATTCTTCTAGCAAATCCGTTTTGGCCAAATCTGTTTCCACGACGAAATTGGGCAGGTCAAAATAGCCGGCCAACAAGCCAGCCATTGTTCGCTGCACGCTAACTTAGACAAGAGTAGCGAGAAGAAATTCAATGATAAATGATTGAGAAGCGACTAACAGAAGACAGCCAAAGCTTGCTTCATGTCTCTAAACCTTCGTTCGCTTTTGGAAAATACTAAAATAGAAAAACAAAACAAAAAAACAAAAAAAAAAACAAACAACGAAAACAAAAGAAGAATGCATTAAGACACTTACATCATGAGACGATACCGATTAAGTTCTATTTTGGGAGATTTAATGTTATATACGAGGATTGACTGATAAGGTATTCAATCTATTAAACAAGTTTTAGGCCAGAGGCAATAATGAAACTGGTAAGAAAATAAAATGTAGCAGAAGCTATGTTACTGCATGACGTAGCTAACGGTTCAGCATCTAAATTTTAAAGAGTTGTAATAATAGGAAAAGCGATGATTACCAAATTATTCAAAACTAATTGTTCAATTTAATTTTCTATTTCAAAGTTTTATGGTTTGATTTCCATCGCATGCCAACTCGTCCAGGCTTATTTTATGCCTAAAGGTCATGTAATCGTAGGGGGTACAGATAGTTTATTCTACGCTCATAGTGCAGGGCGGTTTTCTCTTTAATATCTAAACACAATGATGGTACAAATTTAAAGAAAATAGAATATGATAAAATTAACATGATACAAGCTTCAGGAGATTTTATCGATTTGTTATAAGGTTTCAGTAGGACACCCTGGTAATCCTTCCGTGTTACAAAATGACGAACATAAAACACTCTCTGTTGGCTTGCTGGATACGAAAATTCATTCTTACTACCTTTTTTATTGCAATCGTCGAAATAAGAGAGATATGCAAGGAAATGCGTTAGCTTATTCGAAAGAGAATATTAGCTGTGGGACAGACACTGATTTACATTCTTCACTAACCGCTCACCTGTACGGGCCCATCTAGCGAACCCCCATCGGGACCTCTTTGTCGTCGGTCGCTTCTGGTCCCTCAAATTGCCCCGTCGCTGACTGACACTCAGAATCCGACTGCGACCGCCTGTGTCTTCTAAATCTCATTTTTTATAGATTTTCTTCAATTTTTTTAAACTAATGCTTTAATCACACGTGATCACTAATTTTTTTTACTGACACGTCATGGCTAAATTTCAGCTGATGTCTATCTGATTGTTTACCTTAATATTTGAGTTCACAGCTGATTCTAAAACAAACTTGTCGATTATTATTTTCACATGCGTGGACATGTGTACGCAAGAAAAAGGTGTTTACCTTTACAAATAAAAAAACTGCGACTACTAACACAAAGTTTTGCTCGAAAACAATATATCACTAGAATAATTTTATAAAATTCCCTATAATTTTACAATAAGTGAAAGAAAGTAAGTAAATTTGGGATTACAGTAATTAGTTTTCCCTATGCTATTCATGTGTGGAAAAAAAGAGGATTATCAGTTCATATGTTAGGCTCTGATAAACTGTTTGGTTAGCCTAATATATAAAAAACAAAACAAAAAGCAAGCACTATATCAAAACAAACAATATTAAACCAGAGACTCAGAATTTTCATCATCAAATTAATATGGAAAAGATAAGTACCTCAGTATTGAATTAACTTGGAAGAATCAACTATTGGGAAATATCCTCAAAAAGAGTAAAATATTTCCAGTTCAAAATTCTCTGGCGTTTGAGAACTATGACGGACATATTGAGAAGAACGTAGCATAATTCGGCTTAAACGTTATGTGTCAAAAAACAACCTAAATGGAAATACGAGTAAAAGTACATCAGATTATAATAATTCCTAATCAAAGAAATTATCTCAATTTCCGAGATCGAAATAACTCAAAGAGAAGTTTCTCTACGTTTCATCGTTAAGTCACTTTGTCAAATTTAGATTAATAACAATGATACCACATTTCGTGACCTCAATCGGAAGAAAATACAGTGGAGAAAACTGAATACTACCCTTGATAAATCTTATGGAATTATTACACATCGAGTATTTTCTCCTTACTTTTCTATTTAGCAGTAAATAAATAGCAGACAAGCAAGACACAAATCATTCTTTTAAATACTTGAACATTCTAGCTTCATAAATTATTCCTGAAAAAAATATATTAAATTATTCTAATCCATTGTATAATGTATTGTAAGCCATGTATAAGAACATTAAGTAATTTACCAATACTGAGGAAAACATACTGAATTAGGATTAAGACCTGGTTGTCTCTACTCAAGCTTTTATAACAGCATTAATAATTTCAGGAATGGTTTTCATTAACTTAAAATGCTATTCTTTATTAAATGGTTCCAAGTTAACCAAATGATAGTTCATAGATGAAATTTTTCATGGATCATTTTTTATCGTTAACAGCAAAGGTTTTAAATTGCAATTAGATTCGAACTATGGGTTGGCCTTGACATTAATTTTATATGATTTCCTGAAGAAAAAAATCCTTTTTGCTCTGGTAAAGGAGTTCAAGATCTTCAAACTAATTTTCTATCGACAGAATGAGTAAATTTACTTGGATTTTTATGTACACATGTGAATTTATTGTTGAATTAAGGATTGTATTCTACTCAGACCTTTTAAGTAACAGACAAACCCATATAATAAATGACTTGTGGAATTTATTTGTTTTCTTCTCGCAGGCTTCGGTTAGTTTAACAAGACATATGCTGTTATGCAAGGAAAAAATCAAAAGTATGTCTGAATACTCTGGTTCTCACGTTTTAATAGCATAAAAGAGTTATTACCGCAGATTTAGAATCTGCGAGACCAGGGTTGACATGTCCACCCCCATCCGGAGACACTAACAAGATGGAGATGATTAAACACCAGATTGTTATTCAATGGAACGTATCAGAGAGTTAGTTGTCTGCAATATCACGATCAGTTGGTCTTGAGTACCTTCTGAGTCTACGTGGTCACCAATCTAATAATCAAAATTATTCATCGAGACTTATCTTCGGTTATTTGAAGAGAATATTTTTCTTTTTTTTTTCGATGATTCATATTTTTTTTAATAATAAAAAGCATCATAGATAATTTTCTCCGTTTAATGATCTGTTTGTGGTTTGTTGAGATAACAATCCTCTGCTTGCTTCAGTTCAGATTTGACGCAATGTTCATTGCGTTGTTTGCGCCAGAAAAATCATTTATAGGAAAAGGTTTTTAAAAATTTGTAGACTCTCAATCGATATCAAGATTAAGATAATGAATAATTAAAATATCATTTATAGTTTTCGTTCGAATCCACTCTTAAAAACATCTGAAATATAATTAAGTAAGGGTTTTTGAATCATTATTCATCTAAGTTTTTCCGAAAAACATTTTAATATACACGAAAAAGAATAAATCTCATATTGACTCTGTTGAGACATTTGCATAGATAGACATCCAAGCAAATGAAGAAATAGTATTTCTAACTTTAACATATGCATGTTATTTGATGTTTTATTTGACGTATGTATGTATGTATGTGTGTATGTATGTATAAAAGGGAGATGGTGGAGCGCAAAAAACTTTTTACAAGAACCAGATCAGTTTGAAACAGGAATAGTCATCTCCATTATTTGTTTATCATCTCAGCCTCAAGATTTGCAAGGTTATTGCTTGGTTTAAAGGTCATCTGAGACTATTCAGTCGAAGAGAAGATGTCAGTCCAGGTGGTGCTTTTAGAGACAGCCATAATCTATGTAGATGTGTGTATCTTTTCTTTCTCTCTCTCTCACATACAATATATATATATCATCATCTTGTCGCGCCGCCTGCGCGGATATCCCTGACCGTCTCTCGCCATTTCTCCCTATCATTCAGATCAATCAAATATTTTATATCACCTCATCTATATAAAAGTTAGTAAAGTTTGTGACTGTATTCGAAAGCACCCTTTTCATTCCCTACTACCTTGATGTGTAGAGGAGGGTGCAATTCCTTTTTCTGGATTGCTCCACTTTATCCTTGATCCTTACCTTATAATGCTGTGTTCAGTAAGGAGGTATCAAGTACCACATGTGAATCGTTTGTATGACTCGATCTTGGATTGAAACTCGGTCTCCCGGGCCATTGGTGCACACTCTACCCACTTGCAAATGATGAGGAAGAAAAACGTCAGCGAAAAACAATGACAAGCCTTAGAAGAAAAAGTGTTAGAATGATGGTAAGCAGAGCAGCATAAAAACTGATGAATTATTACTTAATCATCCTTTTGCGTTTTGTGACTAGAAGTTTAATACGTGGTCAAAATATTACCCACCGAGAAAACATTCACAGTAGATCAAGGAAAAATTTTCCAACCTTCTATCAGAATGCATACGAAACTACTAACCAGAATGATACTACATTAAAATGTGTCTATATATAATTATCGCCGGGGTTTGAGCACTCTCTCGAAAGAATAACGGTTGTCACTTGAGTAATACAAAGCTCTTCTTACGAATTGAGCACTCCAGTCTCGGTTAGGGTAAAATGTAAACAAATGTCAATGTTTAGTACATATACGTTAAATTCGGCAAGTGACATATGAATTGCTGGTGGTTGTGAGGTTATGTTTTTCAGACTAATGTCAAATTGGCCGTTTTTCGATCCCAGCCAAAGGCATCACGCGTATCAGTTGTGATCTAACCAAAAGGTTTTTTTTTGTGGATGACGATATATGCATATTAATAAAACATACTGAATCTGTAATTATTCGGAATTTAAAACGTAATAACTTATTAAAAAACATCAGCAAAATTGAGGTACTTATATCATAAGGTGATGAGGTTAAAATATTTAGATAAAACACAGCAAAATCTCGAGAATTTCGATTAGATGTTCCAATAATTTTGTGATTAGTTATTAGCATTTCAAAAAATTTTGAAAGTGAAACTCTAACAATTCTTAACAGGGCACAAGATTATTAAGATCAATGACAGCATAGCCACACACCATATCAAAATACTAATTTCAGAGCAACGTTGACTAAAGGTACACACGAAAGAATGAATGCGCTTAATATCAAAGAATGTTGATGAGCTCATTGTTGTAGTAATATATATATATATATATATATATATATATATATATATATATATATATATATATATATATAAATTTTTATGCTGTTTGGTTAACGTCATAGAAGCGATTTTTTATCCAAAGTTTTTACTTAAATGAATACTTGTTGCTTATCGTTTTTCTTCTTTTATAATTTCATATATGAGTTGAGATAAACGTATATATATATATATATATATATATATATATGTATATATATATGAAACTAAATCTGGATTAAAATCTGACAAATACCAACAACAATCGTACATGACATTTAACATGGATTATTCCAAACTATCTATACATATGAAAACTTAATTGTGGTTGCGTATTTCTCAATAAACGGGAGGTTTTGTCTCGTTTCTTTGGGAAATCTAACATTTTCAAATATTTTTCCACGTGCCAGACACGTTCTTATGACTTTTGAATTATGAACACTATGTGAACGTTTATCTATCTTTTTGTTGTATATTTCTCATTTGCCCCTCTCATCTCAGCAAGCATCCATCGCTATGTGAACTATTTTGATATCCAAGTTCTGATGATGTTTACTGAAACCTAAATGTTAACGTTACATCATCAAATTGGACCTGGGATCGATTGCAATGAAGGGGTACTCCACAATCCCCAAAACTCCATTACTGGAGTTCCACCATCAGATTGTTTAGTGTCATATACAGGAAGCACGTTGGCTAGGGTCTAACCCTTCGCAGAGATTCCAAGTTTTGCTATGTACAACTAACAATGCAATTTAATATCAGTCATTTTATTTGCACTCATTGTTTATGGGTAAATTCATTTAAAACTGATTTGGATCTAGATTGTTAGCACACTAGCATTGTTATTGTTTTTATATAGTTAAATGCTTTTAATTATTTCTGTCTAACACTTATAATTCAATTCGATATTAATCATTTGTTTGCACACGGTGAAGTGCTTACAAGTATTGCTATTTAACACTAATATTTCTATTCAACCTTATTCATACATTTGCACATAGTTAAATGATTCCAAGTATTGCTATTTATCACTAACAATTCAATTAAATATAATTCATTTGTTCACACAGAGTGAAATGATCAAACAGATTTATTTGAAACAATCCAATTCAGCAAAAGTCATTTGTTTGCCCTCACTTAACATTTCAAACAGTTCTATTTGATGCATAGATAGGACCCTATAAGGTGCTACCACTCCTGGCCAAAGTGGACCTGGGAGCGATTGCAATGAAGGAGTACTCCACAATCCCCAAAGCTTTAACATTACAGGAGTTCCACCATCAGATTTTTTAGTGTTATATACAGGAAGCACGTTGGCTAAGGTCTAACCCTTCTCAGAGATTTAGTCGGTGTATTCTACAGCTCAAGCCGACAGGTCTTACACTTTATTAGAGTCAGTCTTAAAATAATAATCATCATCCGCTAGCACGGATATCCCTGACCCTGTCTCGTCACTTTTCCCTATCGTTCATCGCCTCTGGCAGGTCTTCAGGGCTACATCCCGTTCATCGCCTCTGGCAGGTCTTCAGGGCAATATTCCGTATCCCCACATAGCTGCTGAATGTATTCTAGCTGGTCATCCTGCTTTTGCTCGGCCATATGTGGGGGTCCATTGGAGTACATCACTCATGAGCTCGTCTCTGCTTCTCCAGCAGTGTCCTGCGTGTCTGGTTCGTCTAATTTGGATAGTTTTCTTGATGTGAGGCATGTAGCCGTATAGTTGGTGCTTTGTGGGGGGTTGCCGCCATGACTTATTCAATATTGCTCGCAACATTTTTTTGTAATTACCGTCTAGCTTCTTCTCCTGCCGTTTTGTTAGCGTCCAAGTGGTGCATCCATACAGCAGTATCGACTCAACTGCTGCTTGGAAGAAACTGCGTTTCGTTTTATCGGTCAGGTTTGATTTCCATATGATCGATAGCTTATCGATAGCTGTCTATGCCTTCGTTAGCTGCGTGTCGATGTCTTTTTAGGTTGATGAGACACTGCTTCCTAGGTAGGTGAATTTGTCTACCAATTTCAGAGAGGTTCCCTCTTGTGTGGAGATGTCGCCTGTTTGATTAAAGCACATATATTCAGTTTTGCGTGCATTAACATGGAGGCCAATGCCTATGGCAGCTCGTTCCAAACTATGCAGTAGCGTTTCGGCTTGTTTGGGTGTGTTTGCCAGTATCGCTATGTCATCGGCGTAGTCGACGTCGGTAATTGTTTTGGCGGGGTACCTTCTGCTTCTTTTCTTTGTCAGCTCGTTGGACAGTTTGTCCACTAAATGCTGTGCGATTCACATTATACTTTTTCTTAAATGTTGGTTGGTTGTGTTTAATGGAATATCAACCCTTGTATGTTATTTAATGCTAAATTTAGTTCATACAAATATATAAAATATATATGATTTGTGAATAGTTTTTAAGGTAATAGTTTACTATTATTTGCATACTGATAAATTATTTTAAGAATTGCTATCAAAGACTATAAATAATTATATTCAGCATAATTCGCTTGCACAGAGATGATTGCAAATGATTTAAATAATTAAATATTTGTATTTGACTTATAGATGTGAGCCTAACAGGTAAGAGTGGACTTGGTAGGGATAGCATTGAATGGGCATTCCACTTTCCCCCCAAAGCTCAAGGACTGGAGCAAGTCTATCAAATAGTTTACTGTTATATCATGAACACTTGTTATGGGGTGTACTCAGTGTATTCTACCAAGTCATCAGGCAGGGCTTGACATTAATGTGACGTAAAGATCAATACCATCCTCGACACTTTGAATACTGGATGTGTCAATTATCTGAGGAGATATAATTACCATATAACAAGTCAATGGTCTTAACTAGCAAAGTCTGGATAAAGTAAATATCCTGCACATTGGTAAGAAAATCTGGGGAAAATAAATATCTCGTAAATATTCGTTCATTGGCTACAAGTTATCAAAGAATATTGCTCAAAAGTTCCCTCCAATATACCATGATGTTAACAATTGTTCATAGATGATGAAGATTATCAGGAAAGGACGATTATCCATGTTGGATTACATCTTCTCAAATATTATATATGAACAATTTTTATATAGAATGTAACCAGTCTTATAAGATGAGGAGAAATCAAAATGAAGAACCAACTGCTTAAAAGAATTTTGTCAATAGCTTTTATCACAATCTGTCAAAGAAAAGAAATGATATATATATATATATATATATATATATATATATATATATATATATATATTGGATAAAAATAATGACAGAGTTTCATATTGTCGAGCCTCATGCTGCTTTCATGTGTAAAATAATTCAAAAGCATAACCAGAAAATCAAAAGAACTAAACAACAAAATGAAGACTTGACCATCAATGCAAATATAAAATGAATGAATATCAACAGAAAAAAAAATAACTGAAAATGACGTCTACCAAGCAAAAGTAAATGGTGATATCTGACAGGTTATATTTACAAAATTGACAGGTCTACTGTGGAAGGAAGGATTCAATAATAATAAGACTTCTTTCACGAAAGAAGTACGTATTGCCTTTAATAAGTTTCCAGACTTTTTTGTACTGGCATTTAAAATTGTTGTAGACTCTTGAAAATTCACTATGTTATTGATATACATCCTATGAGATGACTGACCAACTTTTATGATTTCAGGTTCAAATGATTAGCTACAGCAGGAATTAGAATACACCCTACTAAAGCCTGATTGTCACCGCTAGTTAATTTCAAAAATGCAATCTGGACTTGAGGAAGAACGATATGCAATAAAAAAATTTTATAAACTTGGTAAAAAGGCCACAGAAACGTATGGAATGCTTCAGATTGCTTTTGGAGCATCTTGCACGAATCGAGCATCAGTTTTTAAGTGGCATAAGAGATTGAAGAAAGGCAGGGAGTCTGTGAGGGATGATGAGAGGTGTAGGAGGAGTAAGGAAGTCAATATACCAGAGTTAATTGACCAAAGGGTTAGGGTTAGGGTTACTATGTTGAGGTTTTAAGTGAGTTCAGGAAGAGATTCCTTGGGAAGAGGCCAGCACTCTTCAAATTGGGTCAGTGGCATTTCCACCAGGACTATGCACCAGTAAATAACTCCATCCTTGTCACAGTCTATTTGTCCAAGATGAGCATCAAGACAGTTCCTCATGCTCCCTAAAGTCCAGACCTTGCTCCCTGTGACTTTTGTTTATTCCCTAAGCTCAGGGGCTGTCGTTATTATATAGTTGAGGAGATGAAAGAGGCTGTGACGAAGGTCATTGACACGCTCACACAAGAGGACTTCCATGGGGCCTCCCAGATGTTGTTGGAACGGTACAACAATTGCATTGAAGCTGGAGGAGATTACTTGGAAGGGGACTAGAGTTTCATGTATGTACTCTCAATAAAAGTGCCCATACGAAAAAAGTCTGAGAAACTTATTTAATGATCCTCGTATATGCAAATAGCTCAAGTCAGACTCTGTAAAACAGAGAATATGAAGCAAAGCATGAGATGAAAACAGCGGTCAAGTGGTTTATCCAACAAATGAGAATATTCTTGTAATGAGGGTTGGGAAAATTTGTAAATTTTGTTAGGGAGAAGAATGCCACTATATAATACATTTTCAAGTTTCGAAAAATTTGCTAAATAATAGATCTTAGTTGACCTCTAAATGCAGTCAGGAAATTAAATATCTATTTTGTTATCTGGAATCTAAATGAAATAAACGACTTAGCATGTCAACCACGTAATAGTTAGGCCACTAATAAATAGAGAACGAGCAGAATATTAGCTAACGTGATCATGGATCATGAAAAATTTGGAATTGCATATAGAGAGTACTTACAGTACAGATTTTAAGGCTTTGAAAATATTTCACTTAAAATAATAGCCATAATTACTCCAATTCTGTTTTTCTCTATATATATATATATATATACATATATATATATATATATATATATATATATATATATATATATATATATATAAGTTAGCCGACTGTAGTCGAGGGGGCCTGGAAGGCTCCGTTTTGAATAGTTACAATACCGAGGTATATGGGAACGTTCTACTCCATTCTATGGATTGCTCCAATTGATTCATACCTTTTAATTCTGAACATTAAGCGAGGAGGCATCAAGTATCATATTTTGCGTCTTTGGTATGACTCGACCTGCGATTGAAACTCAGTCTTCCGACCCATTGACAAACGCTCTAAAGGGCCGGAAATTGGCGTAATGGTTATGGTGTTTGGAAGTTGGAAAAATAAATCCGCAAAGGTAGAACAGCAATGTTCGTTAAATACTCAGTTTTTGTAGAATTAATTGAGTTTTATTTTTAGAAAAAAATAAAGATTTTTCTATTATCTTTAATGCACCTTGCTATTGATTTTTTGGAGGTTAATTTTCTTTTTGATAGGCTCCAAATTAGTTGGCTCAGAATGATGAATTTTAAAACTTCTAGCACGAAATAAGATATGACGTCAGTGCGAATTTTATTTGTAAAATTCATTTGCTTAAGAGAAGAAGCAAACATTAACCTGATGACGAAAGAACTGTTGTCGCTGTTACGTATAAACTCGGTAACATTTTATTTCCACTTGCTAAGCTCCAGGTTTTATATTGCGCATAGACACTTTTAAAAATAACAGGAACAAGCTTCACAGTGATTATCCCTATAGGAGATCAAAAAATATATATAACACCTGCGGATATAATTCCTGGCAACAATTTGGAATTAGAACACTTAAGGAATATTTACTTTGTCTTTTTTGTACTAAGTTAAAAAGAGATATGATGCAAAACACTTTTTTATTTAAAAGCTGAACATTATGGATTCATAAAAATATTTCGAATAGAACTGGTTGGCCGAAAAACAATATTTGGCTGTCTAGTTATGCATTTGTTTAATAATGCAGTGATATATATTCTCACTGCGCACTCCCAAATTGACCTTGAACTAGACTCTCACACAGTGCGACGAAAGCTTTTACAAAGTAAACCATAGCAGTGTATCCTACAGATGCGTATTTTTAACCAGCGACGAAGCTAAATGTCATCATTTTAAAACTTCTTCAGATGTCACGGGTTTGAGTGACACTGAGATTTTTCCCAATCCCCACCCTTAACTAATACTATAGATTAATAATAATTTACTAATTTACTTTAGACGGACTGTCTGAGTCGTAGCAATGAAAAGCAAATAAAATTACGATGGAAGAAATTGTCGCGGTTCGAATTTCTTCATACTTCTTGTAAAATTGTTTCATCAGAAGATTTCAATGATTTACTCCCGTACAAAATTTCTCTTTCAAAGCAGAAAGACAATTTCGCATATTTAAAGGATCTACCTCGTAAACACCAAGGCTATTAGATTTACACTTGCAAAATTATTGCGTCTCCTAAATTCGCGTATAATACGGTTCAAATATACGTTTATCTCAAGGGTCAAGGAAAAAACTAAATTAGCTGAAGAGTTATACAGTGACTAAGTATTCGTTTAAAACGATGCAAACATTCATCGATTAGGCAGATTAGAATAAGAAACATTCCATTCAAAAAATCCAGATATCAGATTTCGGATATTGCTCCGAGAAAGAATTGCTTTTTGATAGTTATTTGGGAAAGGAATTCCTCGAAGCCACATTTAACTTTATTTTTTCATCATTCTTTCTTTATTATTTTTCTTTGATTTAGTTTCCATGTCATATCAAGTCTGGGAACATTTGAAATATTTCAACAAAATTCTTTTTCCCTTGGTAGTGTCAATAATACAACACCTAATATACTTCAGGTTTTGGTGAAGTTTAGACAAATAACAATTTCTCTACACCTTCAAACTGCAATGTAAAAGGTTGGCGTTAAGAAAATGTACTTCTTGATAACATATAGCTCCATTTAACAACATCATGTTAACTTAAAAAGATATGTACCTCCAATTTCTTTCTTAATTGTGTCTTAAAAATATGGACAATCTCTTAATGGCTGCTAAAATAAATAATTAAAAGCCAATTACATACTTTCATTGTAGAGAATACCTTCAAATTGGTACGTATTCTGTGCTTCTATAATTTACCAATAATGACTAAACGTTTCGTTTTAATGGTAAAAAGTTGCATTTTGTACGTTCCAGTACCTACAGACACCAACGAAACAACTTAAATTTTATTCCTTGACCTGAAACTTTTTGTCTTAAAAAATATATCGTACTTCTTATCTGTCTGCGTTCGTCCGGAAATGCGCACATACCGATGACGGTCAGATAAACGCCTCTTGACAATTTCGACTCTGAAGTGAATTTGGTTTTCTAAAACAGGTTTACGAGATACCAAGAAGGTGAAACTGAAAAAAGAAATGCAAAAAAAAAAAGCTGGATGAGGACAAGAAAAGATACAGAATTAACAGAGAGGCTGGAGTTTGGGAAGATATAAAAAAAAAAGCTTGGGTAATTCGAGATAAGAATAAACGAAACATATACTTCGTGGACACGATCGTAGGTTTAAAGTAAAATATCTAAACGTGACAAAGTTATTTGGAAGAAAACTCTACCGCAACAAAGAATCGGTAAAACAAGAGTGAACGAGCAACATGTGGTAGGAAAAAAGGGTTTTCTGAGAAAGAAATGTACATAAAATGTAAAATTACAGGAACGTTCAAATAATCGATCCTTAAGAGAGTTTACTCCTTAAAAAAGAGGTACAATATTGCATACTGGTGATACTGCCGATAAAAAAATGATTACGGTGGATGAGGATCTTACAGCTACACGCCATAAAATCTGGCTAAGTCAACTTTGAATGACTCCCGTTACCATTTTTAGGGACTAACCGAAAGTGGTTCGTCCTAAAAACCGTTGGACTGTCTTCTAATAAAGAAGGCTAACTAAAGGGAGATAAAAATTAATTTTACAGATAAAATATCGAAACTATATTCAACATTAGGAATTACATAGACCAATTTATCTATTAGATACTTAAATTCCAAAGATTTTACTGTTTGGATCATACTTGCCGTCTTATTTTCCGGAGTACACCCGGATACTTGTATTGTGGTGTCCTCCCGGGAACACAGGTACCATGCTTATCATCTTAAAGTTATTTGGTATCAAGTCATGATTTAACATAGCCATATATGAATACGTGAAATAGACATATTCCAGTACGCAAAACGTTCATAATGTCCATAACGCACATAGATAACATAGGAATCCTGAAACACAAAAAACACTTACGATTTCTTAGTTCAGGTACGAAACTTTTTATTACCTTTTAGTATTTTACAACTTGCACTCAACGACACCATGTTCATTTCCTGGTTACTACGTTACTTTTAGCCCTGTATGTCTTTCAGTGAAATTATATTACATAAAATAAAATACTATTGTCGTACATATTGTGAACCTTTTGTTTAAAAAAAACAACTAGTTTATCATTACGAAGTGATGATAAATTTTTTCATCATCTAATCTTTGCTTTTTATTACAGCCTTTGAAACCATTTACGATTGATCGTTGCTCTCAGTAATTTAATATTAATGTCTGCTATTATTTCAAGGCCCTCTCATTTGGGGTTCATGATAAGTTAACTGTATCACCTGAAAAGGATTAGCCCCCTCCCGAAAGTGATATCTTAGGCATGAAACTAAACTGTATTTAATTGCACGGTCTCCCTTCTGAAGTTCTGTGAACTGGCGAGGATCTTTCATGGCTAGTACACCAGGTTAATTCTGACCCAGTTACATAGTACCCATTAGCTTATCATTTATGCGTCAAGTAGATCTGTTTATAAATCATTCGTATTCGATGTGATCGTGTGAAAAATGAATCTACTTAAAGCAGCTACATAAAAAATGTAAACATGAACGTACAATAATCTCGATTCCCTAATCTATAAGCACAAAATAACCCTCGATGGGTCAATATGCCATCAAAATAAATCAGTTTTATATAATTTCATGTAGAAAAAGATGGAGAAAATGTTATTTTTCTCCGATTTACAGTTGCTGAGAAATGGAACAAATTGACTTGAGCCAAGAAATGAAAACAAACAGGAAAACTAATAAATTGTGTCGTATGAACAAACGTAAAGAAAGTAAAACCATCGTTTGTCAATACAATATAAAATATTTTCAGAATCGATTATTTACTCTCTTTTTAGCTAATATTTTATGCTTATTTTCAATGAAAATATCAAGCTGTCGCATTCTTCTAACTACAATTAGCATTTTTGAATAAATATCTGAATAAAAATGCATATGGTATGTTACACAAAAAAGAGACGTTTATTCAATATATACTTTAATGAAATAAGCAACAATTCGCTTCGTTTCTTTGTTTAATGGCATATCAACCTTTGCAGGTTGTTTAATGTCTAAGATATTCTCCCAGAAGAACAGTAATGGTACTATTTAACCCATAGCTGGGAGGGTAAGGGGGTTCATACCTTTCCCAAGGGTATTAGCCCGAAATTGAACGAGATAGAGCGACTGGAGTACGAACTCGCAGTCCATCGCTTTAACCATTACACCACGAGGACACCGTCCCCGCAACAACTGGACGACACTCATTGCTTCGTATCGAATAATACAATAAATATCAAAAGTGAAAAACCACGATTAAGAGACCCTTATCATAGTTTGGTTTTCCTAAATCCTTATCACTGTTCTAAAATAAATATATTACTATAGGAATTCTTCTCAATGATGACTTCATCTCACCTGATTCATGAAGTCTAAAAGGATGTTGAAATTTCAATGTGTATGAAACTTTACATTGCAGCCTCTCGTATAAAAATCGATTCATCAATTGTATGAGGTAAGTCGGATTTACTGATAGTGTATATGTGTTTTGTCAAAGGAAAAACAATTCATATAGAATTTTTTTTCTTCTGTAAATCAATGAAAACAGGAAAAATAGAGGCAATATTTCTTTTTCAATATGATATCGATGAGAACAAATGGTGTATATTCTATAATATATGGTTATACTATTCTCGTGGGCCTTCTAAAGGAATAATGTCCAATCTATTTAAAATTTGCTGTGTAATTCATCTGCAAAATTTGTTGGTAAAAGGCTTAGTAAAACATAATTTTTTTAGCCGAGTTTTAATAACATCTATAGTCAACCACATTGATGTTTGTCTTTTCAGCTGAAGGCTGTTCTACAAGATCAAATCAGTGAAGTGTTTAAAATCTCATTTCTGTTCACTGAGATTTATTAGTTATCAAAGAGATCCTGATTTAAATGTTCCTTTCAGATTTACAAATCTTATCGGATTCTTATTTATAAATCATGCATACCATCTAGCAACAAACATCCACTTTATTCAGGGAGATGGGGCTTATTCAGCAGTAATATATATATATGACTATAATTTTTCTGGTAATAATTAATATAAAATGTAAATAATGGATGGGCCTTCAAGGAACTTTCTCCAAAGATCCCTTCTAAAAATGAAGCCCCAAGAAGGTATTTTCATGAATATTGACTTGAGCTTCTGCGTCAATATACTCTCCGCCCTGTCGACTGGGGCTGTAGAATACGCTGACTGCACTTTGTAGAGGGGTAAGAACCCCTCCCACCCCGAATGAGACCACTTGTTGGCCCTGGGCGGCGCCGTATAAGGTGCTAGGACAGAACCCTGGTGGTTGAGCAGGCATTGATCCGGCGACAAAGTGATCAATGACTTGCAACACACCGGTTTGGCCCTTACTTAGTTTGACGGGTTGTCGGATAGGCCCAATCAAACCCTAGTGCATATATGTTTTATGTCGATCGTACTTTTAAATCTGCACTTGCAGCAAGTTCCCAACCCTTATCTGTTAGGTGCTAGAAGGCGGTAGCTAAGGGTCAATTAATGGAATGTTTCTGACATTTAACATGTACTTAGACTAAACTGAATTGTTTAATTTAGTACTGTTTTAACATTCAACTGTCTGGAAAAAAAAATCTGTACCTATACTAAACGGAATTAGCTGATTTAGAACTGTTTGAATAAACTGAATACATTTAAATAGAAATTTTATTGACAATTAAACTGTGTACTCATGCTAAACTAAATTGTTTGAAATATTACGGACTATTTGCATAAAAATGGATTTGGCGTTAAATAACCAACAAATGTTCATATACCATAAAACCCAAATAACCTACCAATCAATCAATATACTCTATTAAAAGTTGACTTTCAAGACGGTTAAAGATAATCACATAACAAAATATGCCATTTCTCCCCAAAAAAAGTGATTTAGTAGATAAGATAATGTGTAAAAACACTTTTTTTATTTCATAAATAACACGACGTACAAAGTCAGATCAATTTTCTCATCGTGCCTGGTAAATAAATAGAATTGGATATTTTTTTGTAGAAGAATATCACTGAGTCGCAAAACGACGAAAAATTTAAAAAAAATTAAAGTCAAGACTCGTTGGAAATGTATTTACAATCCAAAATAAAATACCCTTTATTCTAAAAAGTTGACTAATACTTTACAATCTTTCTAATACGCGATATAAGTAAGAATATCTTAGCACAATAAACTAAATTTTAATCCAAAATATAAGCCAAATGCAAGTTGGTTTACGTTAGGATTTTCTTCTTTTTATCAACTTTGGAATCAAATATTGAAAAGTTAGCTGTCTATTATCCAACTCAGATTTCAAATTTTCAACCATCAGACATGAGATCTTTTTTTACTTTAATCACTTGCATATATATGTAGCTTTGTAAGTAAAACTTAATAATTTTCCTTCATGCTAATCTAAATATACTCTATTATATAAAGAAGGTGATGTAAGAGTGAATAGTGTTTTAAGAAGGCATTTTACCAATCTGGTTTAGAATAATAAAAAAATGTGTCTACTTAACCCCTCCACCACGGACAAGATGTAACATAAGGTAACGTGAAACAGTCGTAAAAAAAGAATTGTCTTTCTATTAAATTGGTTGCCAATTCTTTCTAACTATTTAGACAGCGTTACCAATTTCCTTTGGGTTCTTTTAATAATGGTGATGACCTTGTACGTGGTGCATTCAATAAGTTTCCATACTTTTTTGTACATGCCTTTAAAATTGACGTAGGCTCTTGAAAATTCACTATGTCATTGCTATACATCTTATGAGATGACCGACCAATTTTTATGATTTCAGATTCGAATGAATAGCTACAGTAGGAATTGGAATACACCCTACTAAAGCCTGATTGTCACAGCTGGTGAATTTCAAGAACGCAATCTGGACGTGAGGAAGAACGATATACAATAAAATTCTGTTTTAAACTTGGAAAACATGATGCCACGGAAACGTATGGAATGCTTCAGACTGTTTCCGACCATCTTGCATGAATCGAGCATCAGTTTTTGAGTGGCATAAGAAATTCAATGGAGGCAGGGAGTCTGTGAGGGATGATGAAAGGTGTGGGAGGATTAAGGAAGTCAATACACCAGAGTGATTGGGCAAAGGGATAGGGTTAGGGTTACTATGTTGAGGTTTTAAGGGAGTTCAGGAAGAGATTCCTTGGGAAGAGGCCAGCACTCTTCAAATTGGGTCAGTGGCGTTTCGACGAGGAGAATGCACCAGTCCACAACTCCACCCTTATAGTCCAGACCTTGCTCCTTGTGACTTTTGGTTATTCCCTAAGCTCAGAGACTGTCGTCATGAAACAATTGAGGAAATAAAAGAGGCTCTGATGAAGGTGATTGACACGCTCACATAAGAGGACTTCCATGGGGCCTTCCATAAGTTGTTGGAACGGTAAAACAAATGCATTGCAGCCGGAGGTGATTACTTGGAAAGGACCAGAGTTTCATGTGTGTATTATAAATAAAAGTGCATATACGAAAAAAGTCTGGAAACTTATTTAATGATCCTCGTAATCAAAGGATAACAGTGTGTGATTCATGCCTTTCTTAAGGGAATACGCATTAACAGAAACAGAAACAGCAGCGGCCCGAATTCAAATCTAGCTTGGCAGAACATATTCCCTTTGTTAATCAGGCTTAGGGCACGCTTGTATTCTGATATTAGTTTATTCAGTTAAAAGAAATAAAAAAAAGTAAATATTCTGTCTAGCTTCTAAATTGCCATGTATCATTATATGTGAGGTGCCTGTGGTGTAATGGTTATCGTCGTAGGAAATGGACACGGCGACACGAGTTCAAAACCTGGACAAGACTGATTGCATTTTACATAGCACTAATACCCTTAGGAAAGGTATGAATCCAATTATTCTCCCTCCAACTATGGGTAAATAGTAGGACAGATTAGGTTCTTCAGCCTTGATGAGGCAACTAGTCTAGGAAACTCTGACTTCAGACCTGTTAAACTCTGCTTAAAAATTGACCTTGTGTTATATTTTGCCCGAACGGAGAGGTCGGTAAATATGGTATCATTATATGTGATTATCATAAATAAATAGGTCTATGAACAGTCATCCTATGATTCTCTGGTAACTGATGAAATAGGACAATATATAAGTCTATAAAAATTACACGGCATAAGTTTCATAGGTAACGAAGACGTGTGTCTTCCTCAAAAACTTAATGATCAAAAATCAAGGTAATAAGCATGATGAGCTTACAATCTGTGAAATTGCAACAGATGTAAAATCAGGTATAGCTAGAAGCAATATTCAACACACACACACACACACACACACACACACACACACATATATATATATAGGTCATCAATACCCCTGCTTTTAATGATGTAAAAGGTTTTTATGGGAAACTATACAACAAAATTAAATAAATATTCAGCCAATAAGAACATATCTCGCTGCATAATTATCAAACCCCAGTCATATATATTTATGTATGTATGTGTGTGTGTGTGTGTAAGACAGGTGAAAAGCACAAGCACATTGCTACGTGGATACCATCGCAAACTAGTAATTTGAATCAGCTCTCATTATGAAGAGAATAGAAAATGCTCGTTATGTGTATTTAATCGAGCACAATATCAGTTTCGAATTGTATAAGTTTGTAGAAGTTAATAAGCATTTTAATCAGGGTATATGAAATTGAATCAATTAGTGTGGCTTTTGCTAATCTTAAATTATTCTGTACACGATTTTGAAGATATGTAATAGGGAAACATTCTTTCCAAAACAAATCAGATGCGTTTGATATATTTATTTTACTAATATTCAGTACTTAGAATCACGCAACAGATAAAATAAATTGTTCTGTTGATTTTCATAAAACCCATTTTTTTGGACGAAATGAATTCTGTTTGATGAGTACGTAAAAGCGGTAATGCACTGTGTGTGTGTGTGTGTGTGTGTGTGTGTGAGAGAGAGAGAGAGATAGAGAGTGTGTGTGTGTATGTGGGAGAGAGAGAGAGAGTGTGTGTGTGCGTGTGTGGGAGAGAGAGAGAGTGTGTGTGTGTGAGAGAGAGATAGAGAAAGAGAGAGAGAGTGTATGTGTGTGCGAGAGAAAGAGAGTGTTTGTGTGTGAGAGAGAGAGAGTGTGTGTGTGTGTATGTGAGAGAGAGAGAGAGAGAGAAAGAGAGAGTGTGTGTGTGTGTGTGAGAGAGAGAGAGTGTGTGTGTGTGTGAGAAAGAGAGAGTGTGTGTGTGTGAGAGAGAGAGAGAGAAAGTGAGAGTGTGCGTGTGTGTGCGAGAGAAAGAGAGAGAGAGAGTGTGTGTGTGTGAGAGAGAGAGAGAGAGAAAGAGAGAGAGAGAGTGTGTGTGTGTGAGAGAGAGAGAGAGAGTGTCTGTGTGTGTGAGAGAGAGAGAGAGAGTGTGTGTGTATGTGTGTGTGTGTGTACGTGTGTGTGTGTGTGTGTGTGTGCAAACAGCAAACATTCTTTTCCAAAGCAACATTAATTTAAAAAAAAACATTCATTTTTCTTTCAATACAACACGTATTCCATAAAGCTTTCACCAGACTATGAGGCTAAGGTCAGACTAAGCTTCGAACACAATTCTTTACTCTTGTACACGGCTTCCTACACAAAACCTCGGAATATCGTTAGTTATAGTTTCTTTTTCGGCAGCTAACAGTTAAAAAGTATCACTGCTGTTTTGCATGGATGTCTTCGGCATTAAACAATCCAAAACGTTCGATATGCCATTAAACAAAGAAACCAAGAAACCAAGTTTTTGTTACTTCCCAGTATCAATGTTAAATCAATGCAGATGGAGATTCTATCAAATCTTGAGACACTTGATATTTCGACTTTTCTTGTGTGAACATTCCAAGTTTAGTCAGGTAGACCGATGTCAAGCTGACGATAAAACGTCGACATACCACTTTAATATATGATTTACCCAGAGATATAAATGGTGTTGTAGTTCTCGAAGGAGTTGTCGTCAAGCAACTAACACGCATAAAACGTTCTAAATTGAGATAAACCTCTTGTAGACAAGAAGCTGAGATCGCATAAATAATTCAGTAACATCTACAGCAAGATTTGATGCAAGCTAAATCGGCTCTGAAGAACTGCATGATTTGAAAGTTCTTAGACCGAAAACTTCAATATTAACGAATACAAATCCACCTAAAACAATAACTAGATGCCAACAATGTTAGATTAGAGTTTAAACAAAATGATTTGATGTCTAGTAGTAATTTGCTTAATAGTAATATTGACATGTTAAATAGGAAGTTGTGCAGTATTATAATTCAATCTAGTTACCCTGAATATCTGAAATTTCTGACCCCTGAATTTTATGTTTATCCTAATTTTCAATGCACTTATAGTAAAATCATTCACAGTACAGTTAGATTTTCGGTGGGAAAACTTCAGTCTTAACATTTCATGTGGCCTCATAAAATAACGATAATGCATTTACCCGATTCATCCGCCACAGACAGGAGATAATAAGGGGAAAAGCGAAGTTAATCTAGTTTGAATTTAGACTTTCATTTCTTCTCGATTGTTTTCCTAAGCAAGTTGAAAGAAACCCGTCTGCCCAACTATTTACCCACAGCAGAGTATATATATACATACTCTGCTGTATTGCAATATATATATATATATATATTGCAATACAATGTACCCTTACTTATACCCATTGTGATTCTGGTCTACCATATATAAACGTTTAAATACGCTTTCAAATCAAATCTTTATTCATTCCCCTCGACATGCAATGAAGATGTTTTGTTCCTTAGCTATAGTCACCATAAAATGATGTAGCGAAATGTGAAGATACACCTACGACTTCACATCCGCTTATACAACGCGCTGCGTTTGTAAATTCACTTAAACTCATACAAACACAGATTAATACGCAACTATTACCCATACATGCCTTCGCACACAAGCACACACACACACACACACACACACACACACACACACACACACACACACACACACACACACACACACACACACACACATACAACCACTGGCAAAGAATCACACAAAATCTCAATGATTTTTGACTGTATTTTTTTCGATTTTCGATTTATTTCATTTTCTTAACTGCCTGATGATTGTTGTTTTGCAAAAAAAAATCCATGAAACCTAAGGTTCGCAGTCTAAATTCCTTGAATTGAATATATATATCTAATATATATATATTTATTTATTATTATTATTATTATTATTATTATTATTATTATAATATAATAGCTCTATCCTAGATATTAAGAACTCTCCATATTATATTGCACTTGGTTCGATACCAACCCACAAAGTGATTTAGTGACAACCATCACTATTATAATATATATATATATATATATATATATATATATATATATATATATATATATATATATATAAGCGCGTGTGTGTGTGGTGTTTCTTTTTAATAGCTTATCAATCTTCGTGGTTTATTTAATGCTGAAGCTTTTCTGGTTATATCAGCGAAACTATTAAATCTATAGCTAGAGGGATAAGTGATTTCATATCATTCCCAAAAGCGAACATAATTGCACCACAGGAATTTGAAATCACTTACTTCGAGGCCGCAATCCAACACTTTCAGCTATTACGCCACAATTACTCCTCTCTAAATACTGCTGGAACCTTTAACTAAGAAGGTACTGTGCATGTTTTAAACCATAAGTAATGCCAATGACTTTGTTGAAATGTTGTATGCTCATATGCATGCAGAATCATAACGACACACAATAAAGACGACGACGGACACAGTTCTTAGAAAAATATACCTCTCACTTTATTTGAAAGGCTTGTGTGTGAGAGGGAGTTGGAGACCGAACAGAACTGCAACATATTGACCCCCACTCTTATGGTCATCAGCTTTGCTTTCCCGTTCCCCTGGGCTGCTCAACTGGAGGCCCGGGGACCCAGCTCTCTGCTGGATGCTGTTTTCTCTACAGCCTTATTTCTCCATCTTTCTGGTTTCCAAAACTCAATCGGGTATCCCGAGGGCACCTTCTGTCGGGTGCTGTTTTTTTCTACTGCATCTTCTCTCCAAACTGTCTGAATTTCCTGTGCACTCAATTATATAATAGTTCACCGCCCAATCCTTTGGAATGGCGTGTTTTGATCATCATCGAGCGGAAATAACTGTCATGCAGTTCACAGGTCACCCTCTTCCGGTGCATCAGTTTGTGACTGTACCGTGGGATTTTAACCCTATCCCATATTGTCAGCCAAGCTCACCCACGCCAATGGAATATACACTTCCGACGTCTTTGGAATGGCACGTTTGGCCGGGTCGGAGGTCAATATACAACAGAAAGACTAATTAAACCTCTACTCTTCAAATATAAAACATGATATCCCATTGATTTCTTTCAAGCAATTATAAAAATAAATAGAGATTTTTGAAATATTTTTATTAATTAGATTTAGATTAAGCTTTTAACTAAAAGTTTCAGCTATATATTTTTTTGTAAACTTAGAAAATATTAAAGATAATTTATAGACTAAAAATCTGATGAATGTAATAACACCATTAATTAGAATCATCATCATGATCATCATGTCGAGCAGCCAGCACAGATATTTCTTATCCTCTCTCTCCACGTCTCCCTATCATTCATCCCCTCTGGCAGTCTTCAGGGTTACATCACATAGCTGCTGTATGTATGTTCGAGCTGGTCGTCCTGCTTTTGATTGGCCATATGCTGGGATCCACAGGAGTACATCAGTTACGAGCTCGTCCTTGCTTCTCCAGCATTGTCCCGCATGTCTGGTTCGTCTAGCTTGGATATTTTTCGTGATAGGTGGAAGGAGACCGTAAATTTTGGTTAAAGTACCAACAGAAACAATTGTTTATTTACATCTTAACTTTTAGTGCGACTTGAGGCAATTTTTAATTGACTTTATCAATAAAATGCTAACATACACCCTAGTTATTGCATTAGGTGGATTTCTATTCGTTAATATGTAATATTACGGACGGACGGATGCTGTCGTCAATCAGTGAAGGGTTCACGAGACTAGCGCGTGCGTGCAGAATGACCGGCAAAGTTAGACGTGATTTTGAAATAATCACCGATGTATCATCACGTTTTTCACAAGTGACAACGAACGTTCGAGGATCTTCGATTCGTTCTCCAAAATCTCTATATAAGAAAACAGGTAATGAGATTTTGGCAGATTTGAAGGCACTTGTCAAAATGGGTGCGTTAAAGGATCCGGAGGCCCCGACCCGTCATACCCCAGTCTGCTACGATCGATCTTCTGTGACAGGCGTATGTCAAACAGCCAGCTCACACCCACAACCTGTCACCACCGAGAGGAAGGGCGGAGAAGGACGCAACAAAAACGAACTTTTGAGTTGCAGCAATCATAGCAATAAAAACGACTGCTATATTTGCTTTCCCTTAACTTCGAGTTTGAGTATTTCTTTTTCTGTGGACTTCTTTCTTTACAGCTCAAAATGTTGGTCCTATGGTACAAATATTGAAGTTTTCGGTTTAAGAACTTTCAACTCATTCAGTTCTTCAGAGCCGATTCAGCTTGCATCGAATCTTGCTGTAGATGTCACTAGTGTCTAACCTACTGGGATATGTTATCATAATTAGCGAGTAACCCTAGTCACTCTCTTACATTCACTTTCGGACGAATGATCGTCATCATCGTGTCGTGCGACCAGCACAGATATCCCAGATCCTCTCTCGCCACTTCTCCCTATCGTTCATCGCTTTTGGCAGGTCTTCAGGGCTACATCCCGTATCCTCACATAGCTGTTGTATGTATGTTCGAGCTGGTCGTCCTGCTTTTGCTCGGCAATATGCGGGGGTCCATAGGAGTTCATCACTGATGTGTTCGTCCTTGCTTCTCCAGCAGTGTCCTGCGTGTCTGGCTCGTCTAACGTATAGTTTTCAGGATGGGAGGCAAGTGACTGTAAAGCTGGTGTCTTGTGGGGTGTTGACGCCCGGACTAGTTCAATATTGCTCGCAACATTCTTGTGCAATTGCCGTCTAGCTTCTTCTTCAGCTGTTTAGTTAGCGTCCAAGTAGTGCATCTATATAGCAATATCGACACGACCGCTGCCTGGAAGAAACTGCGTTTCATTTTATCGGTCAGGTTTGATTTCTTATGATCGAGAGTCTATCGATAGCTGTCCATGCTTTCGTTAGTCGCGTGTCGATGTCTTTTTCGGTTGATGAGACGCTGCTTCCTAGATAGGTAAATTTGTCAACTAGTTTCAGAGAGGTACCGTCTAGTGTAGAAATGTCGCCTGTTTGGTTGTATCGCATATATTCAGTTTTGAGTGCATTTACATGGTGGCCAATGCTTGCGGCGGCTCGTTCCAAACTATGCAGTAGTGTTTCGGCTTGGTTAGATATATTCGCCCGTAACGCTATGTCATCGACGTAGTCGGCGTCACTAATTATTTTAGCGGGGTATCTTCTGCTTCTTTTCTTTGTCAGCTCGAACCCGTTTTCTCTGGTTTTGTCGATCGAAGTTCTAAGTACGTAGTCTAGAAAATGATAAAGAAGTATGGGGCTAGCGTGTCTCCTTGTAGTACTCCTGCAACAATGTCGAAGTATTCTGTGTCTCCATCAAGTGGACGCACTTCTACTTTGGTGTTTCTGTAGAGAATCGTTATTGATGCTACGGTTTCTTTTGGTAGGCCGTATGCTAGTAAGATTTGTTCCATGTTCCCTCTGTGTATGGATTCGAAAGCCTTGGTAAAGTCGACAAATAATAATGTCGCCTGTAGGTTTTTTGCCCGTATGCCTTCAAGGATTCTACGGATGGTCAATATTTGTGAGGTTGTGGATCTATTTCTTCGGAAGCCATTTTGGTTTTTCCTAAGGATGTTGTCTATTTTGGGTTCTATGCGGTTTCGTAGTAGGGCATTGTAGATTTACGGCTGCTATGGATGTAAGTGTTATACTTCGGTAGTTCTTGGCTAATCCGAGGTCGCCCTTTTTAGGTAAAGGAAGGATGCATCCATCTTTCTATCCTATTTTGATTATAGACTGCGTTGCATTGTCGTAGCAGCATGTCGTCGAATTGTCTGGTCTTCCATACTTCTGGGGGGATCTCGTCCAGCCCTGCTGCTTTCCTATTTTTAATTTTTCTGAGAACCGAGTCGAGTTCTTCTTTGGTGAACGGACCTAGTTTAATGTCTAATTGCTTACTGATAATTATGGTGATCGGTTCATTCGTTACTTTCAGTAGGTTTCCTAGTAGATTTTCAAAATGCTGTTTTCACAGTTTTACTCTTTCTTGTTGTATTGCAGCTTTCAATTTTGCTTTGGCTGTGCTCTTCCTTCAACTCACTTAGTTTATTGTTTGCCAGGATATCCTAGGTTGCCTATCTTCTACCGAGTCTCTAATCATATCTATCTGAATTTGTATGTATTCCGTCTGTTCTTTTAGATATATACCTGCTAATTGATATTGTACCTTTTTTAGTTTTCGGGCATTTGTGTTTGTTGGGTTCTTCTGATAGCTTTTGGAGGCAGTTTTCATTAGTGCACGATTTTCTCTAACCGCTAACATTTCCCAGGGGACTCTATATTTAATTCTAGATTTTGTTGGAATACACTTTGATGCCGCTTCGAGGTGTGCTTCAACAAAAATCTCATATTCGTCATTTGGGGTACCTTTTTCTGTCTTCTCTTGTAGTGTCTCGAATCTGTTTCTTAATTCTAATACATATTTGTCTATAATATCTCTGTTGTTAAGTAGGGCCCAGTCATAGTGCTTAGTGGTCGCTGTTCGTGAGGCGTTTTTTTGTAGGCTTAGTCGTAATTTGGCCGTGACTATTCGATAATCGAAGGACACACCCTCGAAAGAGGAGTATGCCTCGCAATTCATCGCACTATTTTTCCATTTCTTGTTTATAAAGACGTAGTCTATCTGTGCTTTAATATTGTTCGCGTACGTATAGGTCCATAATTTTTCCTCCCTTTTTTGATAGTTTCTATTGACGCATATTAATCTATTTTCTATCATGAAATCAGTTAGATGTTGTCCATTCCTATTTGACGTGTTGTGTAGGCTGTATTTGTTGTTTCTGTTTTTCCATATTTGGTCATTCATATCCCCACCAATGACTAGCAGGTTGTGTTTCGGAATGCTACGCACTAGGGAGGATAGCTCCTCGTAGAAGGTGACTAGTTCAGTTTCTTCACTATCATTGGTAGGGCTGTAGCAGGAGATTATTGTTGCTTTGGGGTTGCCATTAAACGTAGCGGCCATCATCCTAGGTTGTATTCTCTCAATGCTCTTCAGTGTTTTTAACGCGCTTGGTCCTATAAGTATTCCTACCCCTCCTACCATGGTATTGACAGAGTTTTTCCATGCCGATACAGTGGCTAGCGTCCATCCATTGCCAGTTTCGTGATATTTGATAACTTCGGTGTGAGTGTATCTGTGTTCTTGTATGCAGATTATGTCTATCTTATGTTCTACGGCCGATGCAGTTAGCTCTGGTAGTTGACCTATTCTATTTAGGGTTCTAACGTTAAATGTCGCTATTTGTATTGTTTGTTTGCATTTTAGTAGTTTTAGTTTGAGCTCTGTAGTTTTCGAACACTGAGGCCAGGGCTCCAACCTCAGCAGGACGCGCCCCCTTTTTTACCCGCGCGAAGAGCGATGCAGTTTATGTATGTGGTTTGAGTGTGGGTCATGGTTATCTTTCGATGGCTGTTTTGATTCTCATCTATAGAAGCCACTCTTATAGTTGAGCAGCAGTAGTTCCCCGATCGAACTGACGATCCTGAGCGTTAAGCCGCAAGACTCACATGTTCAGGAAAAGTTAGGCATTGCGCATTCGCATACCTTTACGTCCATCATGCTGCTTACCATGTGTACGTGTACAAAAAAAAAAAAAAAAAGAAAAAAAAGGGTCCTTCTTTTACCTTAAGTTTTAACTTAGTTATAGTCCAGGACTAATGTATATTTAAATAAATTTTTGGGTATATTTTAACCTGTCATCCGATTCTGGCCCTAACATGTGTTTTTATTTTATTTTTTTGTCTTTATTTTTATTTTTAATTTTTTTTAAGGAGAGGTGGCATTTCGAATTTGACTTGGGTTGCTTTGTTTTATTATTAACTGCTATGGGGGTGGGCAAACTGTGACAATTCTAAGCTTTTAGAAAAAATTCAAAACCTGTTTGCTGTGAATACTAAAACATTCGACCAGAGTCATATATTCAATTTGGATTTACTGCAAAACATGTCTTTACATTTAAAATATATCATATTCTTCATTTAAGAACCCATAATACAGCAGAGATTTAAGACAAAACTTTTTTAAATCAAATATATGCATTTTTTAAATGAATAGTTTAGTAGAATTTTATTTATTTATTTATTTATTTTATTTTATTTTTTTTGTAAATTTTGAATTTCGTCGTCCAAAAGTAAAGTTTTCCTGAAAATTAGTCTCAGAATTAGTCATTTTCATTCTTCATTTAAGAACACATAATACAGTGGAGATTTAAGACAGAACTATTTTAAATCAAATATATGCATTTTTTAAATGAACAGTTTAGTAGAATAAATTTTACTGACCTCATTGAAACACATCTGGAAACGGATGACTTCCAAATTTGCCTTCCATTTTAACAAATGCTCGCTAGAATCATTTCTAATTTTACTAGCATTTAAATTACTATTCCACTATTCTATCACGGTCAGCGAAGGGGGGGGGAGCAAGGTAGGTAATATCTTTCTTTTAAGGGTTCGTCTTGGCACGTGTTAAGCTACATTTGAAGTGTGTTTTTTTGTTGTTTATTTTATTTTATTTTATTTTATTTATTTATTTAATTTTTTTTTAATAAAAAATTCGGACTAATAACCTTAGAAAATGTAGGAGCCTTCTTATCCCAATCCATATACGGGTTAAATAAATGCTGTGTTAAGGACCAGCTAAGTGCAATGACCGATAGGGACGATGGCGAGAACAAGTCTTCAGAATCTGTGCCATCAAGACAACTTCATAATGATGATGATTGATAAAGGGTGAAGCATCGCCGTCTGATTTCATTTAATATCCTACACTTCCTAAAATCTTTCCTTTCTGATTGATTATTAATCTATGAAATAAAAAACATATTTTCAGAAAGTTATGTTTTTGAGTATGGAGTCTGCTATACTAAAATAATACTGTATAGATATTACAGATAAAAAGAATTACAATAATTTGAATAGACATCAAGATATCATCATTTTATTCTAATACCTGTAAATGTTTCTTTAGAATTTTAAAAATATAACAGATAAAAATTCAGTCATTCTAATTTTTGAACTGACTTCGATTATAACTACGAACATCATTTAATGAATAAGGTGAATTTTGCCTAAGAAATTTCCACTTACAGGTGTACCTTTTTCAAAGAAAATCAATTGTCATACAGACTGTCAGCTTAAGACCTTAATACGACTCAAACCTTTTCTTTAACGAAGAGTCATAGTTTTTCCATTCTATGGATTATTTTGTCTGTGCAGGTTTGTTGGGGCAAACCCATATTTATATTATTGGTGAACATTTTTGACTAAAACATGACTTTCCGTAAACATCGCTGATACTTCAACAAATTTCACATAATTTGAACTTCTCAGCAACCACAAATTTGATGACAGACCTCTGTTCAAGTCAGAAGCTAATTTTTTAATTAAATGCCATTTTGAATAACTGTATGACAAATATTTTTATGAGACCAAAATGATTTTGACATAAACAAATTCCAAAATATATAGATATTACATTTGTAGAAAGAAATCTTTGAAAAAAAACATTATTAAAAAATTCCTCTTATTTTGTTGAATGAACCATATATATATATATATATATATATATATATATATATATATATATATATATATATATACTCACACACACAGAAACACGCACACACACATACACACACACACATATATATATATATATAGAGAGAGAGAGATAGATAGATAGATAGATAGATATACACACATACACACACACACATATATATATATATTTAAAAGATACTCACACACACACACACACACACACACACACACACACATATATATATATATATATATATATAGCAACTTTAGCTCACCCGTTTAACTCGGGCTGAGTTATTTTGTTTTTGTTTTTTAATTTAGTACACTTACCAATAAGGATAACATATTTAGAAAAAAAATCAAGTGCTTAATTACATTCTAATGCAACTAAAACTGAATAAATTCATCTCTATACGCATATGTACCAAGATTACTCAAGATCAGGTCCTTCTTAGAAGACGAAGTTGCTTATTTCTCTCTATTCTGGGAAATATTAAAAATAAAGCGGCCTCTTTTCAGTCTGGCGTTTTACATCTTATCTGACACGTTATGTTTTTGCATATTGTTTAATGATTCAAAAAATGATTTTCACAGGTTAATTTTAAATTTTTCATTTAGATTCTTTCTTTAATGGCATATCAATATTCGTGTATTATTCAATACTAAAACGATCCTTGTAAAAAAGGCGGCAGTGATACGATTTAACCCATAGCAAAGAGGATGAATGGTTCATACTCTTCCCTGGGTATTAATACGATAGTTAACTTAAGGGTGCTGGTAGAATTCGAACCCATTTACTTTGAGGCCGCAGCCAAGAACTGTCAGCCTTTACACCACAGAGACTTACCCTTGATATTTTGAATACCTTTGCAATATCGAATGATCAATTGTTTATTTACATTTATCCAAACAGCAAACATCCAGGGAACTTTTGTAACTAGAGTTATTTAGTTTGTTGTGTGACGTGGTAGGCCCCTAAGAGGGGAGAAGTAATATTTAATTTCCCTCCCCCCTCTGTGTTTGAACTAACTACCCAGCGAATGACCGCTGAGGCAGTTAGAATGCATGTCAAGCTATTTGCACTCCATAACCCCAACTTGGTAGGACGAAGAAGGGAATGTAGGTCATTGAATAGCACGACCGGTTGAAGTGGAGGAGGATGAGGAAGGAGACAAATGATTGGCCGATGCATTTAGAACCGAAAGCAGGACTTTTTCGACAGAGGAAATTGGGAAAAGGTTTTTCAGTTCTTTGACAGCAGTTGAACCTGTCGCCAAAACTCCGGGGAAAGAGGGGAACAGAATCTTTTGAAATAAGATAACAGAATCGCCTTCAGCGAGATTCTATAGAATGCCGCTCGTCCGTAAAAGAAAGGAATCTAAGAAGTAACACCTTTGAAAAGCTAAGTGGTGTAATGGTTAAAGCGATGAACTGCGGAATCGTAGTACGCGAGTTCGTACTCCAGTCGCGCTATTACGTTCACTTTCGGGCAAATACTCTTGGGAAAGGTATGAACCCCCTTATTCTCCCTCCAGCTATGGGTAAATAGTAGGACGGACTAGGTTCTTCAGCCTTGGTGAGGCAACTAGTCTAGGAGAAGGAAAACTCTGAATTCAAACCTGTTAAACTCCGCTTAAAAAAATTGACCTTGTGTCATATCCTGCCCGAGCGGAGGGGTTGGTAAATAGTACCTTTGAAAAGCTAAGTACAACTTGAAACTGTTTTTCCTCCTACTCTTCCTAAATATTGAAATTATATGCACTCTCTCTAGTTAAAGAAAGAAAAATATGAATAATTATATGCATTCCAAAAAGAAAAGAAAGAAAGAAGAAAAGAAAAGAAGAAAAGGACTGTCGAGAGAGATATTTGTGTTTAATACGGTTTTCTGGTGTAATATAGCCGGTACCTTAAATATTTGTTTGGTTCTCACCTTTCAAAATTTTGTCATAGTTTAAATGTTATCTTATGTTGAAATATATTCGTTGTTTATCTATCGAGTTGCCTTCTTTTTCACATTTCTTTTTCAGCTTCATTCGCTTTAATTTATTCTCGCTAAATGTCTTATTCGCCTTAAAAACATTATACGGGAAATTGGAATTTCCGACTACAGTGAATAATGTTTTATCTTAACCTAGAGGTCTATGTCTTCCGTTATCTGAGGGAGTAGGAAAACGAATGACTTAGTGGTGTATGTAAAGTGAAATTAGAATCCCCCTTGCCTTCGTCGGGCTGAGTCTAGCCCCAAATTAACCCCCATATTATTTGCCAGTTACCTTATGCTCGAAATAGGAGTCTTGACTAGGTCTTATTTTGCGAGGGATCAGGTGCCAGACTGCCCCGATGTCGCACGTGCGTAAACTAAACTCTCGTCTTCAGATAGAATATTTATGCCCCGTTGCTGTTGGGTTCAATAAAAACACAAATTTCCTTTCTTTAATTTTCAATGCGGATCAGTTATTATATAAAGTCAAAGTTACAAGGTATTTAAAGAGAACGGGCCTACAACAAAGATAAAAATACAAAACTTTTATCAGACAAAGCTACTTAGTTTATTGAAAGATGGATCCTTAGCACTTTGGTTTTATAGCAAATTCTAATAGCTTAGACGGCAGCTAAAAATTTAACCATTTAAATTATTGTTTATTTAAGTCATCATTTAAAATTAGTAAGATGGAAATTGAAACTATCTAGAATTTTAACGATTATTCAAGGTGAACGGAAAAGTTTACACGATGACGCGTTGTCTGTTGTGGATGACCTTTTTGATAAATTGGATCAAAGTCAAGAAATACCGATGGAACAAGTGTGGGGATGTTAAGAGGGGTTATATTGAAAAATAAACCTTAGTCACATTTCATGTGAGTATCTTGGTCCACCTATGAACTTTTCAGCCGATCCATCTTTATAGATTTTTAGAATGGTGAACAAAAGCTTAATTATTAATTCAACCGGGAAATTGAATTTGTTAGTCGAAATACCCTTTGTTCATTAAACATTGTCATAATTATCAACATTAAATTTAAGTAAGGGAGCCGAAACAAAGCGATATTCTTTGAAAAAAATGAATTAAAACCATATATATATATATATATACATATGCGTCTGTGTGTGTGAGTGTGTACATATCTATGTGTGTGTGTGTGTGTGTGTGTACGTGTGTGTGTGTGTGTGTTGAATAGAGTCATAAAGATAACATATTTTCAAAAGTGTTTCCCTTAGATTTCTGAAAGGAAAATTCAAATTGTTCGTTATCACTTTAGTTTTGCCTAATAAATTCCTAAACAAAAAGTTTTTAAAAAATCGCTTTTATTCGAACAAACTGATTCACAATCCCTTCGTGAAAATATAGAAAACTTATGAAAGTTGTAATTTGATTTTCGCTAAATATCCGCTGGAAAAGTGTTGGCTGTAATTTTATGCAAATACGCATGTCTTGTCCGAAAAGCAAACAAAAAATATATAAAGAAGAAATTACACAAAATATTGAATTATCCGAAATCTTGGATAGCTTTCTTCTTACATTTTGATAATGTATTTGTTTTTCTTCGAATTATGTGTTCAAATAGCCATTTTTTTCTTTTTGTCAGTCGCGTTGACATGTAAGAGAGCCTGATGAATGTCAATTGCGTACTGAACTGAAATGATGTAGATCACGGTATCCCAAGACCCGCTGCTAGCTAGATCGATTTTAGAAGTAGACAAGAAATTCGGTAAGTGGAAAACATAAAAGATTTCACTTTCTTTTCGAATAACAAATAATTAGGATTTATTCCCCACCACCAGTAAAAAAAATGTCCAAACATCTGAGCCTTGAGGAAATTGGAGAATGATATGAATTGAAAGAAGAAAAATAATAAGAAAATGTAATAAATAAAAAATCGAAACAAAATTATCACAATTATTTTATTAATGTTATTTTGACGTATTTTGATGTGAGGATTTGATGTAGAACAAAGTAATCTTCTACATTGTTCGTTAGAGTAGTGTGTTCATGACTCATACTATACCTCCTCTTGCCAATTTGTTCAAGTCAATGTGCAGAAAATTATCAAGATGTTTGTCGTACAGAATAGACAGCAGGTGAACAGAATATATGTGATTATATAGTGAATTTGATGGTCGCTGGTTGGTTTATGCGAGTGCCAAACAAAACTAAAGAAATAATTGGATTTCTTTTGTAAGGCAATAGTTAAGGTTCTAGCAAAATAGTTCTTCTGTATGATTGGTTGATTGATCTTAGCATTTCAACACGCCTGGTTTATTTTATGCTTAGAACGTTGGGTATCACGTGTATTATACTTTTATATTTTAATAACTTTGTATAATTTTTTTAGAGCTTTCCACAAGATTATATGATATCAATTATTATTATTCAACAATAATTCGCACTGTGATCTATTTGACCCATCAATGAGACCCTAACAGTTACTGCCACTTTGGGTTAGAGTGGATCTGGGAGTAATGGCACTGAAGGGGCTCGCCACATTTCCAAGTCTAAGAGGTGGAGCTTCAAAACGAAATGCAGTTAAGTGTCAAACGTTGGACACCCCTATATATGTATATATATATATATATATGTACGCTCCCCCATAGGGGTTGAGTGTTCTGGCGAAGGAATTTTCAGCTGCCGCTCGCATAATGCAAAGCTCTTCGAAAGAATTGAGAACTCTGGTAGACGATGGGGTATAAAAATGTAAACAAACGGACGCTGCTGTTGCTGCTTTTGCTACATAATACCTTACAATTCGATTAGCCAACGTGGTACACTTGTTGGCCGCGCGGTCTGATACTAAGTCTAACATAAAGTTGGACGTATTTCGATCCCGGCTTCAAGCATCCTACGTGTCTAGCCACACTAAAGAGTTCTGATAGAACGAAACAGTCTGTCTGTTGATAACAATATATATATATATATATATATGTTATTGATAAATAAGAGGAGAAGTCGATAAAGCAATCTCTTACATCGGGTTTAGTGGTAATATTTCGTTTTTTATTAACAGAAGAACTTAATCAGACAAAACATTTTTGTGTTTTTTTACATTCTAGCAATTAAGGAAATAGATATACTAATGGAGAATGTAAAAAGGTATATAAGGGATGGAAAGGGTCTAAAGACAAGAGATAGATAAGGAAAAGACAAGGAGGGGAATAGATAAAAGTTAGAGTGTTGGTGGTAGGGATTAATTTGGTTTGGGTGGCTTCAGGTGTATCAGGTTTCATCTGAGATTTGGCCAAATAGGGGTATATTGATTTTAGTGAAATATGAGGGGGTAGTTTTATTTAGATTTAAAAGAAGGCGAATGCAGAATTGAAGGAAAATGAAGAGGTGCAAGAGTTTAAGGGTATTCCGTTTTATCAAAGACATTGACTCTAATGGAGTATCTAAAAGGAAAGAAAACAGAAAAAAGACAAAAAAAAAAGAAATTCAAGAAAAATCGTTCATATGATGGTAGCATTGAGTGCAAAAATGACTTAGCTTTTGCCAATTTTTAAAGATCTATTTTCTGCTAAGTAGCGTGAAATCTGATAGAACTCGGGCGTTGCTTTATGTGGTGTGTTTTGGAAATGACTGCAGATTCTAATAATGTGCAGGATTTTTTGCAGTGTATGAGTTTGAATGGAATGGCTTAGAAAATTTTTAAATTGTGTTTGAGATCTAACATGTGGGAGTAAAACGCATTTCGGTCGTCATTTAGTTTAATTGATCGTCTGTGTTCGTAGATTTTTTTCTATGTTGCATTGGATTTTGTCGATGTAATAATTGTCTCAATCTTTCAATGGAATAGAATATATGCCTACGGATAGAATAAATACTCAGCAAATAGAATATATCTTCTGCAAATAGAATATATATTCTTGCATGGAATAGAATATATTTCTTATTCATGAAGTTGTACTCTTTACTTTAGCATTATTTGCGTCAGTATTGATCCATAGTTTTCCCTTCTTTTTCCAGAATTTAGTACTAAGGCATGTTAGTCCATTTTCAAGTGAGAAATTACTTGGAAGTTCCTCATTTCTGTTTGACAATTTGTGTCAGCTAAATTTGTTGCTTTCGTTTTTTCTTATTTGTGCGTTTATATCTCCACCGATGATTAGAACGTTGTGTTTGGGGATGCAAGGAACAAGGAAAGATACCTCGTAATAAAAGTTGATGATTAGCATTAGTAGGACTGTAGCATAGGTGATCGTTGTGCTAGGGTTACCGTTAAACGGAACTGCCATCATTCCCAGTTGTATTTTCTCGGTATTATTAAGTGATTTTAGGGCGTGAGAACTGAGACGCATTTTTACACCTCTTATGATGGTATTGACAGTTTTTCCATGAAATAAATGTCCATCAATTGTCATTATTGTGGTATTTTATCTTATCTTCACTATGATGGTATCTGTGTTCTTGTATGCATACTATGTCTATATTATGTTGCGCCGCAGACGCTGTCAGCTCCGGTAGTTGGCCTATTCTATTTAAAGTTCTAATGTTAAGTATCGCTATATGTACTGTGCTTTTACATTTAAGAAAGGTTTGTTTGTGTTTGAGTTTTGTAGATGATTTTTTGAACACAGAGACCAGTACTCCAACTTAGCAGGACACATCCCTTGTTTATTTCGCGAAGAACGATGCAATTTGAACATATGATTTAAATGAGAGTCATTATATTCTTTCGGTGGCTGTATTTTTATCTCATCAATAAACGCCATCTTTATGGACGAAGAGATGCAGTTTCCTGACTGAACTGGTTGATCCTAGCCGTTGACCTGTGGGGTCCGTCCTCCCAGCACCAAGTGAAACGCGCCGTTGACTCAATGTTGGATGCATCCACCTTACTTCTCATCCAGTTAATCTAATGAAAGTAAATGGTTTCACATAACAAAAGACAGAAATCAGACGATATCCTGAAGCTAATACAGACTACACAAATAATATAAAGCTTCTTGCGATTACACCAGCTCAAAACGAATGGCTGCTGCATAACCTGGAGCAAGCAGCAATAGGTATCGGTTTCTATGTGAATTCAATGAAACAAAGTTCATGTATTTCAATCAAAATAATCCAATATCATTAAATTACAAGCTTCTTAAAGTAATAGGCCAGTTTACATACCTTGTTAGCAGTATCTCATTAAGTGAAAACGATGTCAACAGATGCATTAGTGAAACATGGACTACTATTGACAAGTTATTGACTATATAGAAACCTGCTCTATGAGACAAATAAAAACATGGATTTTTCAAGGTTGTGTCGTGTCAGTACTGAACTTGCTGGATTTTAGGGAAAAATCAGAACAAAAAGCTAGAAAACAGCAGTTGTACGGCTACTTGCCTACGATCTCACAAACAATCTAAGTAAGACTTGTAAGACATGCTCGGCACTGCTGGAGAAGTAAGACCGCACATATGGACTACTACTCATGGACTCACTATTTTTGGTCGACAAGCAAAAAAGACTTATTCATCAGTTCTGTGCTGACACTGGACGTTGTCAAGCATACTTAACAAAAAGTCGGCCGACATAGACGGATGGTGAGGAGTATTAAAAGTATTCCCTCCTATCCGTTAACCTTAATTACATATTTATACATATATATAGCTTATTACATAATCATACTTTTGAAATATTTTTCTAACAAATTTATTTTACTTTTACAAACGCATATGACGTAATGAGTAGTACACTTGAAAATCTCATGAATCTATGAAGACAAACATTAAAAAATCTGTGCCAAACGGTTGACATTTAAATCGTAGTGCATCTCATTAAAGGAGGAAATATTCCTTGTGAGACTCTGGCTTAGAACGCTTATATTTTAGTTCTGAATGACATATTTAGAAATATAGCAGTAGTTGCGAATAAATTTATTAGATGGATTATTCAATTTTGAATTCAATTCACAACTGAATTAGTAATCTCGAGCCATAGGCACTTTTCGAACCCAGAAATAAATCCCTGTTTTACAAACTGATAAGCGGTCTTAATTTGGCTTATTGACTTTAAATAAGATTACAATACTCATGTCACCTAATAAGAACTTTTTTTTTCGAAAATAGCGATATGGTTTTTAATTAAAACATATTTTTAATGAAATATCAATATGATTAATTGAATAATTTCTACTGCATGTCAACCTGTGTAGTTCATTTTGTGCCAAAATGTTAGGGATTATTCTTGATGCATATTTACCAGCCCCTCCGCTCGAACAGGATATGGCACAAGGTCAATTTTTAAGCGGAGTTTAACAGGTTTGAATTCAGAGTTTTCCTTCTCCTAGACTTGTTGCCTAACCAAGGCTGTAGAACCTAGTCTGCCCTACTATTTACCCATAGATGGAGGGAGAATAATTGGATTCCTACCTTTACCAAGTGTATTAGTGTTATGTGAAATGCAATTAGCCTGGTCAAGGATTTGAACTCGTGTCGTCGTGTCCATATCCTACGACGATAACCATTACACCACGGGAATATTATTGATTGTACGTTCATGTGTATATTTTTTGCATAGTTCTTTTGAAAGAGTTTCTTTTTATGCTTAATGCAAACGAGTATTTTTAAACAGATCTACTTAACATATAGATGGGAACTGAACAGGTACTACTATTGTAGATCTGAGTAGATCTGGGAGTAATACCAATACTGGGACACTCTACCTACCACTAATTCCTATAGAGCCTTGTCATCAGACTCAGTTAAATGCCTCACCTAGGGCATTATATTTTTACTGGAGATACTCCTTCGTGGATGATACTGTTAGCGTATTCTAAACCCTGCCGAAATGGTGGATCAAAAACAAACAAAAAACACTTAACTCCATCTAAAATGTTATGCTTATTTATTTAATGTGCTTATTGCACAGATCCAAAAGTATGAGGAATTCATTGAGACTTGAAGTCACTAACAATATTAGTTGTCTAAATTTCTGAGACGAAGCTTGATGATTTTTATCCTTTAGGGTTTTCGGACTATTGTCTTCGTCTTTATTGTTATTTCCACAACGTATCGGCCGATATCTCCTCCGGCCTTCTTCAGGTGTTTGTTCAACTCGGCATCCTTCACGGAACATCGAACTACATCCTTTATTGAATCCATGGGGGCCGCCTCTTCTGATTCCGTTAGCCATAACCGGGTACAAGTGTTAAGTATACCTGTATTGTTACTCGTCTGCAGTCAGGATTTAACCAGCAACCTTCAGATGATTGTCTCCTTAGAAGATTAGGGAACCAACGTTGTGGAAATAACAATAAAGACGAAGACAATAGTCCAAAAGCCCTTAATGATAAAAATCGTTAACAATAGTTCGCTAATCTATCTTGCTAATCTTTAAACCAGATGAAAAGTTTTTGTTTATTCTTCAATATAATAATTTTCCTTTGCACAGTTCATCTTTTTTAAGTTTTTCTTCAAAACATTTTTGTATGTCTAAGTATCCATTTATTATACTCTGATACTCGAGAAAATTTGCGGGGCAAGGACACTTAAGTCGTTCACACAGGTATGACACTTTCGCCCAGGGTAGATATGCTTTTACGTACGTAAATTATTTTGCCAACTTTTAGATGAACAATATCAGTTTATAAACAACAATCAACTTTACAATCTTTCCCCGGGTGTATGTTTTGTCGAATTCTCACCTAGGGGAATAAAAAATTTGGCTTTATTTTTCCTTAGGGTAATTCAGGCATTTGCTTATATTCTTCAGTGGTTATGTAAAGTTGTACGTTTTCCCTTGAGGAATCTAAGCTTTTTCTATATAGTGTAAAAGAAAACAAAAAAATTGAACGGTTATTAGAAATATTGAATTTCTATAAGAAGTACTGAACAGCTATTAAAAATATAATAACATATTCATTAACTGTATTCAACTGTCTGAAGTACTTCGATATAGCATTTTCATTATTTATAAGTTTTGTCTATGGAAATTCCACAGGAGTTGATAATTCTGATTATTTAACAGTTCTGTACTTCTCTCACTCTTCTGCTGAATTTTCTCATTCCTTCATGTATATCTTTCAACCCTTTTCCAATAGATGCATAGAGAGACAATCAAAAACAGACTTACAGACAGCAGACAGATAGATAGATAGATAGATAGATAGATAGATTGACATATATATATATATATACGATAATATATATATATATATGTGTGTGTGTGTGTGTGTGTGTGTGTGTGTGTGTGACGAAATAGTCTGCCTGTGAATGACAATATATATGCTTCCCTCCTTGCGTTGAGCACTCTGTCGAAAGAATAAACGGCTGCCACTCGCTTAATGCAAAGCTCTACTAATGAATTGAGCACTACGGTATCCGATAGCGTGATAGTAAACAAATGAAAGTGTTATATAATTACGGAATGATTTTTTCGTTGATTATATTTTATCATTCAGTTTGGTTGGGTTTCGGACTATTCGGCTCTTATTTCAGGTGCACAGACATTGGGTACAGTTTACGCTCGTGCGCAGAGGATATGACAATCACAATTGTCATAATAAACCCCAAATAGGAAATGGGACTGGAGTGTGAATGACGTCATGCCCGGAAACGATGGGCTGAGAATTTGGGTATTTTGAAAAACACGTCAGTTGTAGCTGAGTCGAGTTGGTAGTTTACTGGGGGCCAGTCCAGATGAGTTTTCCTGTAGGCAAGTCGAATGTGCTACTCGACTGGGGCCAGTCCAGTTGGGAGTTGACTTTGGCCTTGTTGAGAGTTGAAGTTGAGTTAAGACCATAGTGTTAAGAAGTTGAAGTCTGACCATAGTGTTAAGAAGTTGAAGTCTCTTCCAACAGAGATCTAAAAGACTACGCGATGTGCAGAGTGTTTGAGTTTTGTTAGTATAGAATGAATAAGAATTGGGTCTCTCTTTCTCTCTCCTCGTGTCGAAGAACCAAATTCAGAAGTCAAGAAGTTAATAAACATTCGTACGTGAACAACGGAGTCGCATGTGTATTTGAGTCTGCCTATTGTGTTTTTTTGCATATGTATAACGTTTGTGATGGATATGGCTATACAATAAAAGTTGATAAAAATGCGTTAAATTCCCGAGTTGACGTATGTCGTCGAAATGGCAGACCGGTAAGTTATTGTCATAATGTAAAGCTAGGCGGTGTTCGATTCCAGCTTGTAGCCTCCAGCATGTCTCGTCATACTAAAGAGTTGTGATCCTCCACTGATGGCGTGGTGTAATGGTTAAAGCGATGGACAGCGGAATCGTTGTACGCGAGTTCGTACTCCAGTCGCGCTATTACGTTCACTTCCAGGCAAATACCCTTGGGAAAGGTATGAACCCCCTTATCCTCCCAGCTATGGGTTAAAGAGTACCACTACTGTTCTTCTAGGAGAATGGCTTTGGCATTAAATAACCTAAAAAGAGTTGATATGCCATTAAACAAAGGAACCAAACCAAACCAAACCATCCACGGATGATGGCCCAAAGTCGGGCAGAAAGTACTTGGGATATAAACAATTATGGAAAATATATGAATGAATTCCCGCCAAATACGATAAAAGCAATACGGCAATATGAAAGGATCAACAAGAAAATATGTACAGGGTGGAACGATAAAATTGTCGTCCTAAAGAAAACTACACTACAGCTTTATTTTAAAACTTTTATTGAAAAAATCAATTCTGGTAACTAGATTATGTAGTAGAGCTGACATCTATTCAATGTAGCTGCCTTCAGCCTCAATCACCGCCTCGATACAGATCCGGAATTGGGAGCATGCCTTTTTCACCAGCGCCGGCGAATACTTGGCGGATCAGGCTGGCTTTGAAGTTGTGGTAGGTAATGTTGGTGATGTTCTCGACGTATGACCAAACGAAGTAGTCCAGCGGGTTCAGGTCGGAGAGGAGGGGGCAAATGAGAGAAGGGTGCAAAGTCGTAGCACTCCTTCTAAAGCCAAGCCTGGGTCTATTTGGACTTGTGGGTCGGTGCCGAGTCCTGCTGCCACACCCAGGGTCTGCCACCGGCCACCTGACTGCACCAGGGGATCACCACACTCTTCAGCACTTGCAGGTAAACTTTGGTGTTGACTTTCAAGCCGACTTCGAAGATGTGAGGTGGCATGATGTGGCCCTCACATGAAACCACATCAAAGACCGTAACCGTAGCCGGAAACTTTGTTTTCATCACCCTGGGCACGTCCCTGTTATTCGTGGCAATCCAGATTTGCATTTTGAGGGTGCTGGTAATGATCATATTGTCATAACTTGGATCGGTAGAGAGGATGATTTATACAGCGGCGCATCTCCAATCTCGCTCGTTGAACATTGTGTCAATTTCAGACATGATAGAAGGCTCCTATCGCTCTTGGGATTTGTACACAATTGGCCAACTAGTAGCTGGTATCCAACAAAAAAAGAAAAACGGTTTTCATTAAACGGAAATGGAGTCATGTCGTCTTTTCTAGGGCAACAATTTTATCGTTCCACCCTATAGAGAGAAAATGTCTATTATGTTCAACGAAATTTGTATATATATATATATATATCCAGAGAGATAGATGTTTTAAAAACGCTGACCATTTTCTAATGTAAAAAAGGAATTTTCAAATATTTTCTACCAAATCCTCTTGGTGAATTTTTAAGAATCTTTCTCAGCACAAACAAATGTGATATCTTACGATTTTAACGCCATTCCAGTCGAATCTGTTTTTCAATCTTTCGCTCATTGTATATTGATATTTAGCCAGCGGGACTGTCTATTGTGTTACTTTCGTCTTTATTACTTTAAAATGTTCTTTGTATGTGCACATTTTTTTTTTTAATTTCATCTGATTCTATTTTAATTTTACTTGAACTTTCTTACCACTTTCCTTTCGTTATTCATATCATTTTTTTCCTTCATTTTTCTCTCCTACACCCTTCACACCAAGTTCTTCCCACTTTATTTTCTTATGTAGGTTTTTATTGACCACAGAGTCTATCATATTTTCAAGTGACTCTAAAAGTTGTCACTTGATCTCAATTGATGAAAAGAACGACTGAAACGTTGGTTACTATTATTCTTCCGACAAATTCCGAAAGGAAGAGATATATCTTAATGCTTGTCGATTGAAACAAATAGGAGACACTTTTTATTAACTAGCTGTTTTACGCCACACCATCGTTGCAATGGGTGGTTCAATCATATACCAACTTCTTGACTTTCATCATCATCTTATCGTGCCACCAGCACGGATATCCCTAACCCTCTCTCACCACTCCACCCTATCGTTCATCACTTCTGGCAGGTCCTCAGGGCCACATCCCGTATCGGCAAAGAGCTGCTGTATGTAGGTTCGAGCAGGTCACCCTGCTTTTGCTCGGCCATGTGAGGGGGTCCATAGAAGAACATCACTTATGAGCTCATCTCTGCTTCTCCAGCAGAGTCCTGCATGTCTTGTTTGTCTAACTTTGAAATTCTTTAAAATCCCATGTGACTGCAATCAACGAACGCCCACTCAACTAAAGTTTCGGCTGCCACGATTTTTTACCGGTCACTTGTAAATTACGACTCAGAAAGCAGATATTTCATAAATCTCGTATTCAATTTGATGAGTGGAGAAACACAGCACAATATGCATAACTGATTTCATCACATAAATGCTATGGATAGAATAAATACTACACACTGATCTTTGGCAGAAAACACGAAACGTTCGTACATACAAACAAGGTCAAATATAAAATCAATATTTGACTACCGTAACCTTTCAACTTCTTCACTCTTGACCATCTCAGACAGGCTCCTAAATGTAAGAGATTTATGTTTAATTCCCGTAGGAATCTATTACTTTCCGATCAGTGTTGGTTATTTCATGCTCATTGAATACAAAATTATCAGATTGTCTTCTGAAGTGTCCATATCCTTGTCTTTCTTTCGACTCTTTCTAAATTTTATAATACCTGTTTCCTTTTTTGTACTTGTATTATTTCTGTTATTGCTATTCTAAGTTGAATGTTTCGTTTTTCTTGTCAATTCGTCATGTATGTTAATTTCAACACCAACTAAATTACACTTACAAGCGATACCCCTTCTCCCTAAATTTACTTGCCCAGTCGGCTGGGGCTGTAGAATACACCGACTGCTTCTCTGCAGAGGGGTAAGACCCTCCCCCGACGAATGTCCTGGATATGACACTAAACAATCTGATGTTGAGGTTCCAGCAATGCTGGAGCTTTTGGGGAATGCGGAGTACCCCTTCATTGCCATTGCTCCCAGATCCACTCTGGTCCGGAGTGGTAGCACTTATGGGTTAAATAGAACTAAACCGTGCTTCTTTCACGATACTGATTTTTGCATTTAAACTGCGTATTTATGCTAAACTGAATTGTTTAAATAGAACTGGTTTGACATTGGGACTGCGTACTAGTGTTTAACTGAATTCCTCAAAATAGAACTGTTTTTGACGTCTAAACTGTGTACTTATGCTGCACTGGATTTTCTGAAATAAAACTGTTTGAAATTTACCAGTGTATTGCCCAGTCAGCTGGGGCTGTAAAATACACTGACTGCACCTGTGCAGAGGGGTAAGACACCCCCCTAACGAGTGTCCTAGATATTACTCTAAACAATCTGATGGTGAGGTTCCTGCAGTGCTGGAGCTTTGGAGAATGCAGAGTACCCCTTCATTGCCTTCGCTCCACGGTCCACTCTGGCCCGGAGTGGTAGCACCTGATAAGGGTCCTATCTATGGGTTAAATAGAACCAACAGCAAACTTTTGTTAAACTGAATTGTTTGAGTAAACTGAATGGCTTGAGGTGGAAATGTTTCTGACAATCAAACGGTACTTACATTTAAACTGAATGCTTATGCTTAACTGAATTATTTAAAATAGAACTGTTTTTCGACATTAAAACTGTATTTACACTTAACTGAATTGTTACATATAACTTCTTGAATAGTTTGAAATGGAACTGTTTTTGACTATTAAACTGTGTACTTATGCTAAACTGAATTGTTTTCAATAGAACACATTATTTACATAAAAATGGATTTGGCGTTAAATAACCTACAAAGGTTGATATGCCATAAAGCCCAAACAAGCAACAAGCAAGCAACCTAAATTTAACATATAGTTGGTTGATAAAATAAAGATGTAAATTAAAAAATTAGACTGAATAACTGTTGATCAGACTGTATCATAACACCTTTGTTTTTTTCGGGTGATTTTTTTGTTTTTTGGTATTTATTAATAAAAAAATTTCTTTTCTATAGAAATGTTTTATTAAATCATGTGTAAATTTTATGAAAGTTATGTTTTATTTTTACGAAAATAATGTGCATTTTCTGAGAAAAAGTTATTTTCTATGAAAATGTTTGTGCTATGTAATTTTCTATGAAATGTTTGTGCTATGTTATTTTCTATGAAATGTTTTTACTATGTTATTTTCTATGAAATGTTTGTGCTATGTTATTTTCTATGAAATGCTTTTACTATGTTATTTTCTATGAAATGTTTGTGCTATGTTATTTTCTATGAAATGTTTGTGCTATGTTATTTTCTATGAAATGTTTGTGCTATGTTATTTTCTATGAAATGTTTTTACTATGTTATTTTCTATGAAATGTTTGTGCTATGTTATTTTCTATGAAATATTATTTGCTTTGAGAAAAAAATCTTATTTTCTTTGAAAGCTTACGTTCTTTCAAGAAGTAACAATGTATTTGGGAAAAATATTTTGTATTTTATCTTAAAGAAGCAAAGCATTGAATTTGCATTAATTTTAGTTTTATTGCTTCTAAAAAATTCTACATACAAAATTCATTGCATAATCATTACATTTAATGAGAAGATATTTATCCATATAAGAAAATGCCCTCATCGCTGAATATTTTCAACATGATAATTCTTTCTTTTTTTAAATTTAGAAATAATGAAAGCGCTGTGCCAATATATGAAATTATACTTAAAGAACAGCAGCAATAATTTTGTTCTTTTTTTAAAATTATCTTATTACCAGGAAGCTGAAAAAAACTGCATGATGTCTATTTGAGAAAATTGTTATAAATAAGAGATAATTTTGAAAAACAATTCTCTGTTAATTTAGCAAATTGGACTGTACTCAAATATTGTGTAGACAAAAAATACCTATTCATGAGACTTTATTTTTTCAACATAATATACCTATAATCAAAAACCTGACGCGTTGTTGGATATGAAAAAAGAAATTACGATTTCACCCACCGAAAAAATAAATCAGTACAACAGGAGGAATGAAAAGAATTAGCAAAATATATAAATACCAAATTCAAACAGAAGCAATTAAAATGTTCGAACTAATTGAATTTTTGATGAATGTGAATCCAATTAATTTTAAAAGTTGAAAGAGGTAAATATTTTTCTAGAATTGTCCACGAAAATCAATGGAAGCATTATTTAAAACGTATTAAGATATTAAAATGAGATGCAAATAAAAATTAATCTTGAATTTTGGTAAAATCGATGGACATTTATAGAAAGTCCGATGTATAAAATATCAATAGTATTTTAGAAGATTGTTATTTTTACATCTACTTTAAATTCAATCTCAAAACGAATCAATAAATACGAATCGAATTTAATATTATATTAACAAGTTAATTTCGAAAAGTAAAAACATTATTTTGTCTTTCTTAGCCTACCGTCTTCATAAAAACTAAATTTTAATGAATTTATCGTATCTATTGTGTTTTCTTACAAGCAAGTTGATTTGTTTTACTATGCATAACATTATATAGTACCAAAGGTTTGTGAATAAGTGTATCAATAAAATATTACTTCAGTACGAATGTGGAGGTAGAAAAGAGTCGTCTGCCCCTGGACACAGGCGTCCATTTGTATTATATTCCAGACACTGACACAAGATATTTGACATGTCTCTCTTATTCTACACTAAGGAACGGAATTATGAAGTAGTCTATTCTATAAATAGAATTTCCTCTATAAATAGAATTTCCACTATAACTGATCTAAAATATAAGCACGTAGACATAAGACGTCCAAAAGACAAAACGAATCGTCTATGAAAAAATTCTAACAACCCGATATATATATATATATATATATATATATATATATATATATATATATTGTCATCCACAGACAGACTGTTTCGTTGTATCACATCGCTTCAGTGTGGCTAGACACGTAGGACGCTTGAAGCTGGGATCGAAACCCGCCCATCTTTACGTTTGACTTAGTATCAGACCGCTCGGGCAACAAGCGTACTACGTCAGCTAGGGAATTAGAAGGAATTAAGTAGCAGCAGCAGCGTTCGTTTTTTTACATTTAATAGATTACCGGATATATATATATATATATATATATATATATATATATATATATATATATATATACGTAGAATATTATCCGTGCGTAAAACAGTGACTACGACGCTTTATTACATAAATAAATTCGTGATTTTACACAAATTTTAATATACCTTTTTACCAGTTCCTTTATACAGCATGTCTCAGTATACATGGGAACCATGAGACTGGTAATAACTCTACTAATAATAATTTTGTATTCTTTTTTGTCTCAGATTTGAAAATAATATGCAATAAAAACTATTAATCCTCGAATACAATGCCTTCGACAAAAGAAGAAATACTATTTTCTGTCACTGCTTATTTGGAGACAAAACCATACAAAATGGGAAGCAAATTTTCGTAGGAAGTTTAACTTAACAATTATCCCCCGAAAAGCCAAATTTATCGTTGGGTACACAAATTTCAAGCTACAAGCTACAAAAAAGGAGAAAATACCAAATCTGGTAGGAAGTTGACAGTAAGATGTCCTGACAATGTGGATATGGTGAGAAAATCTATCAGGAGTTCAAAAATGTCCCTCATAAGAGTTTCCCAACAACTTGATCTTTTATCTTTTGACCTTACTAAAATGATATGATTGCTTTTTAAGACTCAGATAAATGATTACTTGATGCAAAATGGATTATCACATTAATGGTTTGCATCTATTTTGAGACACCGTATATAACTCGTGTAGCGTAATGGTTATTGTCTAAGGAAATTGAAATGGTTGACACGAGTTCAACTTCTGGGCGAGGCTGTTTGCAATCCATTCATCGTTAATAACGTAACGGAAAGCAGGAATTCATGTCTTCTCCTCCCAACTACAGTAGGGCAACGTGGGTTCCTTAGCCTCGGTATGACAACGAGTTTTGGAAAAAGAAAACTCTAAATTCAAATCAATATTACTTCGCTTAAAAATTCACATTGTGCTGCATCATGCTCGTTATGAACAAAATAAAATTCTCCATTCATATATATATATATATATATATATATATATGTAATTTATGATATCTTAACCCTTTCCAATTGGAACGATCCAACCTGACCAGCCAGATGTACTCTTGATTACAACTGGATCTAATAATAATTATTACCTGCCGAGGAGTATAAGCAGTATTAATTCATTTCTAATATGTTTCACTTATATTGTCAAATTGTTTCAGATTTGTTTAAAACGAAGTTGAGTTGCTTTAAAATACGTAGAGTGGTCATCAAACAGATCGAAAATTATCACTGATTTATGTCATCAAGCGTAGATAGCATCATGCATGTTTCTCTACCATGCATCCATTTTCACTTAAACTTTAAGTTTTTCCAAAAATTTACAAGACATTGTTTTTAATGACGGATCGTATTTATAAAACTTTGCTTTCTCTATAGGTTTTAACGGTAGAAATTCAATTAAATCTTGTCTTGCTTTCTTGGAAAACGTGTTCCTTTCAATGAAAACCTTTGTGGTTTCTAAGTTATTTTCTTTGAAATATTATTTTTCTTCTACGAAAAGTGATGTTATTTGTGAATATGGTACATGATGAGTTTACGTCTTTTAAAACTTAAGAATAGAATTTAGGAAAAATCGTAACTGGAAACGTTTAAGTCAACCAAAACTAGTGACAAGGCAAAGTTTTCCTATTCTTTCTGCTGCTCTCTCTAGTTACGTACATTATTTCTCACTGTATGGTTGACTTTTACTAATAGTCGTATTATTATTATTTATATCATTTACTCCTTTAGAGTTTTTCATAACAGTGTTAGCTGATGGTTTTTCACTGGAGTTTGAGTGACAGCAAGCCCCCTCAAGTCTCTAGACGGGACGGCAAAGTTGACAATATTGCAAATTCTCTTTTTTTTTGTTGATTATTATAAGGTCAGGTCTTCTGGCCGAGATTTGTTGATCTGTTACCTTTCGCAAGTTTTTTAGCATCAGCGTTTTCTGGTGGTTTTCACTGGAGTCTGAGTGACAGGAAGTCAACTCAGGTTTCCATCACTCTTCTCAGTATTCTGGCTGACCTCAACAATGCTGAATTTTTGTTAGTCTCGGCTCATCCTCTGATTTCCAATTCTTCCAACCCTCTTACAAAGCCTTTGGGGATAATTCCTGGTGCACCAATTACAATTGATATCATCGTCACCTTCATGTTCCATAACTTAATTAGTTCTCAAGTCAGATCTGAGTATTTGTCTCTTTTTTCATTTTCTTCGATTTTCCTTCTGTGGGCGTCATGGGCGGCAAAGTCCACAATGCGGCAAGTTCTCGTTTTTCTTTTTTTTACAATCTCTCGATCTGGTTTTCTAGCCCAGAAAATTTTGTGAGTTTCATTTTCCAGGACTGAATCTGGGCTGTACATATACCATCAGGCAATGTAGACAAATTTCACTTTTTTTGCACAATTCCCCGTAGATCACCTTCTTTACCCAGTCGTAAATACCCTTGTTATCTTTTAGTACTAACTGGCTGCATTCACTTATTATATGCTTAATCGTTTTGTTTCTATGATCACATAACCAACGCTTCTTTTCGATTGCATCTGATCTATTTTCGCTTATATATAGTTGGTTCGTATGATATTGTTTTGAGCTGCTATTTTAGTTTTCTTCTTAATGTTTCCTTTCCTTATCTATGTCCAAGTTTTTTTGTTTAAGATTTTGCCAGTTTGTCGTTTGAAATATCCGTACAGTTGTTTTTCTTCTGATTTTCGTTTTCTATTTGTTGCTCAGTTGATCATTATGCCGTCTGTGTGGTTTGTGGTCGCAGTAATTAGTCTTTCTTTCTCTTTTTTATGTATCCTTGGAGTCATTATATTTAATTACGCTATTTAACAATGCTGGTGAGTCATCTTCTTCCTTTTCTTGACAGTTATTGTCTGTCTATTACATCTATCTGATGTTAGATCGTATGCACTCCCATGAGTTTTTTTTTTTTGTCTTCTGGTCGATTTGTCTGAGTTTTTGTCTGATGCATTCTAAAAATGGTCCCGAGTATCTTACAAGGTGTTTATCCCTTTGATGAGATTACTGATGGTGTTAATCCCTTTGATGAGATTACTGTTGCAAAGCTTGGTTTCGAGAAGCTTTCTCATTCGTCTGAGTTACTCTTATTTGTTAATTTTTTTCATCTCCACTTGTTTGATGTTGTCCACTTCCAATATTATCAACTAGGCGTAGGTTTCTATTTCTCCGAGCATTCTGATTTATTCTTGATTTAGAAGTTCTATTCATTCTGCTGTTTCTTGTCTAAATTTCTGTGACGAAGCTTGATGATTTTTATCATTAAGGGGTTTCGGAAAATTGTCTTCATCTTCATTGTTATTTCCACAACGTTTCGATCGATATGTCCTCCGGGCTTCTTCAGGTGTTTGTTGAACTCGGGAACCTTCACGGAACTTCGAACTACGTCCTTTATTGAATCCACGGGGGTGGTCTGTTCTGATTCCGTTGCTATAAACGAGTACGAGTGTTAAGTATTCCTGTATTGTTTCTCGCCTGATTGTCTCCTTAGAAGATTAGGGAACCAACGCCTATAACCGTTACGCCATGTGTCCAGGATTGTGCCAAATACATTTCTTCACTGTATATCCTTGTTTGTATTAGAGAAGCATTTTTTTCGTTTTTTGCTATTTCATGTCGTCCATGTAGATTAGATGTTTAATTTATTCTTGCAATTTATTAAATTTTTTGAGTCCAGTGCATTTTCATTATATGTGATTGAGTAGCATCACCACTATAACAAATAGTAATGGTTATTATTATTATTATTATTATTATTTACTCCTTTAGAGTTTTTCACATCAGCGCCAGCTGATGGTCTTCCATTGGAGTTTGAGTGACAGCAACTCTCCTCAAGTCTCCACGACTCTTCTCAGTATTCTGGTCGTTCTCAGTAATACTGTCATTTGGATAGTCTCTACCCGTCCGCTAACTTCCAAGCCCTCCAGGCCCTTTAATAATCCTTTAGTTACTGTATCAAAAGCAACAATTACAATTGGTGCAATTGTCACCTACACGTTCCACAGTTTTACAATTCCCTTGCAAGGTCGAGGTACTTATCCTTCTTTACACATTCTTTCAGTTTTATTCTGCGGTCAGCCGGGACAGCAATGTAGACAATTTTGCAAATTCTCTTTTTTTTTGTTGTTGTTGTTGTTGATTATTATTAGGTCGGGTCTTCTGGCCGAGATTTGGAGATCCGTGTGCATGTCAAAGTCCCATCAGAGTTTATGTGTGTGATTTTCTAGGACAGGTGCTGGGTTGTGCATATACCATTTGTTGGTATTATTGAGTAGGATTTGAAGTTGAAGTAATTGTAGTAATAGTTGTTACATGAGTAGCAGCAGTAATCCAATTAACTTTTTTTTCAAGATTCTGAAATTTTTAATATAATATATATTTTATAATGATTTACAATTTTGTTTATTTGTATTGTTACTTTTTATCAGATTTCTAACTAAAGTGATTTTCAATCTTTAAATTAAGGTGCAAGTGTTCGTTAAGATCAAACCTCAATTAGATATATCGGGTGGTTTTCATTGATTTGCGAGGTAAAGTATTCAAATCCAAATCTCATCTGAAGTGGTTATTTTATTCCTAATTCCCACAATTTAGTTCCACAAAGAAGTATTAATGGCCTATATTCTAAAAGAAAGTTTTAAGGTAAAGAACTCCGTCAGAAGTTTGTTCAATAAAAAAAATATTCTATATCAATTTAATTCAGTTTAACGAAGATAAAACTGTTTTTAAATCGACGTTTATTAATTTTTGCCTCGATGTTATTTCATCATATTTTTATTGTTTTTTTGAAGATTGTTATTCTGAGAAATGCAATAAAAGCACAAGAAAGTATTTGAAAGAAATTCAAAAAATCATAATTTACAATACAACACCTGAGTTGAAACTTATCGAATTAACAATGCTGAACCATTCATTGCCGAGTGGATTGGGAGTTGTTTCTTTTTCTTTTAATCCAAAGAAAGAGTCTCATACGCAAACCAAATTCATTTATCCACGCACCTAAATTTGGTTTCACAAATTTTGTTAGAAACTCTATCCCGTCTTTTTAAAGGATTTAGCATGCAAATTTCACTAGGGTAATTTTATGTAAATTCTTATAAAAATCTAGAGTCCACAGTGTGTTTTCTAATTTAATGATGGGTTTTCAAACGTGCGAATCAAGATTATAATCTGGTTAAGAATTTTCCTCGTTAGATATCTGCTTATTTTCTCTTTTTACGAGAAAACAAGAAACGTAAATCAAACAAAATCGACAGTTGTATAATGCATTAAGTTTTCTATTTTGTAATTAGGATTTATACATGACGACACAACAACAGTTGTAGGAAAACATTTCAAGTCTCCAAATTTAATAGAAACATGTTTGTCGATAAAAGTGTTAGTAATCTCCCACTGTAGTTCTCGTGCTGAAAAAGAAAAATCTTTCTGTTTGGTCTTGAACAGACACGGCTTGATATGTTCAATTTATTAATGTGAAGGAAGCGAGAAGTTTCTTTGTTTGAAACTTTTTGAACAGATCAAATTTTAAGTCAGGAAAAAAAAAAAAAATGATAATCGAAGCATTTTTTCACCAAAAATTTCTCCAGGGTTCAAGCATTAGTCAGCCAGATCTTTGTACATTGCATTCAACAGAGCCTTCAAAAGAAGATCTTGACCTTATACTCTGGGACGCATCTTGATATTTTTGTTCCTATTTGAGGGTAAATGGCTATAGATACTAAAATGTTATTCCTTTACCAATAAATAAATGTAATTTCATTACTCCATGTTATTTGGTCCTTGATTTGTGTCTGATCATTTTTTAATTGTGAAAATCCCCCCTCTCTCTCTCCCTCCCTCTCTCTCTCTCTATATATATATATATATGCTGATGCTAAGATGCCGCAGAAACTATGACAGACTCAGACTAAGCGGATTATCTCGTGGTTATCACAAATACACCTGCCCAACCCAAATCTCTTGTGTATTTCTTGGAGCAAGCAGCAGGGGACATTGGCCTCTATGTGAACACAAATGAAACAGAGGTCATGTATTTTAAACGAGAAAGAGCCATCTCCACTTTAAGTGGCAAATTCCCAAAAATTAGTAGACCATATCACACACTTTCGGAAGCGATCATAATTTGATCGGATTAGGAAGCTTATTCTTCCCGACCCTACATCCCATTGGTCACTAACTAATCTTTTGTTTTCCACCCACTTCGGGAAAAGTTCCCGAGGTGCACTGGCAAAAGTGCTCGACTACGGCCTCAAAGTAAGCGAGTTCGAACTCCACTCTAGTTATTACATTCACTTTCGGACAAATAATCTTCGAAACGACTTGAACGCACGTATCCCCCAGCTATGGTTTAAATGATATCACTGGTGTTCTTCTACAAAGATAGCTTTGACATTAAAAAAGCTTCAAAGGTTGATATGTATTTAATCAAAGAAATCAAAACAAACAACGCTCTCCTCTTTTATCCAATATTACTTATACAAAGCTTTGGTACACCCCATGAATTCCTCCTGTCTATGGATCGTAACCAAAACCAGTTTTCGCTGCTCTGTTGAGGATACTTTGTTCTAGGTAAGTCGTTTGTAACCGGTACGGACGCAATACTTCTATTGCTGAACCTGACCCACAAACTTCCTTTGTCAGATTGCAAATATAGTCATCTGTGTAGTACTTAACAATCCAGGTCTTTCCACTATCTAGAGTAGGTGTATCTTTTGATTCTTTTCTTAGCGCATGCGTATAACTTAATCCGTCTAGACAGAGGCAGATTAAGCAGCCTCTGGCCATACCGGGCTACGTTGGTCAGGCATCAAGTAAAAGCCTAACGATTTCCTTGCGTGAATAGGTGAAGATTGATCCCCTTAGATATGGACCTCTCTGTTACTGAAATTTCTTTCCTGTTAAAGTTAATATTCAAGACTATTTTAAATGACAACTTTGAAATAAAATTAGGATTTAAAAAAATATGGCCCAATTCTTATTAGAAAGAGTAATAAAAATGAAGTCAGCGGTTGAACCTAGAAAAGGTTTTTTGATGAAATTAAAACGGATATAAATCATTTTTATGCCGTTTCGTTAGGAGAAAACAATAAAAATTCACTTTGAATGAATAAATACAACTAAGTGTGATGCGAAAATAAGCATCATGAAAAAAGCCTCATGAATTAAAGAAATTTATTTGCGCCGATAAAAACTATAATATATCAAATATATTTGAGTTTCAATTTCAGTAAAAGAAAGTAAAAGTGGACTAAATGTCTTTACAAATTGTTCAGACGAAGCTAACTCATCACACACCAGATTTACAAACAGTGAGAGGTTTGTGACTATTTTAAATATATGAAATACGTAAACAAACTCAGATGAGAGTTATATGACATTTTGCGGGGTGCCCGTGGTGTAATGGTTATCGTCGTAGGAAATGGACATGGTGACACGAGTTCAAATCATGGACGAGACTGATTACATTTCCCATAGCACTAATACCCTTGGGGAAGGTATGAATCCAATTGTACCATAACCAGATACCCGGCTATGCGAAACGTACATAGAATGTTCATAACATATATACATAGAATCCCGAAACACGAAAAACACGTAACGACTTCTTAGTTCAGGTACGAAACTTTTATTACCTTTGAGTTAAAGGTTTCGACAAAAGGAAGAGAGGTGCACAATCTTTATATGATGTCTTTTCTATCTGCCCCCCTCCAACACGTGTGGCACCCGCCACAAGGCCACTGACCTGGCTTCGGCGACCAAGCAAAAGCCAACCGTCTTATCTCGAGGCAGAACTCAACTCCGCAAACTTTCTTCAAAATTCCCCAAATCCTCCGCACGCTTCCGATGCGTGACATCATTCGCACTCTCTAGCCCCGTTTCCCATCTAGACTATTGTGACATCTCTAAGTGACACGTCCGCTCCGCGCGCACGTGCGTGAACACTTGCGTTAATGTTGCACCTTAGTAATCCATGCACTGAGCCGAAAGGTTCTCAGCCTAACTAAACCCAAAGGCATAAAACGAAATCCCTCGGCCATTATATTACACAATTATTCTCCCTCCGGCTATGGGTAAATAGTAGGGCAGACTGATTTCTTCAGCTTTGGTGAGGCAACTAGTCTAGGAGAAGGAAAACTCTGAATTCAAACCTATTAAACTCTGCTTAATAACGAGAGTGGAGTTCGAATTCGCTTGTGTCATATCCTGCCCGAGCGGAGAGGTTGGTAGATAAAACTTAAAGAATGTGGGATAGTAAACCATTGGAACAACAACAAAAAGCCAATGAAACTGGCTGATACAGCTATTGAAAAATAAGCGTACATATGCGTTACATAAATTATCACATTTCCATTCGTTGCTGAGTAAAATTAAAGAAATTGATTTCTTGACACTAAATTTGCATTCGGGATAGCGCAGCCCATTTGCGAAAAATGAAAATCTGATTCAGCAAAGTATTTTCTTTTATTATGGACATGGCAGAAAAAAAGAAACCAAAAAAGAGAAAATAAACCATTTCTATTGGCAACGCAAAAAGATATCAACAGAGGCAATGATATCAAAGCTAAACTAGATAAAATGCAATTGATAATACGCAAGTGAAGGCTGTGTGATGACTGAGATGAAACAGTTAATGATATGAGAAGTGAATGCTGCAAACTAACACAAAAATGATAAAAGAATGGGCATGGCCGAATAGGAAAAGTGAACCACTGGAAATTGATCCAGAGATTAAAATTTGACCAAGCTGACCAGTGGTATATACACAAAACAGAATCCATCCCCAAAATTTGAGACTCGTAAAATTCTCTAGGATAAATCTCTAATCCAAACTAGAAAATCAGACATACAATTGATGTATAAGAAAAAAGAACTTTCAATCACGACCACAGAGTGAAAATGACTGAAAACTACTGATCATATTTACCCAACCCCTCCGCTCGGGCAGGATATGACACAAGGTCAATTTTTTAAGCGGAGTTTAACAGGTTTGAATTCAGAGTTTTCCTTCTCCTAGACTAGTCGCCTCACCAAGGCTGAAGAACCTAGCCTGTCCTACTATTTACCCATAGCTGGAGGGAGAATAATTGGATTCATACTTTTCCCAAGGGTATTAGTGCTATGTGAAATGCAATCAGTCCAGGATTTGAACTCGTGTCGCCGTGTCCAATTCCTGTGACGATAACCATTACACCACGGGCACCTCCAAAATTGAAAACTACACGATAAACAAATATTTAGATCTAGTGAGAGACCTGCAAAAGCTATGGAACATGAAAATGACGTTGATACCAATTATAGTTGATGCTCTTGTAACGATCGCTTAGGACATGGAAAGGAGATAGCAGGAATTGGGGATCGGAGGAATAACCGGGACCAACCAGACCACATCACTGCTAATATTCACTTGAATATTGAGATAAATCTTGCAGACCTGATATTTGCTGTAAAACTCCTGTGAAAAACCACAAGTCAAAACAGGTGATAAAGACTTGTAAAGAGGTATTAAATAAATAGATAAATAAAAACTATAGAAAATAATAAACTAAATATTATATACTAAAAAATTACCAAATCGCTAAATCAATATAATATAATCACGTAGATAACCACGCAGCAAAATTTAGATCACCACAAACTAGATCATTCTTTCCATCGTACCCTCAAAACACTAAATACCAACATGTGGGAACTGCTTGTTCCAGTTATTGCCGAAACGAGAAACGGAGAGTCACCAAGCACCATTGACTTTGTGTTTACGATATGCTTATTTTATATGTGTGAGTGTTTGAGCGTGTTTCCTTTGTAGATAAATGATTTTGTTATTATATGTTAAGAATCGATATTATTCTATCGGGGAAACAAAATAATATTTAACGTTATACTTAATATTTTGTGAGCTGGTTGATAAACTTGTTATTTTATTTAATCATCTTAAAAACGAGAAAAACTCAATAAAACGAAAGTATATTTGATATTATCACTTCGAGAAAGATACTGATAAGGTAAGAGATCCATATTTAGTCCAATTTTGCTTTCTTTTACTTAAATTGAAGTTAAAATATATTTGATTTATTATTGCTTCCCTCAATAAATATTGCCATAAATTGATCGGATTGCAGAATATCTGATTTCGTCGTTTTGAAATAGAAGGAAATATCTTGTTAAAAGCTCGGAAATGCTGATGTCAGCTGACTTTAATTTATTGCTTGACTCATTTTTGGAATCTTTGAAACTTTCTTTTTAAGATACAACACAAGTAACGGATATTCGCTAAACATTCTTTTTTTAATTTTATCTTTCTTTAATTCGTTTTTAAAAAGTGATTTCTTCACTTTTCTTTCACGTTTTAAAAACTGCGTTCTATCACGTTGCTTTGAAGTGGAATATTTTTAGATGTATTGCGACTTAGTGAAAACGAGAATAATCCATACCCAAACAATTACCAATTATATTTCCATAGAGTTAAAGTTACCAAGTTATCCTTCGATACTTCATTTCAGTAATGATTCTGATTCTCACCGGCTGCCTCCCCTGGCGGTGGGCCTTAGAATACGCTAACTGTATCATTTGCAGAATTTTAAGACCAACGAAAATGATTGTACTGGGTTAGTACTAAATTGCATTTCATGTTGCTGTGTAGAATGAGGAGTACGCTTTCATTGGTGTTACTCTTTAATCTCACAAATCAGACAATTCGTTGAAGGAGTACGGGTAAGGAAACTCGAGACATCATGACTGTTCGAAGATGTTTCCGAAGCATTTGATTGCATACACGGAGGAACGATGGATTAAATAAATTAAATATTTCTTCCATGTGGTTTTCCTTAAGAAATTATCTCTGCTATAATGATGCTTTACGAAAAAAAAATTGATGAAGACTCAGACATTGTAACTGGAGACGTGCGAGGAGATTCCGAAGTACCATATTTGTTAATACTGTTACTAGATTACAAACAACGAACATCCATAGATTTAATGAAAGAAAATGGTTTCACATTTAAAAAAAGGCAAAAACCATACGATACTCCACTAAAACTATCATAGATGCAGACAAGGATGACCTAGAACTTCTCTCAAAAACACCAGCCCAAGCAGAATCCCTTCCGCAAAACCAAGAGCAAACAGCAGAAGGCATTGACTTCTACGTGAATGCCAATAGAATAGAGTTGATCTGTTAAACACAAAGGAGCTACATCCACTCTTGTTTCGTGGACCTTGGGATAACCATTCCATCTCACAAAAGTGATGTCAACATCCGCTTAGCGAAGGTGTGAAATGTTCTTGACAGGCCATCGATCATATGGATACCTAAACTATCAGATGAAATAAAATGTTTTTTAAAAGAATTTATGCTGTGTACTACCTTGAACAAATTCAGGAAGCAGCACCTCACAAAAATGCAGCTGTACAGCCATTAACTGCTCTTTCAAACCATTTAAGTAAGATGAACAAGAAATACTGGGCATTGCTGGGGA
>OY757907.1:9215663-9548163 GCA_963585895.1 Sepioteuthis lessoniana | reverse complement strand
TGTCTATTAATTTTTGTACGCATACCGTGGACATTTATGTTTTTGGTGTGATTTTTTTAATCGTATATTTGTGATTTAGTCCTGAATTCCTTTGTGCACAAATATTGTTCATCGTTGGGAATACTGGGACAAGTGTCTTAACAGAAGAAATCACGGAAAAATACATCATGCTATTTTTCTTCGACTCCAAAAATCCTTCCCTCCTAGTCGAGGGATTGCTGATTTATATAAGCAAGTAAAGTTGTCGAGGGTGACCCGAAGGCTCCCTTATCGATAGCTACAACACCAAGGTGTAGGGGAAGGCGCAACTCCTTTCCTTGGATTGCTCCACTTTACTCTTCATCCGTACCTTATAATGCTTTGTGTTAAGCAAAGAGGCATCAAGTACCATTTTTTGAGTATGAGTGAATCTGGGATTGAACTCAGGTCTCCCAGGCCATTGGCGAACACTGTAACCATCATGCCAATATGCAGGTTTGATTAAATGATAAAGAGACATTTTGTCAATATAATTTTATTAAGATCCTTTCAAGCTTCCAGTATCAAGCGTCTTGGTTTTAGTTTGGAAATGGTAGATGAATTTACCAAAATTCTCCAGAGCGCTTTCTATCCTTTCATTAGCCATCATCAGGAGTGGTTTATATGTGTAAAGCGTGTTTTTTCTTGAGTTTTTAAAGAGATTTTTAGGTTTTTTTAAAACATTACCTTTACTCTATATTTTCCCATAATCATAACATTAAACCTACACAAGAACTTATCGCAACTCTTAAATCTATAAACCAAACAAAGAAATAATATCCTCTCTAGACGTAGAAAATTCATTCACAAATGTTCCAGTTCTAGAAACAATTAATATAAGTATGTATAATATTTACCACCATCCAATGCCCCCTCCAGTAAAAATCAACCCCAATACTTTACGCAAAATACTTTAACTCTGTACTACGGAGGTACCATTTTACATTCTCCATGGAAATATATTCATCCAAAAAGATGGCATCGCGATAGGATCAATTTTGGGACTCATTTTCAGTAACTTTTACATGTTAGACCTTAAGAATAATTTTTTTTTTGATACCATCAATAAACCTAATACTAATTTATTGCACATTGAACACATACTCCTTCTCACTAATAGGACTGATAAAATTAACACAAACAAGAGACCTCTCAATATAATTCTGTTCTCTATTTCACACAAGAAATGAATATCAACAATAAAATCCCATTTCTTGGTGTACTAGTAGACACAAGCAATATTGACTGATTTATCACCTCCACATATAAAAATCCTACCAACATTAATCCCTGCATCCTCATTTTCCATAATGAATACCTCTTCCGTTATAAAAGAACGATCATAAAAACAGTTATTTCCAGGCTTAAACGATTTTCTTCAACTTGGCGGATCATGCATCAAGTTGGATTTGGTCGACAGCGAGAATTTTTCAGCATGAATGAAATGCACCACGGAACCATCATTCCCATGGGATTGCGTTACACCAGGAAACGCTTTCTGAAAACGCGTAATGACACCAAGGGCCGAAAGTAAAGGTTTTTTTTTTTAATCACAAACTGCACACTAAGAATGAAGATGAACGTCCAATGTAGTTTCTGCTATTGATTGATCTAGCGTATATATATATATATATATATATATATATATATATATATATATATATATATAATTCTTTTAATACCCTTTCCGGAGGCAAAAGCTGCTTGGTAAAGCCAGGAGTGGCAGGACCTCCTTGAGCTACCGAAACTGTGTTATCACCCGGCTGATGAGGGCAGGGTATCGTATGTGCTTTCACACGTTGTATGATGAAAAAAATGTCTCTCGAACTTTCTTCCTTAATGAACTTAGAAATATAAACAAATACTTATTAATAATGCGTATCCCAACTACATGGTCGATAGAGAAATTAAACATTTCATTTATAAAATTGAACAGCATAACATAAACAATTCCCTAAACAATAAACAATCAATAAATCTTTTTTTAGAAAAAACAATTTCATAGTAATTATAAAATAGATGAACATATATTAAAAAAACGTAATCCAAAAAAAATGTTCTCTCTATTGATCCTACCAAAATGTATGACTCATCATTTACTCTAATGATTTTAAAAACACAACCAAATTATTTCGAATATTCCTTTCCCCTCCACTGAACTTCTTGATTGGACAAACATTGGATATATGTTCAAATGTCCCTTGGGATACATGTTTTGGTCTTACCACTACAACTCTTTCAAGACGCACCTTACTGATTCTAGCTCCATAGCCTTACATCTTAAAACGCACTCTATTCTCAAATCTAAATTTTAAAAAATTCTAGTTAAAATCATCATTGTAATAGTACTCGAAATTTAATAAGGTATGACTACAAATCCTAGAAGCCCTACATATAAAAGCAAAAAAGAAAAATTAGAATCAATTGAATTAATTTTGAAAATAGCGAAAGCGTTGATAAATGCCTTTAGTCTTTTTTTATTTGATATTCCATATTTCTTCATAATATTCTATTTCCGTTGATGGCGTTCCGTTTTTTAAATTCGTTTGAAGGCATCAACACCTCAGTTTACTCAACTCTGCGTTTAAGTAATTTTGTAATGCTATCTTTAAAAAAAAAAAAAGAAAAATGACAAACACTCTTTACTTATGCAAAACACCCCTGATGATGCTTTATAAACGGCTCGAAAGCGCTCGGGACAATTTTGATCAATTCATTCACCAATTCCAACCGGAAAACAAGTCACTTATAAGGAAACTTGAAAGGTTCTTAATAGAATTATATAAACAACATCTGTCTTTATAATTTAATCAAACATGCTTAAATGAAAGACTGCTGCCCAACTACACCCCCATATATATATATATATATATATAGAGAGAGAGAGAGAGAGAGAGATGATGATGATTATGAATGAAAAGGACAATAAAAAGGATAAGGCAGATAGAAATATTTTATTTTTTCATCATTTATTTTTTTATTGTTGCAAAGTAATTTCAACCTGAAGGCATCGACAGAAAAATATCTTTGTGTGGAAAGTTTTTAAAAGAGCTTAAATACTATAACGGAAGCCAAGAAAAAAGACATTTGAAATAAGTATAAATATGTATTTATCCTCGTATGATTCTATTATTGTCCAACCTATTTTTTCGATTTTTTTTGTGATTATGAACATTACATCTCTGTTAAACCGTTTAAGTGGAAATGTTATTCGACAAGTATTAGTTTGTTGCAATCCATAGATCTGATTGTATGCATATATATATATATATAAACAATCGTAAAGTAAAGTTGGCGCCGCAGTCGAGAGTGACCCGAAGGTTCCCTTTTCAATTACTCAAACACAAAGGTGTAGGGGAGGGCGCTAATCTATTTCCTGGATTGCTCCACTTCACCCTTAATCCATATCTTATAATGCAGGGTGTTAAGCCAGGTGGCATCAAGTACCATTTTTTTGAGTCTTTGATAAGACTCGACCTGGGATGGAAAACCTGTCTTCTGGACCATTTCCAAACATTCAACTCATTAGACTAATATATATATATATAGATATACTCCCCTAACCCTGTACGGTTGAGCTCTCTAGCGAATGAAGTAAAAGTGTTGCCATTAGCGTAATACAATGCTCTTCATATGTATCGAGCTCTTGGTAATCGTTCAGCGGATATAAGTAAACAATAACAATTGTGATTCATAACCGTTAAAATTGCGCTAGTTTCTTCGTGGCTGAGTGAAAGAATCTTAGATTGGCGTTTGAGTCAACCGGGTTTCGATCCCAGCTTCGGGAGTCTAGCCTGTCCAGCCACACTGAAAAGTTCTGATAGAACGAAACAGATCTGTCTGTGGATGACAATATATATATATATATATATATATATATATATATATATATATATATTCTTTGAAATTAAAATAAACGGGATGAAAACCTATGACCATGACTTTCACGTTGCGAGTCCTTGAGTAAAGCTGTATAGACAAACACACGCATATATGTATATATATATATATATATATATATATATATATATATATATATATATATATATACCCACGAATATATGTGCAATGGGTTTTATCCCCATTTGTTCTAATAGTTTCAGCCTTGTGTCAGACAAAAACTATCAAATACGCCCATCTTAAATCGATCCGTGGCAAGTCAGTCAGTAAGTTCGTTTTCCACTGAGAGCGCTACCTTTTCTAGCTAAGTTCCAAACAAAAATAATCCAAACAATGTTTTTATAAAACATTAGAACAGCATTTTCATGGATAAATATAAATATTGTGATAAAATAAATGAAATATAACAATGACTTACTGGTGAATTGGATTATTTATCATGTTATGTTATCTTGGTAATAAATAAAATTTATTGATTTGTCTCGCATTGTACACATAGAATTTTCTTTCTGTCTTTATATTTCATTTGATAAACTTAGTTATACGCATCTTGTTTTTAGTTCATTTGCTGTGTATATTGTTCTTTATCTGTGATCACCCGAACAGAAAAATTTGCCTTTGCGACTCGTAACAATACTACAAACAGTAAATGGCACCAGAAAATATATGATAGTCGTATTAATTCTTTTTATACCATTCTTTTATAATCAGTGTCATTTACTGAGGAATATATATATATATATATATATATATATATATATATATATATATATTGAAATAGTTCAACTCGGCAAGATTTGAGCTCAGTCAAATAACTAATAATTTAATTTTATAGCTTCCAGCAGTTTCTTTCAAGGATTGGAATTCCACTCTTAACAATAGTGGTACAGGAATGAATTAATAATGTCATTTTAAAATATCATCTTCGTTTATAGTTTAAAGTTTATCAGTTACTTATCTGTGTATTATTATCGAATGTTAAATGACTATCGGTGGCTATTATGTAACATGAGAATCCTATAACAAGAAGCGTTTATAATGCAATGAAATATTTTGTGATTTATTTATCCTACTGCTCTTATCATGGTGAACGTGACTCTCTTTATACAACTATGTATATACGAGGTGTTGCTAAAGAATTGAGAATAAAGAGATTCGTTTTTACCAATTCGAGAATGATCTATAAATGAAAAGACTTTTTTTTTAATCAAAATATTCTCCTTCGTATTCTGCACATTTATTCTACCGAGTCTTCATTGGTGGAAGCATCTCTGAACGTTCTCTTTTAATGTGATGTGAGGAATGCTTTTGCTGTTAATTTGACTCTCCATTCCGGAAAAAAATAAAGGGCCTCGGAAATAGCAATTCTTATCGTCATCATCATTACAAGCCAACAGCACTGATTCTTTTTGCTCCATCTCACCATCCATCCCAATCGGCCAATGGTTTTCAAACTGTGGATTGGGGGCCACTGAGAGTCCGCGTCGTCAACAGTCGGGTTGTGCCGTCGCCGAGAGGTCATCTTGAATATTTATCTCATCTGATTTGCATTACAACCGCAAATTCATATTTCAAGTTATTTGTCTAAAACTATGAAAATTCAGTTTGAATAGTAACGGATACTTCTGTGTATCTATTGTTGTATCAAAAGTCAGCCAAAATGCTGCAATCTTTTGACACCAAATATTTATGCGAAACATCATTTTTAACTCTTACCAATATGGTAACTAAGTAATGTGTATTGCATGTATCTTTGTCTATAATATAACCAAGGATTGATTATTTGCGCCAAGCATGACAAGAACCTTCCTCTCAGTAAATTTTATCCCTTTGAGCAAATATTGGAATGTGATTTTCAATAAATAATTTTGATAAATTTCATTTTCATTTTTAAGGTGGGTTACAAGAAAGAGCCTGAAATTTGGAAGGGGTTCCAGCTCCAAAATTTTGAAAAACATTTTTGTAGACGGTATCCAGTGTCACCACAAAGCAGTTAGATTCGTGTTTGCTGATCAGTCAACTCTGCTGAGTCCACGTTCTTTGAGCTTGTCCTTACTTTTCTAGAATTGCCCCGGATTTCACACTCATTTTAATGGGTTGTGAGATGAGAGTTGTCAATACATCTGTTTTACACCATGCTGCTTCCTGGATTTGTTCAAAAAGAGCATGCCGCACCCTTGTGTAGTTATTATCTAGCTTTTTCTCAGATTGTTTCGAAAAAGTCCACGTGGCATAATCATAAAATAGCATACAATACAACCAGACTGACACAGATACAATTTGGAAGAATTTTCGATTCATTTTATCAGATATATCAGATTGAAATATAATCATTAACCTGGTCAAGTCACGCTGACAGCGCAGATTTCCGTGACACTGTCCATAATCTCTATCATCCATCGCAGGTTCTCTAAACTACATCCTGCACAGAGCTGATGTAACTCTGGCTCGTCCATTTGTAAGGGTCCAAAGAAGAACGTCACTTGTCTTACTATGATGTGTTTTTTTTTTTTAGATAAGAAGTAAGTAGCCGAATAGTTGTTTCGAGAGGTGTTGCTTCGAGGATTCGTTCAAGATTGCTCTTAGTATTCTTCTGAAGTTTTCATCTAGCTTTTTCTCTATGTTTTTCTTAGCTTCCATATGGTGCATCCATACAGGAGTATTGACACAGTCTCAGCTCGGAAGAAATCTTGTTTAAGTTTATCAGATAGATCAGAGATCCGTATGATTGATAACCCATTTATAGCAGTCCACACTTTCACTAGGTGTATATTCACATCAATTTCTGTAGATGAGATAATGCTACCGAGGTACGTGAATTTGTCAACTAATTTCAGAGGCTCGTCACTTGGAGTCGAGATAGCTCCATCTCGTTTAAAACATACATTCACTGTTTTATTTGCGTTCACGTGGAAGCCAATACCTTCAGCTTCCAGCTCATGGCTATGCAGCTGAATTTCGGCTTAGGCAGATGTATTTGTATGAATCCAAATATCATCAGCATAGTCTGCGTTTGTTAGATTATCTGCAGAATATCGTCTGCTTATTGTCTTTTTTATGTAAAGGTATTTTTATTAGATATATCGATGTTTGAAGTATGTAATATTGGTTGATTTTAAACGGAGATGGTGAAAATGTATCCCTTTCCTAAACTCCAGCAACTCTTAAGAAAGGGGGGGGTGAAGCCTTTTGTCCTTCTCTTTATTGTATTTTGCTAATAGACAGTGTAGAAAAATCCAAAAAGTAAGTCATCAAACTTTCTTGTGTCGAGACCTGCAGGTTTTTTGTTTTTAATCTTCGTCAGTAATATATATATATATATATATATATATAGTGAGCGTATCTCTCTTCCCTTGGCTAGACTTCGCAAACGAAGATTTATGAAGGAGCCAGTCCACGTCGACTGTAGGCATACTGATGGCTGACCAGGCCAATACAGGACAGACAAGTCCGGCTGCAGCGACTGCAATTAAAGGTCTAGTCTGAGGTTCCCTGGATCTTCCTTCAGAATTTCTCCCAGAAGTTAGCTCTGCGGGAGTCCTCAAAGTTGGAGACGACCTAAGTAGACGGTGCAGTGCCAGGCCTGATGGTCAGCAGTAAGTAAGTGGTCAATGTGGCAGGTACTGTGGGTCTTCTTGAGGGATTCTTTAAAACGCTTCTTTGGTGCCCCTCTTTCACAGTAGCCAGTGGAGTGTTCACTATACAGGGCTATCTTGCGCAGGCAATGGCCCTCCATTCTGGACACAGGCCTTTAGCATCATTGCTGTGACTTCAGCAACATGACCTCTATGCTTGTAATTTCTGCTTGATCAAGAACCTCAACATTGGAGACGTGTTTACTCCGGTGAATTTTAAGGATAGTGCAGAGACAGCGCTGATGGGAGCGCTCGAGTAGTCGTAGATGGTGGCGGTAGGTTACCCATAATTCAGAGCCGTACAGTGGGGTGGTAAGTACGGCGGCTCGATAGACGCTGATCTTAGTGCCCTTCTTCAGATGCTTGTTGTTCCATACCCTTTTGTAGAATTTGCCGAATCGAGTTGGTAGGTTCTGATCTTGAGAAGTCATTATTTACTCATCAGTTTCCACCTTTACTCCTGGACTTTTTAGCCATTTATTAATCTTTACTATATAAATATTCACATTTCTAATTATTTCTGTATATCACTTTTGTTTAGACGTTGCTTTCAAAGACATATATTCTCACATTAGCTACTTTATTGGGATCTAAGTGTGGATATATACATTTAGTCTTTTCTTGCTAATATATTGTATATTCCTTGAGTTGCATTTCTTTCTGATGATTTACTTACTTAAAAAAAACGCATATAAAATTTCTTTTTAATCCTCATGGGATGAATTTATCTTAGTGTTCTTTTTTTTATTGGTGGTAGTGAAGATCATCATTGGTCAGAGTTGGGATTATCCTTGTTCTGGAAACTAGCGAAGTGATAAGAGGATATTATTCCATTTAGTGATTTTTTTTTTATCCGAGCCAGGTCCATCTTTAAGAGACACAGTTTTTTTCTTTCTTTGCTGATATTATCAGCAAAAATATTCTATCATCCTATTTATGAATAATCCATAAAGAAACAATTTATGTTATATTATAAAGTTATATGATTCGAATTCAAAGGAGTTCGACGTGCTTAATAGAAGCGTCAAAGAAAAAAAATATTTCCGTCCCAGTGGATTCAATCATAGCTATATTTCATGCTGATGATGAGGAGAACGTTCAAGATAAGTTTAATATAATAAAAACAAAAGATTATTTAATGGTATTTTTATTTGAATTGTTTTGTTTTAGTTAATACAAAAAATAGGATATAATCTAATATATATATATATATATATATATACATACAAGAACTGCTGCAAAAAAATCTTCATCAGATGATGACCCTAGGTTCAGGCATAGTTTCGGAGCCGAAGCATCATTACCACTAACCCAGGGCACCCCAGCAGTATCTTACAATACTACCAGACTTTATTGTATGCTGTTTGATCTGTACGATCGCCATATCCGTTCAGATGTAGTCACAGTCTTGTTTTGAATTTTTTTTTTTTAGATATTCCCTCTTCTCTGCTGGTGAAAGTTCTAATTTGGTTAAAAATGTAGAGGTTGACTTCGAAATAAAACCTCAACATCCAATCTCAAGAGGATATATGTTTGTTGACCAGTCATTCTTTATACACTGTTCACGTACTTTTCCAATTTCCGCTGATGCGCCCAGTCGATGTTAGCCTCGAAAGAGACCGTTAATTCAGCAATAATAACTTTCTTTGAATTACCTGACCAAATGACGAGATCTGGACGCTGGCGAGTTGATGTTATTTCCGTTGGAAAAGCGAGTTGCCGGTCTAAGTCAGCAATAACGCGCCAGTCCGTACAACCATCAAGCAATGTTGGTTTGTGCTTATTTCTATGAGGAGTTTTCGAAACGTTTCCTTCTTTAACAAATTATATACTTGTTTTATACGTAATTTTTTTTGGCCGTTTTGCAATCTCATCAATAATCCCTAAGATTTCTTTATGTCTCCATGTGTACCTTCTTAGGGAATACTGACATCCAATTAGAACGTGTTTGAGATTAGCAATCTTCTCACATGCTTTGCAAAGGTTGGATGTACTTTTAACCCCCAGAGTTTTAAATTTACTGGTGTAGGTAATATGTCATAAACTGCCTTAATGAGGAAACCTAATTGTTTAGGCTCCATTTGCTTGATGTCGCTCCGTGTGATGGTCCTGTTCTTGGTGTTTTCCCTTATTTGGGTTGCGCCACAGCTATGGCGAGACGTTTGCTTTCCTCAAAATGATGAATCTCTTCCAAAACTTTTCTTCGTTTAGTCTTTGCGGTCTCTTTCGAGTGGGTGAAGACCAAATCCGGTTCTTCCAGTTGCCATAGAACCGATTACTTCTTTCATTTGAGGGAAGATTCTGTCGTCTCTACAGCATATTTCGCGTTCCATTTTCGAATTGTTATCATGGCAGGTGGTGCACTTTTCACAAGTAGGTCCACAGAGTCGAGCAGCATTTGGAACAGTCGTGCTTTACCTAATTTAAATTCCTCAATAAGTGAGTTTTTTCGTAGCTTCAGATTCGTTGATGAACTTTATAACATCACATTTGTTAAGGATTTAGGAACTCCCAATTTGTAATAAATCATATTAAGTTAAATTAAATCAAACCGTTGATATTACCGCGACTACTGAAAAATCTAAATTATTTTCTTGTTAAATTGGAGGTGCTTTTCTTTGATTAAGAAAATGAATTTTTACTCTCCCCCCCACACACTTACACACACACTTACACTAACATATACATGCACACATAAATACACAATAAGAAAGCTTAGGTAATTTTTATGAAAATAATGAGAATTTATTTTATTCATTTATAAATTCATTTAATCGATCAAGTATTTCGAAAATTAATACCGTTTGTTTGTCTGAACCAACAATTACATTTCACATTTTCAATACCATATAATTTGAATAATTAATAATTAAATAAATAAATTAATTACGAATTACATTAATTGAATTATTTATATAAATAATATTAAAGGTAAATAATTCATACAGTAAATATATGAATATTTTATCCAAAATTTAATGCAAAGTTTAACAAACAACGAATTGTTATGAAAAGGCCAATATTATCTATAAGAACAATACGAGAAGAAAAATAAACTTTTTCAAGTATAATTGATTTATTGTCTCAATGGACCTGTAAATATTATAAAAAGGCAATTTTTCAACCTTCCTATTAATAGGGCTTCGGATATTATGTTTGTATTCCTGGGAAATGTGGATGAGCCACTTTAAAAGAAAGTTGTCGTGGGTATAAGGCTAAACCTTATCTGAGGTTCTAGTTTAAAGATCTATTGAGTGTGGAGTACCCCTTCATTGCAATTATTTCCATTTTTCTTCTGGCCCAGAGTGGGCACAAACCACCTGAGTCAGTTATTAGTTAGATAGATTAAAATTCCAGCTATTAACCAGATATATTTATTCTTTAGGAGTGGTTGATGACATATAACTGTACATAATTGTTTTATTAATTGATAATTGAAGCTATAATAGTTTACGAAGGATTATTAGTTACTGTGAGAAAACAAATACAATTAAATAGAAATTATTATTTGAAACCATTTAGTTATTAGAATTAGATAGGAATATCTGTAACCATAGAATTGTGAACAAATCATATATATTTGATAGGAATAATTGATATCATATAAGTGCTTGCAACAATAAATCTTAAGATACTGCACAAAAATGTAGCAATATACAATGAATGCAATTCCCAAACATCCTCGCATAACATTTTACAAGACGAGTTGACATGGCAATCAATCAATCAAAAAACAAACGCATTTTTAGTTTTGACAAAAACTATAAAAGTATAAAGTATGAAAATGATATGAGTTGGTCTAGAGTTTCAAGGTAATAATTTTATCATTGCAGCAAAGGATTTTTAAAAACACGATGTTACAGAATTTCAAATTAAGAGTGAAATTTTGTTTTGTGTGGAGTTTTTGTATCTAGAATTCTGGTTTAGCAGAAAGTAATTCTATTTCAAACGGGTCTCCTGGGATTTTTTTTTCAATTCATGCAAGTGTAACGAACTGGTGGCTTGTCAACAGCACTGAACCTGGTAGGATCCACAACGAGAACTCTTTCGTTATATGCAAGAAATTGTCATATGAGAGTAGAGTATTTTTAATGAGTCACTCAGTTGATAAAAGGCAGAGAAGAAAAGATTAAAATTCCAAGGCTATCGAAACAGCCACCTACAATAGGGGGTTACGATTTATATAACAATAGAATTTTCCTTCATCGACTCAAATTTCTCTGATTTTGAGAAGGATCAAGAAGGAAGTTGAAACACCAAACAATTGAGACAGTTGTTTTTATCCCTGTGGTTATGTGTGTGACTTTTTTCCTATGAACTTGTCATTTGGTTTTTGTGAGTTGTTTTTTTTCCTGTGGTCATGTCTGTGACTTTCTTTTCATAAAACAAGTCGTCATCTTGTTTTTGTGAGTTGTTTTTCCCCTGAGGTGATGTCTGTGATTTTCCTTTCATAAAAACTGGTCAACTGGTTTTTGTGAGTTGTTTTTATTTCTTGTGGTCATGTCTGTGACTTTCCTTTCATAAAAATTGGTCGTCTGGTTTTTTTAATTGTTTTTTTTTTATTTCCTGTGGTCATGCCTGTGACTTTCTTTTCATAAAAACTCATCATCTTGTTAATGTGAGTCGTTTTTTTCTTTGGTCATGCCTGTGACTTTCTTTTCATAAAAACTCGTCATCTTGTTAATATGAGTCGTTTTTTTCTTTGGTCATGCCTGTGACTTTCTTTTCATAAAAACTCGTCATCTTGTTAATGTGAGTCGTTTTTTTCTTTGGCCATGCCTGTGACTTTCTTTTCATAAAAACTCGTCATCTTGTTAATGTGAGTCGTTTTTTTCTTTGGTCATGTCTGTGACTTTCCTTTCCTAAAAACTTGTCATCTCATTTATGTCTCTGCCAACTTTTACCGAAAATCCACGACATGGCATAAGTTTATAAAGTGTAAAATTGACTGTAACCCATTGACAATTTGGCTGCATTCATTCAATGGTCTGTGCAGTTTCTCTAGTCGACAATGAAGCATAATTTACCCAAGTGTTTTTTGCATGGAAAAAGTGTGGTGTATTTTAAAGTCAAACACTTTAATATGTGAATTAATATGAGCATATTTCCAGTTTTTACTGCACCTAATTTTTGAGGGTCAATAAGGATTCTATAAAAATATGATTTTCGCTGTTAAATTTACTTTTAACGTTTTTACATTTACTAATTGAAACTATTTTATACAAAATCTCATATTTTTCCTCTATAGAAATTAGTTTTAGTGAAAGAAATGTTCGCCTGAAGCGGTTTTCAGAAAATTGAATGCAACGATATATTTTTCCCAGTAATAGAGGAGGTGCGCTTCATGTAAAAGCTACAACAAATCGATTTGAAATGTTATGAAAATTTATTTGCATTTGTGTGAGAGTGTCTGAAAGTGCAATGCATAAAAGAAATGAAATATTTTTCCAACAATCGAGTATGCGTCTTACTATTCATACTTATATGAATAAATGAGATTTTCTGTGCGTGATTTTACACCCATTTTAACAGCAAAACGGCTTACATCATATTATGTGATTAATACGATGATTAAAGTGCAATGCGTATTATATGTTCTAACAAACGGCTTTTATCAGTTATGGATAGATAATTTGCATAATTATATTAAAATAGATATCTGACCTGTGCTATTCATTTTTAATTTTATTACTTCATGCTCAAATATGTAAGCCATATATTTGTATATGACTTTTATGAAAAAGAAAAAAAAATCGTATAGTGTTATATAATAGCCGAGGGAATTTCGGTTCATGCCTTTGAGTTTAGTTAGGCTGAGAACCTTTCGGCTCAGCACATGGGTTAGTTAGGTGCAACATTGAGGCAAGTGTTAACGCGGGCGCGCGCGGGCGGATGGAAGTGTCACTCAGATGTCATAATAGTCCGAGACGAAACGCGGTGACAGGGTGCGGGAGACATCACGCACAGGAAGCGCGCATAGGTTTGTGTGAGAATCTGAAGAAAGTCAGAGTTGGGTACTAGACGCCAAACGAGGAGGATCGACTTTTTGAGCTCGCAGACACGAGGCGAACTTGCGCCCGATGGGGGGCCGCTCGAGTTGGGGGCCAAATGAATAAGACAGCATAACAAGATTATGTCTCTCCTCCTTACGTCGAAACTTTTAACTCAAAGTTGATAAAAAGACTTCGTACCTGAACAAGAAGTCGTTACGTTTTTTCGAATTCCGAGATTCCTATGTTCTATCGTTATGAACATTATATGTCCATTTCGCACATGGCCATATTCGTGTATATGGCTATGTAACAATAGGCCTAAATGCTTTTTAAATGCTTTTGTAATTTGTTCATTTCGTTGGGATTCGATTTATCATATTATCGGAACAACTTTTAAGTGTTTCGATGAGTCCCACTTCTAAGTAAAAATAAATGAATAAATATTCAAAAATTGAATTTTCGATAAAGATCAATATGTTACGTACGGTAAGATTAGAAAATCAACCTATTTTCTTACATACGCAATGAGTATATCAAATCATTAAAAATTAAACTGAAGTATCAGCTGGAGAAGAAGCTAGACGTAATTACACAAGAATGCTTCGAGCAATATTGAACAAGTCCTGGCGGTAACACCCCACAAGGCACCAATTATACGGCCATCTACCTCCCATCACGAAAACTATCCAAGTTAGACAAACCAGACATGCAGGACACTGCTGGAGAAGCAGGGACGAGCTCATAAGTGATGTACTCCTATGGAACCCCACATATGGCCGGGCAAAAGCAGGACGACCAGCTCGAACATACATTCAGCAGTTATGTGAGGATACGGGATGTAGACTGAAGACCTGCCAGAGGTGATGAACGATAGGGAGAAGTGACGAGAGAGGGTCAGGGATAGCCGTGTTAGCGGCACGATGATGATGATGATATATTTTTAATTGAGTATAAAATTAGCTCTTTAATTTTGTTTTTATATTTAAAAGACCCTATCATCGGCTCACTGTATATTTTGCAGAGTAAGCATCCCTTCGTATTACTTTTGTTATGATTATTAACGAAAGAGCTGCGATTCAGAAAAAAAAAACCAGAAGATTTTCTAAAGTTTTGAAGAGATCTTGTGTGCTGAATACAATGATGTTTATAGAATATTAAATGTATTAATTGATATTTTAAGAAAAAATATTGTTTTGTGACAACAGTAATGAAAACAAAAACAGACCCTGTCATACACTACCAAATATATAGTCACCGCCTTCATTTTCATTTAGCATCAATTTCGTTATATTTAATGGGGTAGCTTTTGTACACACAAACAAACAAACGTTTGAAATCGAAAACAACCAGCTGTATTTTTTTTTTGTTTTGAGATTATATTTTGCCTATAAATAAACAAAATAAAAATAATTTTCTAAAAAAAAAACCTTTGCTTAATCATCTGCATCTTTGTTGTCTGTTATTTTAGAAATTTTTAAAAAGTATTTTGAAAATATTTTTGAAATCTAGCCTTGGAAATTTCTTCCAATCTTAAATCATTTTCGTCGTTTTTAATTTAAAAAATCGTCAAACACTTAACTTAAGGATATTTCTTCCGATCAAGAATTCATTTTTTAAGCTTCTCAGCAAACTATGGGTAATAAATCTACTCTGTGTGTGTGCGTGTGTGTGTGTGTGTGTGTGTGTGTGTGTGTGTGTGTGTGTGTGTGTGTGTGTTTTCTTGTGTGCAATCACGCACGTGCTTGTGTAAGTATGTATTTTCAAGTTGTGAATAAATGTTTATAACCGTCAATCCAATCTATATATTTCCTATTACACACACACACACACACACACACACACAGACATATATATGACCAGTAGATTAATTCCACTCCTGTTTCTTAATCGTTCTAACATATAATATGTTCACACCCTCTGCTCACGCCTATGAACGAATGAGTTCCACTTTATGTTTTTTCATTTTTATGTTTCTTATTTTTATTTTATTTTTATTTCTATCTTTGATTTCTGATTTTTAATTTATTTTTTAATTTCCTTAATTTTCCTATTGATCTTCTGAATACGAACTGTAACTCCTCATTCACATCACATCTCTGGGACAATACAGAGCATGTAAAAGAGTCATCCGATGAGACGGAGAATAGACCAACAATGTTCTCCGCCGAAATAAATTTATTATGACGGCTTAACCGAGTTTGAGTCTCCATTTAATTGCACTATATACGCTCTGAATGTGAATTTTGTTATATCCTAGAGAATAAATAGGGAATTAACAATAGCCATACATTGAGCACTCTCATAGATTTATATGATTACCCTCATATATTCTATATAAAACGATAATCCACACCTACTGTCCTTGGACACTAACTGGATAATTTAGAAATATCGCTCCTTGCAACAAGTTGAGCACTCCGTGGATAAATTAAAAAAAGAAAGGAGATACTGGCTATACAAGCAAATGGAAAAATTCACGCCGAAATACTCCCTGAAGAACATCCCATTCCCTGGGAAACACGAATTTGTCCTATCCTTAACGGATAAAATAGTGGACTTTATCAAGAGGATGCGATGGAAGGCCCACTTTCATCTCAACCCTGCAGCCACAAAAGAGGAACAAAAGCCCGGCGCAAGAAGATTGAAGTCGCAGAGGACACCACCAAGCAACAGCGGACTGGACCAGTTCGAAAGTGACCTATTCGGCATAATTCGGAAGATTGAATTCATGAACTCTAAAAATTCATTCCAGGCGAAATTGAGAGAGGACATAGAGCGAATTAGGAAATCAAGGAAAATCTGGGTCAGATCTGATAAGTCTAACAACATATACCAGATCAGTCCACATGAATATGAGAGAATCCTTAATGATAGGATCACGGAATCATATAAACTAGACCATAGCGACACAACTACTCAAATCAACAGGGATACAGCTAAGTTTACTCAGAAAGTAAATATGATAGATAGAGTTGGGTAATTGGAAGAAAAAGTGCCTATATTTTATTTAAGGATCACAAAAAAACTTCCCAGATAAAAAGCAGACTAGATTAATTAACCCCACAAAAACCGAACTAGGCCTTGTATCTAAAGATGTAATACAGAAGATTACGACTAGATTGATGAGTAGCCACAAATATAACTTGTGGAAAAACTCTATGGATACTATAGATTGGTTTAAGAAATTTAAGGATAAAAAGAGATCCACCTTCGTACAATTCGACATCATAGAGTTCTACCCTTCCATCATTAAAGAATTATTAATGAGGAGCCTTAACCACGCTAGAGAATATACAGAGATCACAGAAGAAGAAATAGAAATTATCCTAGCAAGTAGAAAAACCGTCCTACCCGATAACCGCAGATCCTGGGTAAAAAGTCACGTAGACAATTTCGACGTCCCCATGGGGGCCTACGATTCGGCTCAGGTAACAGACTTAGTGGGGATCTATATCCTAGATACGCTGGGTCATATTGTCAACTCACAACAAGTGGGACTTTACCGAGATGACGGGATTATATATATCCCAGACAGTAACGGTCCGAAGACCGCTAGTATACAAAAAAAAATTATTAGGGCCTTCAAACTACTAGGGTTTAGAATTCAAATAGCCTCAAATTTAAAAATAGTGGACTTTCTGGACGTCACATTGAATTTAAATAATGGTACGTTCAAACCCTTTAGTAAGAACGATTCTGCCCCTAGATACATAAATATCTCCTCGAACTACCCAAGATCGGTACTGAGACAGATACCCAATGCGGTGAACCAAAGAATTAATAAGCTGTCCTCAGGTAAGAAAATTTTCGAGGAAAACACGAGTAGATATGATGACGTCCTGAAGGACTGTGGATTCCAAGGTAGACTGGAGTACTTAACCCCAGTGGACCTCAATTCGAGAGCTAGGAAGAATAATGGTGGGACCCACACACCCCTCAAGGTAGGTGAGACTATTAATAATAGTAGTCACGGAAATAGACGAGGAAAGAATAGAAATAGAAAAGTAGTCTGGTTCAATCCGCTATTTTGTAAGCTGACTAACATTAACATAGGTAGATACTTTCTACACCTACTAGATAAACATTTTAATAGAGGCAACCCATTGAGTAGGATTTTTAACAGAAATACAGTGAAAATTAGCTACTCCTGCACTAAGAATATGTACAATATACTAAGCAACCATAATAGGAGGCTACTCAATGAGCTTACCACGAGAGATAGGAATCCAAACGTGGAGTCTTGTGACTGTAGGAATAAGGAAGAATGCCCCTTAGGCGGACGCTGCACCACGAGGAATGTCGTATACCAAGCATGCATCTCTCCTATGGAACAGCAAAGGGACGGGGAGAGAGTCTATATAGGGATCTCCGCGGGAAACTGGAAGCAAAGATGGTACAGCCATAGACACTCATTTTCCAACCCGAAACTTAGGTACCAGACTGCTTTATCGAAATACTTCTGGGGCCTAAAGGATCAGGGGCTATCTCCACAAATTAAGTGGAAAATATTAAGGCACTCATCTGCCGCCAACAGCTTCAACGCTAGATGTAACCTATGCTTAGACGAAAAAATTAGCATAATTAATTTCAGGAATAGAAAACTTTTATTGAACAAGAGAAATAAGCTTGTCTTTAAGTGTAGACATTGAGGAAAATTTAAATTATCTTAAATAATAAAGAAATATTAGTAAATATTAGAGATCAACCCAACAGCAGATATCACCGAGACAAGGAAAGATAAAGGTAGATAAGGGCCAGATGAACAAGGAATATCAACCCAAAAATAAGGCCTGGGATTCTAGAGTGGTTAATTCCCCTTGACCATTTTTAGGGTAAATTTAAAAAAATACACTTGACGACTATAATGAATGTCCCCACCTTATCTGGTTTAAGTATCTCGATCCTAATTGAAACTAGACGAACACCTAAGATGGCAACAGCTGGGTTAATTAACAGACATATCAGAAATAAATATAAATCATATATGGGATAGCCATTAGTTAAACGATCTGAGTCTGTTTAGAATAGCACACCTGCCAAGTAGATGAAACCACAAACGGAACACAAAGTTAAAAGGGACTGACCAGTAGATTAATTCCACTCCTTTTTCTTAATCGTTCTAACATATAATATGTTCACACCCTCTGCTCACGCCTATGAACGAATGAGTTCCACTTTATGTTTTTTTTTATTTTTATATTTCTTATTTTTATTTTATTTTTATTTCTATCTTTGTTTTCTGATTTTTAATTTATTTTTTAATTTCCTTAATTTTCCTATTTATCTTCTGAATACGAACTGTAACTCCTCATTCGTATCATGCAGAGCATGTAAAAGAGTCATCCGATGAGACGGAGAATATACCAACAATGTTCTCCGCCGAAATAAATTTATTATGACGGCTTAACCGAGTTTGAGTCTCCATTTAATTGCACTATATATATATATATATATATATATATATATATATATATATATATATATTCTATAATTAGTAGAGTAGCTCTTTTGAAGAAATTCATCGCTCCTTTCTGCCTTTTTCCATTTCTGTGATTTTCCTTGGCCAGTTATACACTTTTTGGTTTCGTGTGAAGTGTCTGTAACTGAAGAACCTTTCATGTCTACATTTCGGTTATGGGGTGTTTTTTACCATAGGTTGCACCAATCTTAGGGGGCTATTATTATCGGTTTTGCTCTTTTACAATGTGTAGGGCTCGTCTTAAAGTAATGCGTACATAGATTCTTAACAAATACGCAATGTTGAAATCGGGTTGGAACATATTTTCAAATCGCATTGCAGTTTTCTGAAACTGCACCTTTCTTTTTCTTTTAGAATGTGTGTAAAATTGAAATCATTTTATAATTATTAAAGGTATCTTTCATTGAATTATTCAATTTCGAGGGAAACTAAAACTACATCGCAGACGTGTATTATTTCTTAATTATCAGAAATGAGTTAAATCTAATCATATTTTTTAAGGGATTTGAAAGATGCTAAAACTAGTGTTGAAGCAATGTTTCGATACTATTAGAGGTTTTAATTCGAAATTGTTTCATCATTCGTTTTTGTGTACGAAAATACATCTGTCTTTGAAACGAAGACGTTTCGTTGGATTTTTTCATTTCAGTAGATATTTCAGAGCTGCTCGTAATGGTTGGCATTAGCTTATTGGTTCAATATCATATTAACTACTTATGGATTATTCAATACTGACATTTGATTCATTTCTTCATATCTGATTATAATCTTACCTAATTATATTTTCTATGTAACATTGCAATAATTTTCCTCACACTTTATTCACATAATTTTTTTGGCTTATGGTTGGTGAATAATTTGCTCTCAGTTAGGTTGATGTCTTATACTAATAATTTTAAAGAATATTTATTTACCTATGCTTAAGATTCTAACTGGTACTACCGCTCTGCATAAAAAATGATTTTAAATTTATGGTAACAAATGTGTGATTATACACTCCCCAAAGTTTCAGAATTAGAGTCTTATCACAAGGTGTTCGTTGGTCATTATTGTTGATCATCATTTTGGAGGTGTCTGTAAAGGACACAGTCGACCTATTTCAAACTCTGTTGATAGATAATTGCAGTGAGGACGAAATACCAGCTTCTCTCTCTCTCTCTCTCTCTCTATATATATATATATATATATATATTTCAAAACAGGGACCTCTATATAAACCGATACAAAACCTGAAAAAACATTCATCTAACAAACCTACACGAGTAAGTTAAAGTCTCATATGGGCTTATTCCACATCCAAGGAGTAAACCTAGTAAATTACTAATTATTCTCTCACAAAAGCAACTAGCTGGAAACATGTACGTATGTAAGAGCAAAATAAATAATTCTTTTAAAAATATCAATCACTTAGTGGACCAATTTATTTTGAAATATTTACTTTTCTCTCTATTTGAGCTAACAAAAAAGGAAACATTTTCTACACACACACACACACACACACACACACACACACATATATACATATATATATAGTGGATGAAGCTGTTTGCAGCTCCCATAGCGCCAATAGCTTAGGGAAAGGTATACACACAACTATTCACCTTCCTGGTATTGCTGAATAGTGGCAGTGGGTGGGCTATTTAACATCATGCAAAATATTTTGGGTCGCCCGTTTAAAAATAGATAAGTATCAGCAGCGAATTGACAACGATTTCTGATTGACGGAAATAACTCAAATGCAAACGCCGTTAGGGCAGTGGGTGCGAGATAGTAAACAGAAAAAGAATTAGTTGGCAACCGGACATGACGAGGTAAAGACTGTCGCTTGGACACCAGACACAACAATGTGAAGACAACTGATAGTTGAATCTCCAATTTTGGGCCGAGTTCCAAAAAAGGGTCTCACACGTGACACTATGAAGACGAAACCAGCGAACACGCTGATCTTAGAACTACAAGAGAAAACGTGCAAGATAATTTAAGATCTGTCTCTGCTCTCTTTCTCCTCACGACATTTTGTTCCTCTTTGTTTAGCTAAAAGTTTTTTTCCTTTCACGATGGCTACTCAAAAGTCTAGAAGCGATTAAACTTTTGCATGAGCAAACGAAGACCGTGTTTTTCTGTGTTTGTATCTCTTTTCTCACGTCGACGTTATCATGAGGTCTGGACTGACTCTTCAGACGTAGCTTTACCAATATAAACCCGTTCGACATCTAGTGATACAAATGCCTGCGTAGTTGTAGTAGTACTAATGTCTATTGGGGCGGGGGTAATTTACTAAGTTTTTTGGTTAGATCTAGCACCCAATGAGACTCGAACTCACTCGTGTAGGTTTGCTTGTCGACCTTGCTAACCATTACACCACCCTAGGTGCCCATAGTAGTACTAATTGCTATTGGGACCATACCAGGAAAACTTCTATTTGAACACCGGAGTTTTACAAACTTCTATTTGTGCTATGTTATGTTACATGTTGGTGTGTAATGGTACAATTGATATAATAATCTGTCTAAAAGGGAAATCCTGAAACATCCTAAACTACACCTTAAAAGGACCTTGTTTCATATCCTGCCCTTGAGGAGGGATTAAAAAATTCATATATATATATATATATATACACGAGGATCAATAAGTTTCCAGACTTTTTTCGTATGGGCACTTTTATTGATAGTACACACATGAAACTTTAGTCCCCTTCGAAGTAATCTCCTCTGGCTGCAATGAATTCATTGTACCGTTCAAACATCTTCAGGAAGGCCCCATGGAAGTCCTTTCATATGAGGAAGGAGTTGTTGACTGGTGCATTGTCCGGGTGGAAATGCCACTGACCCAATTTGAAAAGATTCCGTCTTGTAAGAATATTAAGTTCATAAGTCCTAAAAACAATAGTCCAAAAACCCTGAATGATAATAAAGTGAAAATTATCTAAAATGAATAACCCACTTAAGTAGAAAAAGTAACGGATTGTATGAGGTCTGAGTAAAGAAGATGGAAAAACAGTTGCTATCATTAAGCATGGCTTCTTTTAATGGCATATAAACATGCGATGATTATTTAAAGTCAAAGCCAGCCCAGAATAAGATCATTAATGACACTACTTAAACGCTGTCTTTTACAGTGAATGTAATAGCATGACTGGAGTTCGAACGGGACTGTAAGTGGCTTTGAGCAAAATATTTACCGAAATTTAGAAAATTAAAAGGTCTAATGTGTTAAGTAGAGCAATGTCGAGCGTGTCCTGTTTAATTTGACTTTATGGCATATCAAACATTGTAGGCTATTTAATACCAAATCCATTTGATACATATTTATTAGATGTATAATTTCTAAACAAATTTTCTTGGTAAGGTTTTAAACGAGTCTAATCACATTTTTTTCCACGCAGTTAAAATGCTCCACTTATCCCTATCTGATACAAATAATTCTATTTACTATTAATCATTTTTTTTTGCATTCAGTTTAATGTTTTTCAAGTACTGCCATGCATTGCTAACAATTCAATTAAACATCAATCATTTATTTATACACACTTAAATGTAAAAACAGTTCTTTTTCAGACAATTCAATTTCGAGATTAAGAAAGTTGAAGAGTTCCAAGTTTTGCTATGTATCAGTAACAATTCAATTTAACATTAACAATTTTTTACACATTCTTAAAAGATCAAACAGTTCTATTTTAAACAACTCAGTTTGGCATGAGTACACAGTTTAAATGTCAAACAGTTCCATTGGAATGATAGATTGGACCCTATTAGGTGCTACTACTCCGGGCTTAAGTGAACCAGGGAGTGATTGTAATGAATGGATACACCGCATTCCCCAAAGCTCCAGCATTACTGAAGTCTCAGCATCTGATTTTTTTGTGTCATATCCAATGCACGTATTGCTGGGAGGAGGTCTTACATCATTGCAGAGATATAGTCGGCGTATTCCACAGCCCCAATCAAATGAATTTTCGATTCAGCCTAAGTCATTTGTTTACGCTTAGTGTCAATGTCAAAGTGCCCAGTTTAAATAAGAAACAGTCTTATTGGACCCATAGATAGGACTTAGTTAGGTGCTACTACTCCGGACCAGAGCTGAACTTGGAGTGATGGCAATGAAGAGATATTCCTTATTCCCCAAAGTTCCAGCATTACTGAAGCCTCGGCATCAGATTGTTTAGTGTCATATACGAGACACTCGTTAGAGGAGTCTTACACCACTGCAGAGATGTAGCCGGTGTACTCTGCAGCCCCAGCTGTCTAGACCGTGAGCGTGTCATGTACAGTGGACATGTACGATATTCCAACTTATATATATATATATATATATATATATATATATATAATGAGATTAGTGATAAATATGATCAACTGAATAATGTGCAATATATGGAAGTACGAAAAAATAAAACAAGCTGAATCTACTCAGAAGCTTGAAAAGAAAAATTGCGTTTTAGAATAACAATGAACCAACACATGACGCTTAGATAAACAATTATATTTCGGGAGAGGCAAAATGTTTAAGATTATATTTGTCTAGTGTTATGTTTTGACCTTTTTACCCGGCCAAAAATGCCATTCAAGGTGATGCACCGGAAGGAAGTGACATATTCTAATGGCAGTTATGAGAGGAAATCGCGTAGGCAGAAATTGGCTGATGAAATGGGACGAGGTAAAAAAAATCCCATGATACTCTCATAGACTGACGCACCGGAAGAGAGTGACCTCTGAACTGCATGACAGTTATTTCCGCTTGATGACGATTAAACATTCCATTTCAAAGATCGCGTGTGCGATCAAGTGGGCGTTGAACTATTATATAGCTCAGTCAAGGCAGAAGTCAAGCCAGTTGAGTTCCAGACAGTTGGAGACGAAATGTGGTAGGGAAAGCCACATCGGACCGAATGGGCCTTTGGGCCCTGATGAGTTGAGTTCCAGAGAAGATGCTGATAAGATGCCGTAAAGAAAGTCATCACCCAGCAGAGTGGCCTCTGGACATCCGGTTGAGCATCAAGAGAACAAGACAGACACAACGTGACGACCATAAGAGTGAGGGTCAAAATATTGGTTATGTTCGATCTCCAGCTCCCTCTCACAGTAAAACCCCACACAACCTTTTCGAACCCTTACAAATAAAGTGAAAGGTAAATATTTTAATAAAGAAGTCTCATTGCGTCTGTCTTTATTATTGTGTCGTTATGATACGGCACATGAGAATATAACACTAGGATATCACCGTATTTGAATCAAATTAAGATCTTGTGGGACGTGCTGAAATAAAAACAAATGATGAATATCCAAATCAGACAAAAAAGACTTGTGCTGAATTTGAAAACTAGTCAAAACTTAAAATGTAATAAAAATAAAATTGAAAAAAAAACCCAAAATCAATGATTTTACTATTTCGATTGTGGCATACTCATTATTGGACGGCAGCATATTACTATTTGTAATATTGCCAGTCAGTATTTGATTTGGTCGCAATGTGTAAATATATAAGTACAGAAAATAAGTCATCAACCGTTAGGTTGATGAGTTAAATGAGGTTAAAAGTTTGACCGGTATGCTCAATACAATAAAATACGCTATAGCTAACACTCTGGAGTGAAAGCTGAAATTATCATAGGGTTGCTGATGTCATCAAATTTCTATTTGTTATATAAGTATATCATGAGTGCTGATCAAATGTAATTCCCACACCGACGCTTTTCTGAAATCCATCATCAAAGTTTGTTTTTTTTCAACCTGGAGATTGGAACAAAGACTTAGACAGAAAGAGCCTCTATGAATCCCAAAAGAATTGTTTCTTCTAGCAACAGAGAAAGATTTGCACGTCCATCCCGGACATCTGGTGACCATCACCTATTTTTGCATATTTCCACAACCTTATTAAATGATCGCAGAATAAACAAGGAAAGGCCGTATATCGGAGGCGAGTTTTGTTTCTTATGTTCCCTCTTTCAGTAGAGGATCAGATCATCACCATCATCACATTTACAGTTTATGGTGATAATGTAATATATTATTCGCTGCAGAATTTATATACTGCGATCATAAACACTTAGTGCATTCATCCTGATTAATTTTCTATAAGATGTTGGCAAAATGTAATCATTTAGGTTTCGGTTTTATTTATTTATAGTTTTTTAATGGCATATCAACCTCCATGGGTTATTTAGTACCAAAAAACATTTTTATTGAAGAAGAGTAATGGTTCTGTTTAACCTAAGACTGGGGTGACAGAAGTCAGTTCATAGATTTCCTGTGTTTTAACTCGAAAGCGCTAATCGAGTTCGAACTGACTTACCCCGATTTCGCAGTTCAGTACATTAGCCTCTACAACACGGACATTTCCCCGAGATATATAGGAGTGATACCATATATACATTACAAAATACGCCTTGGAATATGTGCATACCCTAAATTAATAGATGCGAGTTAAATAAATTAACTGATTATATGGAAAACATGGAGATCTACCCGAATAATATGAAATTAAATGTAAATGCGAGAAGACAGCAGATTGGAAGCCATCGAATATTGCACTGAAAGCACTAGGAGAATGGCTTTGGCATTAAATGACCTTCAAAGGTTGATATGCCATTAAAGAAAGAAACATATAGATGATAAAGTACATATAGATAATAAATCAAGACAATACTTCTATCCTCCAATTAAATTGTCTGTCAGACTAAGCAATAATATATATATATATATATATATATAGAGAGAGAGAGAATGATTGCTTTATATATATATATATATATATATATATATATATATATATATATATATATATATATATATATATATTTCATTAAAAAATTCTCTTTGGTGTCATTATAAATTTATTTCATCCCTGGAATTTTCTACTCAGATTATATATATATATATATATATATATATAAGTGATAATGAAAACCAAAATTGAAACAGGAATATTCGAAATAGTATTTCTAAAGCAGAAAAGAAATTGGAGAAAGTATGTGTCGTGTGTTTTGGACTACAAGGTGAATATAGGAAATACAATACGTGTCATCACAAGATAATATAACGTTCATGTTGAATCAGAAATGTCCTAAATTTTGGACCACTGTGTTTTTTTCTAAACATATCAACTAATTCATTCCGTGACACGCTCTCTCTTTCTCTCTATCTCTCTCTCTCTCTCTCTCAGTCTCTCTCTCACTCTCTCTCTCTCTCTATATATATATATATACACACACACATTCCTTTTTATATCTTCTGTTCATGAGATTTTACATAAAAAGTTTCAAATTTTTAACATTGATTGAACATTATACATGAAAAGTTTCTGGTCAAAAGTAAGGTATTAACTAAATGCGAAGCAACAGATATAATGATCCATCCTCAAATAACAAATGAAATTTGCTTATATAGAAGACTTAAAAGAAAGTATAATCAAATTGATTTGAAAGAAAGCAAGAAACTCTGATATTCAAAGGGAAGACAAATAATGAAAAGAATGTGATTTCAAAAAAGACAAATCAAGAAGAAAAGAAAATGACCGGAGAAGGAATAAAACAAAAACAGTTAACTACAAGTAACGAAAAATAAAAATGAAGAATGAAGAAATATCGACAAAATGAAAGACAGAAAAATCAAGAAATGAAATAGATAAATATGGAAAAGCCGAATTAATTACAAATGAATAAAAAGGTAAGTTATTAGTTCCCACCCTTATCTCTAGGTTTAATAAAACCACTACAGTCTTTCTACAAGAATGGTTTGGGCATTAAATAAATCATGAATGTTGATACTACACCAAACCCAATCAGATCAAATGAGTTTATTGAAATAAATAGGTTTTAAACAAAACAACAATAACTCCTGCCCTGTGCAATAATATATACTGAATTATTTCGCATCAACTCTACCATATTAATCTCATTAGCATAAATACTGAGTAATTTCGTTGAAGAACACTCACGTAAACGTCATCAATCAATGGAAATTATTTCATCAAAACGTGTGTATCTACTCATTGAATAACACATCAATGTCCAATCTTGTTTCGTTCCCATATGAAAGATTTTTAGTTTTTGATTTAAGATTTACATATTCCCTTTCTTAAACATAATATGTTTACTAATTCTATTGTCGATTAATATAATAGGTGTTTACATAATTTTCAGTTAAAAACGGTTTTATTTAGTCTCTTATTTTCAAAACGAACAAAGGAATTATTTCCAAAACCAATATAGTATTATGTGTTGATCTTTCATTTGACGTACTTATCTTTTATACAGAGAAACGATTATTTTATCATGCGGCCAGGTGTTATATTTTCCACAGAGTTATCATCCTTCAAATGATACCAAAGAAATCCTTGAAGCTAAATTTGGTTTGTAATGATTGGATATTTCAAATATGTCTGTATATACCGACCCCCACACTCATCGTTTGCCCTGTCAATGGGGCCATGAATACACTGAATGTATCCCCTGACAAAAGATACGACTCTCCAAAAATGAGTGCAACTAAAGGTGAGATCGTAGCTCTTGAGGTCTTGTGAGTGTGTAGTTTTTCTTTACTGCCATTACTTATCGGTGTGGTTGCGCCTGTTTGGGTCACACCTCTGGGTCAATGAGACCTGTTCGTAAATTATTAGTATAGGATAAGATTAGTTAAAACCATATGTCCAAACAAGTAATTATTTATAAGAACGAATAGTTACTTTAAAAAATATAATTGTGCATAGATTACAATCATTACATAGGACTATTTGAAGCCATACTATTGTGTGCATATTATTTGTATTAGGTAGGAAAACAGGCTATCATATAACTGTGTGCAAAGAACTATTAAGAAATGACGATACAAAAATGTTAATATAAACATATACCTTCAATCGCTTAAAGTATTCAACTATTGTTTCGTAACAATAGAGATGAAGATATTTGTCCGAAGTCATAAAGTGATAAAAATTATCAAGTTTTATCTCAAAACATTGGACCTATAATAAGCGTACAAGGAACATAATTCTATAAAATCTTGGCCTGAAATAAGCCTAGATATTAAAATAATCAATGAATAAATTAACCACCCTTTCCGCCATGGTCAGTTTTTAAGCAGGGTAAAGCTGGTTTAACTTACGGATTTTTCCTTCTCCTACTCTGATTGCCTAATTAAAGAGCCAAGTCTGTTTTACTGTTTAGCTCATTGGTAGGGGAAGAGCAGATGATTCCATTCGCTTTCCAAGAGCATTTGCGCAAGAGTAATATGGTAACCAATTTATTTCAGATTCGAACTTGAGCCATCGATTCCTTTTCGTATGAAAATAACCGTTACGCTTGGTGAACCTCGTATTTTCAAAATGTATTATTTGTTTAACATTATGATAGAGACTCGATGGAAGATAAGCAATCTAGGACAGCCTGGCAAACAATAAACGAAGTGAGTAGAAGGAAATGCACAGCTAAAGCAAAATTGAAGGCTGCAAGCCAACAAGAAAGAGTAAAACTGTGGAAACAGCATTTCGAAAATCTACTAAGAAACCCATCAAAAGTAACGAATGAACCGATCATCAGAATTATCAGTAAGCAATTAGACATTAAACTAGGTCCGTTCACTAAAGAAGAACTCGACTCGGTTCCAAGAAAAATTAAAAATAGGAAAGCTGCAGGGCTTGACGAAATCCCCCCAGAAGTATGGAAGACCAGACAATTCGACGACATACTGCTCCGACAATGCAACGCAGTCTATAATCAAAATAGAGTAGAAAGATGGATGAAGGGATGCATCCTTCCTTTCCCTAACAAGGGCGACCACGGATTAACCAAGAACTACCGAGATATAACGCTTACATCCATAGCAGCCAAAATCTACAATGCCCTACTACGAAACCGCATAGAACCCAAAATAGAAAACATCCTTTGGAAAAACTGCTGTAACTTATCTATAGTAATAACTAGTCGTATCAATTGATGATCTTCGTTCGAAACATCCTTTATATTGTCAGGAATATTGTATGTCGATCGATACATTTTTTATACCGAATTTTGAGTCATAATTGTTGCACAAACCTGTATCATATCAGCAAAACACCAATACAATCGATTGCCCAGACGGTTGGGGCTGTAGAATACACCGACTGCTTCTCTACAGAGGGGTAACAGTCCCCCAACGAGTGTCCTTATATGACACTAAACAATCAGATGTTGAGGTTCCAGCAATGCTGGAGCTTTGGGGAATGCGGGGTACCCGTTTATTGACCACTCTGGCCCGGAGTGGTAGCACCTGATATGGGTCCTATTTATGGGTTGAATAGAACTAAATCGTGCTTTCTTCACTAGAGTGATTTTGCATTTAAACTGCGTATTTATGCTAAACTGAATCGTTTAAAATAGAAGTTTTGTCATTTAAACTAGTCGTCTCACCAAGTGTGACGGCAAATTGACTAAAATCCCAAAATGGGACTTTATTTTCGCACGTGTGAAGACGGGGCAGGTTGGCACTTGATCCCCCACAGAAATAAGTCCTGTTCAGAGTGCTTTTCTCAGGCAGATAAGAACTGGCATATTACGTGAGGGAATAATTTAGGGCCAGACTGGCCACCGCTGGCAAAGTGGTCCAAAATTTCACACTATCACACACCCACCAGGCCGCTAAACTTCTTTCCCTTAGATAATAGAAGAATACGGGCCTATAGGTCTTAGTTGTAATAATATTAATGTTGTTGTAGTAGTCGGCAACTCCGGTTTCCCGTGTGATACTTTAGGAATTAATAGGACAGTTCTAAGCAAGATAATATAAGGCGAATAGAAGCTGAAAGGAAAGCATGAAATAATAACATAGACCACATGGTAAAATGAAAATACATGGGTTCTTTACTACGGTTGTATATATATATATGTTCAAAGTGTCAAAAATATATAATAGGATAGTCCATGAATATAAATGTCTTTTCTTGGCTTTTATCCTTTTTCCAATTGAGAGAGAGAGTGGTAACAAAATTTGGGTGTAACGGAAAAATGTCCCAAAGTTACTTATCTTATCTTTTTGACGGGGTTCCACTGGAGAATTTCTCTTCTTTCACGGGCCAATAGACTTTGTACTGTTTTTAATGCTGGCTTGAAGGATTTTGGAGTTCTTCGTGTCTCAGTCTTTTTGTCTTTAGCCCGGAGTAAAATGGCTATCGTCCGTCTGCCACGAGCGTTGCTCAAATACTACCTTTTTTTGTATTTACTTCCGCTGAGGGGAAGGGAACCCCACTTCCGTTTGGGGTCCCCCCGCCAATCATTTGCTTCATTTTTCTTTCCTCTTCCGATGTCCGGCGACCCAAGGTCACTTAAGTGCGAACATCTGCGTGACCCACATTCTCTCCTAACGGTCACTTTTTGACTGCTAGATAATTTTAGTTCAACGGGGGGAGGGAGTATCATTCCCACCTCCTCGTCCCCGTGAGCCATCACGTGACACCTCCTCCCTTAAGAGAAGAAAAGGGGATGAATAGAAATACCATAGAAAAAAAAAGCAATTCAATTCACTGTTCTTTCTCCTTTTCTTTCACTTTTTTTTCTCACTTTACTTTTCTTTCATCCCCTTTCTTCTTCACGCTTTGACGAATTCTTTCCTTTTCCTTTTTTCGTCCTTCCTAATTTTCACTATAGGGGAAAACAATTTCACTTCTCTTTCTTTCTCTCTCTCTCTCCCTTTTCTTTTTCTTTAATCTTGTTTTCCTTTCTTTTTCTCTCTCGGCTTTTGGCCGTATCATATTTCAAACCTTGAGGAGGTAACTCCCTTTTTCTTTCTTTCTTTCTTCGTAACTTTTGACGACTTAATAATCTTGGTTATTAAGCTCTGGGGGAAGAAACTTCCTTTTCTTTTCTCTCTTTCCCCTCTCCGTCACTTGTTGACGCACAGCTTTCTCGTCCATCTCATATTTCAACATTGGGGACGAGAATTCCTCATTTTCTTTAGTTTCTCTCTCTCTCTCCTTCTTTCTCTCAACAACTATGAGGGAATATTCTGCTACTACATTTTCGTAGGGCGTTAGAGAAATAAACCTGGGTATTTTTTTATTAATTTCTCTAAGTCCCCTCTCTCTGAAATAGACAACTGTCTAAATTTCTCCTCGAATTTATTCGGCATTTCCGAGTTCTTAATTTTTCGAGGTGGGCCTTCTTGACGGACATATCCTTTTAATTTGTTTGCATGACACACTTGTGTCTGCTTCCTTCCCTCGTGGGTATCAATTCTATATGTCCTCTTGTCTATCCTCCGTGTTACTACATAAGGACCTATATATCGTCCACCACAGTGGGGTCCTTTATTTGATGATAGTAGCAGGACTTTGTCGCCCTTCTTAAATTCTTCCTTCTTAGTCACTTGTGAGGGTCCTCTTATTTTCCTCTTATCCTCTCGATAAGTATTAGGGAATTTATTCCTAATATTCGTTGGACCTTCATCCTTTTTCTGACGACTGGTCCTTTTATCTTCTTGTTTATTGAGGGGTGGAAGGTTCACTTCTTTCCTTTCCACTTTCTCACTTTGCGAGCGACTGTGTCGTTTATATCTCGCACGTGGCTCAGCCGCCATCTTGTCTCCATGCTGGGCGTTCGTTCTCGCCATCTTTCTTTCTTCATTTATGGCGCTTATTTTCGCCATCTTTTTTCCATGTTTGGAGTTCATCCTCGCCATCTTTCTTTCTTCATTTATGGCGCTTATTTTCGCCATCATTTTCGGGTGACACTTTTTAGTTTTTACTTCATTTCCCAGTATAAGGGAAATTCCTCTCATAGGTAGTTTGTCTACCACACCAACTTTAATTGGTCCATCTTTCCACTGGGACTTTAGGGTTATTTTACACAGCGGTATTTTTACCCTCTTTCCGCCGATACCCTCTATCATCACAGTCTCACGTGTTGTTTCTATTACCCTTTTAGGTAATTTATTTCGTAGAAGTAACGACTGAGATGCTCCGGTATCTCGTAAAATTGAGACTTCCACTGGTCCTCCGTGTGGGCCTTTTATCATCCCTTTTTTCGTCCAGGGTCGATAGGACTGGTTCCCTCTAGGTGTTGTTACAGCTCCTTGAGGTTTTCTCGGCTGGGTCTGGTTTCTTTCAGGACCTTTTCCAAGCTGACACCTTATGGCTATGTGTCCAGCCTTTCCGCATTTGAAGCAGACCACTGTTCTGCTGCTACTTTGGAAGGTCCTTCTATTTTCTTCCTTAGGTCTTAACTCAGCTTTAAACTTCACTCTGTTTCCCCGTGAAGGTTTTTTCCTTCGTCTTTCGGTGTGTGAGGATGTATTCGTCTGATAGTGCGGCCATTTCATAAGTCACGTCAGTTTTTCTTTCACTTAGGTGAACCCTGACTTCTTCTGGCACACAGTTTAAAAATTCTTCAGCTAATATTAGCTGCCGGAGTTTCTCAGCATCTCCGTCTATCCTCTTAGAGTCACACCACTTATCCAGCGCGTTCTCCTTTTCTCTCAGAAATTCCACATAAGACTGGTTTTCAGTTTTTCTCTGTGTTCTGAATTTCTGTCTATAAGCTTCTGGAACCAACTCGAAGCTTTTTAGAACCGCTGCCTTCACCAAATCGTAGTCGGCGCAACTTTCTGTGGGCAGAGTTGCATATGCTCTCTGTGCTTTTCCTGTCAGCACAGTTTGGAGTTGCATCGACCAGCATTCTTTCGGCCATCCAAGATTTAGCGCGGTTCGCTCAAAATGTGCGAAGTATCCGTCCACGTTGGCTTCTTCAAATTTTGGGACTAGCCTCGCTTGCTTCGTTACTTCGAAACTGTCATGGCTTTCTTTGCGTCCTCTCATTGCCAAGTCGACTTCTCGCAGCCTTGTTTCTTGCTGAATTTTTACTTTCTCCAGTTCCATTTTATTTCTCTGTAGTTCCATTTGTGCTTGTATTTTAATTTTCTCCAGTTCAATTTCTTCTGGAGTCATTCTTATCATTTCCGTTGGTAGCTCTTCTAATACTGCTTCCTCGAAAACATTTTCGTCGACCATGTGTCTTGCTATTTTTATAACGAGTTCATGTTTCCTCATAGAATTTTCAACATTTAACTCAAGCTTCTCGCCAATTTTTATTATCTCGCTTTTTCTCAGCTTCTCCAACTTTTCCATGGAGTGTTCTTTTAAAAAGTTCTCTATTTTGTCCATTTTTTAAAAAATTTTTTCAAACAGTTATATCAACAAGTAATTTGACTGTTTCAACAATATTCCTTTTTTCCTTTCACGGTCCCCCAGGGTAGATTTAAACGGCAGGAATTGTCACACGACTACAAGCAACAAATACTATTAATAATAATCTTCCCGGACGAGCCCCCATTTTAAGTCTGTGACGGCAAATTGACTAAAATCCCAAAATGGGACTTTATTTTCGCACGTGTGAAGACGGGGCAGGTTGGCACTTGATCCCCTACAGAAATAAGTCCTGTTCAGAGTGCTTTTCTCAGGCAGATAAGAACTGGCATATTACGTGAGGGAATAATTTAGGGCCAGACTGGCTACCGCTGGCAAAGGGGTCCAAAATTTCACACTATCACACACCCACCAGGCCGCTAAACTTCTTTCCCTTAGATAATAGAAGAATACGGGCCTATAGGTCTTAGTTGTAATAATATTAATGTTGTTGTAGTAGTCGGCAACTCCGGTTTCCCGTGTGATACTTTAGGAATTAATAGGACAGTTCTAAGCAAGATAATATAAGGCGAATAGAAGCTGAAAGGAAAGCATGAAATAATAACATAGACCACATGGTAAAATGAAAATACATGGGTTCTTTACTACGGTTGTATATATATATATGTTCAAAGTGTCAAAAATATATAATAGGATAGTCCATGAATATAAATGTCTTTTCTTGGCTTTTATCCTTTTTCCAATTGAGAGAGAGAGTGGTAACAAAATTTGGGTGTAACGGAAAAATGTCCCAAAGTTACTTATCTTATCTTTTTGACGGGGTTCCACTGGAGAATTTCTCTTCTTTCACGGGCCAATAGACTTTGTACTGTTTTTAATGCTGGCTTGAAGGATTTTGGAGTTCTTCGTGTCTCAGTCTTTTTGTCTTTAGCCCGGAGTAAAATGGCTATCGTCCGTCTGCCACGAGCGTTGCTCAAATACTACCTTTTTTTGTATTTACTTCCGCTGAGGGGAAGGGAACCCCACTTCCGTTTGGGGTCCCCCCGCCAATCATTTGCTTCATTTTTCTTTCCCCTTCCGATGTCCGGCGACCCAAGGTCACTTAAGTGCGAACATCTGCGTGACCCACATTCTCTCCTAACGGTCACTTTTTGACTGCTAGATAATTTTAGTTCAACAGGGGGGAGGGAGTATCATTCCCACCTCCTCGACCCCGTGAGCCATCACGTGACACCAAGGCTGAAGAACCTAGTCTGCCCTACTATTTACCCATAGCTGGAGGGAGAATATTTGGATTCATACCTTTCCCAAGGGCATTAGTGCTATGTGAAATGTAATCAGGCTCGTCCAGGATTTGAAATCGTGTCGTCATGTCCACATCCTGCGACGATAACCATTACACCACGGGCACCTCACAAAACTGTTTCGTTATATCAGAACTCAGCAATGTGGCTAGACATGAGAGATGGTTCAAGCTGGGATCGAAACCCGGCTAACTTTACGTAACCTGTCTGCAGCTTCAACGGAATCGAGGAAACTCAACGAATACTTATTAGTTTTCGTCTTATTTACATTTACGCTACGGGAAACCGTAGTGCTCAGTTCGTTTGAAGAGCTTTGCATTAAACGTGTGGCAACCGTTAATTTCTTAGCAAGGGTGCTCAACCCCCGGGGTTGGAGAGCAGATATATACATATCTACATAATAGTGAGTGTAAGAAAGAGAGACAGGGAGAGGAATTGAAAACAAAGTAATCCAAGTAGAAGGACATGTTTATTGAGCCGCAAAGTCGACACTATAACGTTTTGATTCTAATCCTATTTACCCAACCCCTCTGCTCGGGCAGGATATGACACAAGGTCAATTTTTAAGCAGAGTTTAACAGGTTTGAATTCAGAGTTTTCCTTCTCCTAGACTAGTTGCCTCATCAAGGCTGAAGAACCTAGTCTGCCCTACTATTTACCCATAGCTGGAGGGAGAGTAATTGGATTCATACCTTTCCCAACGGTATTAGTGCTATGTGAAATGCAATAAGTCTCGTCCAGGACTTGAACACGTGTCACCGTGTCCATTTCCTGCGACGATAACCATTACACCACGGGCACTTCGTTTTGATTCTAATGAACCTTTATTAGAGCTGTGAGGGATAATATTAGTGATGTTGAATTAACGATGGATATTTGAAAATACAAAACTACGAAAATCCAAGGAAAATCTACACATCAAGAAAGTTTTAGCCGTTTAATCAGTAAATCAGCGTTTATTTTTAAATTACGTCATTTGACTTATTCGGAATACTGTATAGAATTTATATTCCGTTTGTTTATCGAGAAATATTTCGAATAAAAAAGAGGAAGGAAAAGAAAAAAGAGATCGTGTAAATTATGATATGCGATGTAAATGTTAACTAAAGATAGAATATATTGTAGCTATTTAAAATGTATTTGCTCAAGTCCGGGGAAATATTATTTAAATCCGCGGAGTGTTTACGGAATTACAAAGTGAAATAGCACCGACCTCGAAAATTCATCTTAGTTTTTTGCTATGAATGTAAATGAGCTTCTTTTTAGAATTGAAATCGAAATCATGAATAAACTGAGAAATGTGTTGAAGAAGTGCGTTGTTAAAGTTACCAACTCTAATGTCTCTTTTGTTTTCTTTCAGGCGAGCGTTTAGGTTCCTAGTCGTTTCACCAATATATCTTCTAATTTACAATTCCTACAAGGGAATCAATAAACACAGATGTTTGAAACTATGTTGAGTAGAGGACAGGGGTGTAAAAAAACACGGATTGTTTTTATTTAAAATTCAAAAGACTAAGACGAATTTTCGAGGCCGTTGCTATTTCACTTTATAATTCCTTAAACACTCGTCCGGATTTTTATAATATTTCTCCGTACTTGAACAAATCTTAGCTCCTATATATTCCATCTTTATTAAACATTTTCCACACATATTATGATTTTAAATTTTCTTTTTCTTTTTCTTCCTTTTGATTCGATTCGAAATCTTTCTCGATTAGAAAGTGGAACATTTATTCTCTACAATATTCTCTACAATATTCCTAATAATTCAAATGACGTAATTTAAAAACAAACGCTGATTTACTGATTAAACAGCAAACTCTCTTGATATACAGATTTCACTAGGTTTTTGTATTTTTGAATATCCATCGTTGATTTAACATCGCTTATATAATCCCTCACAGTTTTAATGATGGTTTATTAGAACCGAAACGCTATAGTATCGACTTTGCTGCTCAATAAAGCTCTGCTTCTAGTTGAATTACACTGTTATCAATTTTTCTCTATATTGTCCATTATTTACTTCCATATATATATATATATATATATATATATATATATATATTGCTTGTTTAAGAAAAATGATATCATTTCAGAATATTATTAGTTGTTTTATTCTTTAAGAAATATCATTCAATAGAAGAGAGATCCGTTTAAATATGAGATCATTCGAACGAGAATTAGTGAAATTATTAGAAAATGGAATGATCTCAATTTTTCTGGTACAACTCGAACATAATATAACATGTTTGCAATAGCCTATATACATATATATATATATAGAGAGAGAGAGAGCGAAACAGAAAGACAGAGAGAGAGACACACACACATACACACACTTATATATATATATATATATATATATATAAAGTGTGTGTATGTGTGTGTGTGTCTCTCTCTCTCTGTATATATATATATATATATATATATACCCTGTTGAGAAAGCTTTAACATTACAATGTAAATGTTATCACCTTACAGTTTTTCTAATGTAAACACTATAATACTGAATTGATGACAGAAATCGTCGTGGAAACTTATTCCTCTGACATCATTGAAAGCGAGTGAAAGTCATTAATCTTTAGGTTAGTAAAAAAGAGGAATGGATTCCCAGTTTGTGAGCAAAAACAAGAAAAAGGGCACCGTATTTTGAAATATATTCTAAATTCATAAAACTAAAGAAAAATTCGCCCTTTTTTTTATTGATTCTATCCTATCAACATTTACACCTTTTTTTCTCGTTACATTTAAGTTTGAATTTTGATATTTTATATGTTGTTGATAAGGTTAGACAGCAATAAACAATTTCAAACATTTTGAAATAAACTGTTATCGATTAAACCATCTGCGTTTCTGATAAGTTGCACTCTCGTTTCTTTTCTAATGAAATTAAATTCTTCATTTACATTTTGTTTCTTGGGGAAAAGATTCTTGCATTCAAGAATTTGTGATAAACGACTATCGACATAGAGAGACGTGTCTAAATTCGTTATGGAAAGGAAATTTCCCATTATTTCTACTCAACACACAATTGTCTCAAGTTTGTATTGTCATGTGGCAAAGCACCTGTCATGCAGTTCAATGCTCATTTTTTATTATATATATAGTGATGGCACTCGTGTATGGAAGAAACAAATTTACAAAAACAGGATCGTTAACAATGATAAAACAAACGGATGTACTGATAAAAAGAAGAGAAATGACGAAATAGTATAACCCAACGAAAATATTGTCGACGTTTATAAGGGGTAGAGAAGAATCCCCTTCTATATATGTTTTAATTGAATACTTTAATATCTACATATTGATACTCTTGTAACTACCTACCTACTTCCACCCTCAAAATATGATGTACATCACGCTAAGATTAATTGATTGATTTTGATGTCATGCCAATCCATATTGGATTATTTTACGCCAACAAGTTAGGGAATCGCGTTCATTGTAAGTTTATATTTACATTTTTTTTTTGTAGTTTCACGAAAAAGTTTTTACTCGCTGTCCTATCGAATACGTATCATTTCAAAACAGGTTTCTTTGACCCGTTTGTGCGACCCAAACTGGTGTTATGTTTTGACCTTCGACCAGGCCCCCACCAAAAAAATGCTATTCCAAGGTGATGCACCGGAAGGAAGTGACACATTCCAATGGCAGTTATGAGAGGAAATCGCGTGGGCGGAAATTGGCTGATGAAATGGGACGAGCAAGAAAAATTCCCATGGTACACTACAGAGTGATGCACCGGAAGAGAGTGTCCTCTGAACTGCATGACAGTTATTTCCGCTTGATGACGATTAAACATTCGATTTCAAAGATCGAGTGGGCGTCGAACGATTATATAATTGAGTTGAGTTCGACGAGCCAGTTGAATTGAGTTCTGGTTCCAGTTGAGTTCGACGCCCAGGGGGGCAGTTGAGTTGAAGATCGGACGGAGTTATAGACAAAATGTGGTAGGGAAAGCCTCATCAGGCCGAAGGGGCCTTTGGGCCCTGATGAGTGGGCCCTAGGCCTCCGGTTGAGCAGCACTAAAGAACGAGAAAGACACAACGTGACGGACATAACAGTGGGGTCAAGATATTGCAGTTATGTTCGATCTCCAGCTCCCTCTCACACGCAAACCTTGAACAACCCTTTCGAACCCTTGCAATAAAGTGAGAGGTAAATATATTTGTAAAGAAGTCATCCTGCGTCTATCTTGCGTGCGTCTTTGTTACTGCGTTTTTAATTATTGTGTCGTTGTAATACGGCACATGAGAATATAACACTGGTACACTAGAGTGTTACCATCAGACGCAGTTTATTGTCATGCATAGAACACCCCTCTTTTCTTTTGGGGGTAGTCTTCCTACTCTGCAAATATACATTCAACCTATGCTAAAATTCGCTGATTGGGTGGATAACTCAAAGAGAGAGTGAGAGATAGAGTGAGATTGAGAGAGAAAGAAAGAGAGAGAGAGAGAGAGAGATAGAGGGGGGAAAGCGAGCTGATAAATAGATTCTACATATTAATAGTGCTGTAACTTACTACTTACCTTTGTCCTCCAAACTTCATGTTAATCATGTTAAGAGAGATTAGATGAATAGTCTCTACATGAACACTGTTCCAACTACCTATCTGAGAGGGAGTTAGAGAGAGAAGAATTCATTAGACACACTATATTAATGCCTTTGTAACGATCTATCAATCAACCATCGTCCTCCAGATTAGTTGTTTAATTTGACAAACTGTAACGGCATCGATGAACATATCAATTATAAATTAAAATAACACACCGACGAATATTAGACAACCTTAAATTACTAATAAATTATTTTCGAAACACTTAAAACAACATTTTAAAGAAATTTAACTCGTTAAATAAATTTTTTCCAATCGGCTGAGATTTTAAAATAAATCGAGCATTTGGTAACACTCCAGAACATTGGTGACGTCGAAATCACGTGACTAGGAAAACAGGCGTTTTATTTTTGTTTTGTTTTTTAATATGAGACTTTGCCGTATAAATATTGTCATTACCATGTGATGGAAATGTTTATTTGAAATAACACCACAGAGTTCTTGATTTCATACAAAATACGTTTGTAACTTTTGTTCATTCAATGAAAGAATAAGCTATAATACCAATTCAGTTTTCGTTGCTTCTTTTATACCATGTGAAATATTTTTAAGATTTATAATATTTTAAAGATATTTACAAAATGTTCCCTGATGGCATAACCTGCCTCATACATATATATATATATATATATATATATATATATACCAAAACATACAGCCTCATACTTCCCTGACCTTTTGGCTGGGTCGTCTGGCATTCGTGTCGGATGGGGTATCAAACAATGGCAGATTCGCGGCCGAAAGGCCCTCACCTTCGGTTGGACCACCTTCGGGTGGGCGAGCTGCAACCTTTGTTCCCTATGTATAGCACTGGTCCTTGCCGTCTGGTTTAAGCTATAACCCGACATACGTGCCCGGATCCAAATTTGGATTCGTGAAACTGCTTGTCTAATTAGACACACATTGTACTTAGTGGGTCGATGAGCAGCACAGACCAGCAGGGTTCGAGTCTCGGCTCGTTCCTGACCTTCCCCTCCTCTTTAACCCCACTTTAAACTGCCTTCGGGCTTTTCACCTTGTGACAAGTCCTGTCTGATGGGAGGCAGCGACAAATACAATACCAAAACATGCAGCCTGTTTTGTTTATGCGCACATATTTACATATAAATGGAACCAACTCCTTCATTGAATATAATATATATATATATATATATATATATATATATATATATATATATATATATATATATATATATATATATGTAATGATAAATAAATAAATAAAAACTTTACCAGCAGAATCATTTTATAGAACGACGATAGAAGAATCCAAAGGGAAATAGTAGTCACATTACGGAGAATTAATTTGAATATATCAAAGCATTTGCTTCAATTTATTTCTTTATTATCGAATTTCTTGCAGTCTATACTCCAACTTGGATTTGGTGACTCTTACATGTACTAACATTTCAGAAATGCTGAGCAGACAAATTTATTTGTTTCTCACTGTCAATTTAACACTGAACAGTCACAATTCTTCCTCCGATTTCCAATTCTCTCAGTGTCTCTTCCAGTTTCTTCAAGAGCAGCATCTATTATTGGTAGCTATCTGGAAAGAGTGAGGTGTTATTATTAGCTCTTTTGAAAGTTTTTCAAACTAGCGTAAGCTGGTGGTTTTTTCACTGAAGTTTGAGTGACAGCAAGTTTCTTCAAGTATCCTACACCTTTCTCGGTATCCTGGCCGATCTTAATAATGTTGTAGACCGGAAGGTCACTACCTATCCTTTTATTTCCAAGTATTCCAGTTCCTTTTGCAATCCTTTGGAGATTTCTCAAGTGCACCAACCACAATTGGTATCACCATCACCTTCATGTTCCATAGATTTTTTAGCTTTCTAGCAAGGTCTTGATACTTTTCTCTATCTTTGCTTTCTTTTATCTTTACTCTGTTGTCCAGAGTTAGCTGATGGTCTTTCATTGGAGATTGAGTGACAGCAAATCTCCCCAAGTCTCCAGGACTCTTCTAAGTATTCTGACCGTTTTCAATAATGCTGTTGTTTGGATGGTCTCCACTCGGCCGTCAACTTCCAAATCTTCCAGGCCCTTTAACAAACCATTAGTTACCGTGCCAAAAGCACCAATCACAATTGGTATAATTGTCACCTTTATCTTCCATAGTTTTTTTTAATTCTATAGCAAGGTTGAGGTACTTATCTCTCTTTTCACATTCTTTCAGTTTTATTGTGGTCAGCCGGGACAGAAAAGTCGACAATTTTGCAGATTTTCTTTTTTTTTTTTTTTGTTGATTTTTTAAGGTCTGGTCTATGGCCGAGATTTGATGATCTGTTTGTATATCAAAGTCCCATAGGAGTTTGTGTCAGTAATTTTTTAGGACAGGTGCTGGATTGTGCATATACCCTTTGTTGGCATGGTCAAATTTAAATTTCTTGCACATTATTATTATTATTATTATTATTATTATTATCGAATTTTTTATTCATTACTCTTTGTTTCGAACCCTTTTTTAGTTGTGGCGTCCCGTTATCTTAATTGGATATTTCACAACCACCAATCAAACCTCATTTAATCACATTTACTGGATTCGTTCTCAAAGAAATTCCGTTTGTCACCTCGTGAAGAATTCAGTAATTTGAACGTTTGAATGAGTTCAACTAATCTCGTCTATAAATATCAGGCACCCATCATGTTAGAGATCCAGACTATAGTAAAAGAAAACTCATTAGCTGTTTATCCACAAGATTTCGGCTCTAGAATTCCAAGAGAAATTTCATTGTTTATTTATTCTTTATATAAGATTTGTAAAAGAGTTTTATTATATGACAGGGAAACCTCAAGCGAATAAAATATGTACTTAAATCCCAAGTGAACCACTCTCTTTTAATAAATTGATCTTTACCCCCTTCATCAAATTTGTCGACAAAATGAATCATTTTAACAAGTGAGAGCCAAATATAACTCAGGCCTTTTTAAGTTTGATAATAACTCAGCATCTAATATAAATCTTCGTTCCATCGCAGTCAAAGTTTCTGTGAAATCAATTGAGCGTTAAGTCTCGAGGCGTTGATTTTGATGATATTCTTCTTTAGAAGCGACAGCGGTCATTCTTATCAGTTTTGAAAACGAACTTGTATAAGTAATTTATATTAGAAAGAGCTGTCGAATCTAGGCCAGAATTTTGGACAGTAAGTTGAGAAGTAACTAAGAGCGTTTAGTGAAATGTTATTTTTACAAAGCTCGTCTTGTACACAAATTATCTGGTCTAGTGAGTTTGAACAAAATCTGATCAACCACAGTTGTATTCATGTGATCTTGAAAAAACATTGTCTGAGATCAAATAGTATCAGTATTTCGCTTGTTTTGAGTTTTTCAAATCAGTTCTAACTGATGGTTTTCACTGAAGTTTGAGAGGCTGCAAATCTCCTTAGCTATCAAAAACCGTTCTTGCCGATTTCAACAGTGCTATAGTTTAAACAATTAGAATCTTCCCTCAGATTCACGCTGCACTAAGTCACTTTTGAAGTGTCTTCCGCATTGATCCAAGGGCTCCATATATGACTGTTACACGATCAATTTCTTGTTCCATTTATCTTTTACCTTTATTTTAATATTCTTAACTAATCAACTTATTTCCTTTTGTTTACTTTTACTAAGGATGCATGTTTTAAAATGTAAAACAATGTAAGTTTCCTTTTATGAAAAATAGAAAACGGACTTAAAAGAAACCCCCAAAGTTAATTTAAAAAGTCAGTCATGGACTAGTACTAATCAAAATTTGAAATTGTTAAAACAAAAAGTCAGCAGCCTTAGGGTTTTATATGTGCAGTAGATCCATTTTAAAGCATGTCATCTCTTGCCCACCTGTTGGGGTGAAAAAGCTCAAATTTTTGGACAGATTAATCAGATCATTTGTTTTTGTTAATGGGAAAAGAGATACTCCCTAAAAGTCGCCGACTGGGACCCTTAATTAACTAACCCCCTGTATTGTGGTTTGGTTGGATGACCACCTAAAATCTGATACATAGAAGGAATACTCGTCCCACACCTGTATATCAACGCATTTGATTGGCTGACAAGTCAAAAAGTTGTTGAATAATACGAAATGTTTGGTCAGCTAATCGGGAATATTAGTTTTCTAGAGAATCCTCTATAAAAGTAGAATTTTTAGGGTTAGATGAGAGACGAAATCCGATATCCATACCGAAGATAGAATTAGAAAAGAAATATCTCCAAGAACTTAAGCCTATCGAACAAAAACCTAACTCTCCGAGTAACATAGATTCCTCAATTGTCTGTCTCTCAAATACAATAAAATCATCTCAATTCCATATAAATTTGTATTTTTTATATTATTTTTACTCCATTATGTTTCAGTAAATAGTTGCTAATTATTAATGGAGAGCTTTTCTTCATTCATTGGGTTGTCAACACTCAGCCAACTTGTTTTAGCAAACCATTCCAACCGTCAAAAGAAGTTCCAAATAACTTGAGGCAAACTCCATCTGTGGATCTTTCAAACACATCGTGAACACAGGAGTTGATAAACCAACAAGCCGGAAAGGATATGGTAATCACGGAACTAAAGCCTAAATCAAGTACCGTGACTAGCATCGGAACACAACTCGGACAGCCTCTCTCTAACTTGACTGGTGTGTTTCCCTCCGGATGGTCTTGCTATTCCTACAAATATTCTTTGTTTTTCTCTTCTAACTTGAATGTCAAGTTTGGTTAATTTATCTCTTTGTAATTATTCTAAATCAATTCATTTTTTTTTTTAGATATGACTTTTAACTGAAGGTTATTCACCTTCTTCGGAGTGACTGCAAGTCTCCTCAAATCTCCATGACTCTTCCAAGTATTTGAGCTGATCTTAACAGTGCAGTGAACTGGATGGTCTCGAATCTTAGTCTGATCTTCATTTCTCCCAAAATATTTTTCAGGACTTTGAAAACCATTCCAAGGACACCAATTATTACTGGTAATATTTTCACATTCATATTCATAGTTTTTTTTCAGATTTCTTGCAAAATCCACGTATTTTGCTATGTTTTTTTTAAAAATAAATTACGCTATGTCCCATTGGATGTTAAAATTCTGTTGTTAGTAAATTATTTTCTTCTTGTTAATAAGCACTTGACCTCCCTGGTTTTCTAGCCAGGTTTGGGTGATCCGTTTTTATTGTAAACTAATGAAGTCAGAGACCAAGTCTGAGAAATTTCATTCAAAATACAAAAAAAAAAGAACGATTTGGAATTAAGAGGAACTAAGTCATTACATTACTGAAGTTAGAATTGACGGGAATGGAATTTTGGAATGACGTGTAAATCGGGGTTGTATTGTTATTTTTTGCGAGGAAAAGTAGAACAATATATTGTTATTGTTCGACTGGAAGCAGTTAGAAGGATATGGGAATTGTTTTGACAACAGAAATTTGAAGGGGATTTTTGTTTTGATTGTTCATAGACGACAAAGCTAAATCGACAGTAGATTTGACCCTGAAAGCCAGGGGCTGCCAATCATCAGGTGGCTAAGTATAACCGTCAGCTGGAAACGAAAATATACCATTTCTTTTTCTAAATTCAAAGCTATGGAAAATTGTTCTTTTAAACATATTCTCATCCAATAACACCCAATATAATTTGTGGTAAGTCGAAATATTAGAAAGACCTCCCGTTTTGGTGTGATTCGATTATTAATTATTAATATTAATAGTTGAAATCAAAATGAAGAGAAAATTGATATTACCAATAACTTTGCCATCCCACTCCTCACATGAGAAATATACATAAAATAAAAGGGTTCTTCCCTCAACTGGGCGATCTGCAGAAAGCAACTAAGACTTCACGTCGCTCAGGCATCTGACCATACACCAGACAGCTCAGAGTTAGAGAGACTGAGAAAATCCATATTACATGTTGTTTGAACGTGAAGTTATCTTACCGATAGACAATCTAATAAAAAAGAGAAGACTGAAATACAACGTTTCTTCTAGATTACCCTGTGCCAGAAAGCCCAGAGAGGCGAAGTGAAGCCTAAGATAATGTGATAATCTTATGCCAAAGATAATGTGATAATCTTATGACAAACCCGCGGAGATAGAGAAGCGAACAGAAATCAAGATAATATAATTCTTCGAGAGGGCCTTGTGTCAGGTTGCCTTGGCTACAGAAAGCGAAGAGAAATTAAAATAATACAATATTTTTATACGCTCTTGTACCAGACTGGCTAAAGCGAGGAGAAATTAACATAAAATGTCACTTAAAAATCACTTTGTACCAGATAATTAAAGAAACCTAGGAAGCTGATATCTCAAGATCGAGAAAGACATTATCACCATTTAAGATTGCCTTATGCCAGACGATAAGAAGCGAGAAAAGAAAAGCCTAAAAACTTATACGATAGCTTGAGAATCCTTGTGCCTGATTTTGAATGTCAATAAATTGACTGACAATTTGTGAACATCCCACTTTTGGGATTGCTGAATTTATGTACCATTTTTAGAAAGATTTTTACTACATATTATTATTGTTACATCCGAGTTTTGTTCTCTGTTAGTTGGAGTCGACATCTTTTTTTGCTTTCTTAATTGTGCGGTCTCATCCGTCAACTCATCGACCGGAGACTCTGATTAGCGATTGATCTGTGGTCTGGATCTAAAAAGAAAAAAAAAACATAATGTGGACAGGGAGCATATTAATCATGTCATCCGTAAACATAACCGACCAGCTGAACGGTCAGTTGATTGGGAGCGAAATCAACCCCGTATTTGGCGAGGGTGTGTGTACCGCCACAATATCTTAGAACCCCAAAGAATTTAATGTCGCAATTTCTTGGACGATTCTGACTTGTATATATTCATTCGTAGTTAGATGAAATTGTCAAATTTTGCTCAACCCCTTGTAGATCACTTTGCACACTCAGTCGTTTCAACTCTTGTATTCTTTTTTTTCCAGAATACTGCATTCGCTTATAATGTGATTAATTGTTTCACTGCATAGCCTAAACTTGTCATTTTTCTGCGTATTTATTATTATCATTACTACTACTACTACTACTACAAATGAAGATAATATTCCTTTCCCTTAAGATTATGTGAATTCTATCAGAAGATCAAGGAGTTTAGTGCGCTAAAACCAAAAACAAATCTGCTCTTGTAAAGGTCACAAGAACGCAGAATTTTTAAGGATTTAAGATATTCATTTGCAAGGAGATAAGGACTCAAATTTGAATTGGGATAATTCAACCGTCAATGTTTTTATAAAGAAATATCCACTGGTAAAATAAATGGGCAAATTCCTAACATCTCGCGTTATATATTAAGCCGTTTGCACAAGTCTCTCTCATCTTAACTTTCTTCTGAATATAGGTAACATGAAAAAACAAATTTTAGGTGCACTAACCAAAAGATTACAGTGCCCTTTAACCTAAATAATAAACCGAAATACGTCTGAAAGCCTTTCAGTTGATTTAACACCGAAGTAGTTTTCCATTCTAAATCTGCCACACGACTGCCACACTAATAAGAAACGTCCAACACATGAAACCAAGGTAAACAAAGACATACAGTGACATCATCATCGTCATCATGTAGCACTGAAGGCACGGATCCCCCTGCCACTCTCCCGCCACCCGTCTCTATCATCCATCGCTCCCAGGAGGTCCTCTATGCTAAATCCTATATTACACATAGTTGTTGTAGATATGTACTAGCTGGTCATCAAACATTTGCTCGTCCATGTGATGGGGTCTACGGGAGTACATCACTTATGAGTTTGTCCTTACTTCTCCAGCAGTGTTCCGCATGTCTGGTTCGTCTAACTTGGATAGTTTTCATGATGGGTGATGAGTGGCCGTACAGCTGGGGTTTTGTGGGGTGTTGCCTCCAGGACTTGTTCAATATTGCTCGCAGCATTCTTGTGTAATTGCCGTCAAGCTTTTTCTCCATACGCTTAGTTAGCGTCCATTCGGTGCGTCCATATAGTAGTATTGACACGACTGCTGCTTGACAGAAAACCGCGTTTTATTTTATCGGACAGATCTGAATTCCATATCACCATTAGCCAATAGATAGCTGTCTATGCCTTTGCTTATTGGGTGTTGATGTCATTCTCGGTTGACGAGACGCTGCTTCCGAGGTAGGTGATCTAGTCCCCTTGGTTCAGAGGACCACCCTTTAGTGTGGAGATATTGCCTTGATATAGCTTGACCAAAAGCCATTGATAGCGTGATGAAAGGAGACTATTCTTATGTTAAGCCGTCATAATACATGAAAACATTTTTCACAAGAGATCGTGCCCGAGGTATCCGTACCCGGTGGTTTGTGAGATCACTATTGGCTTATGATCCTGGGATCCTTATCCAAAATCCATGCATCACTATTTCTCTCGTCGAAATATATAAGATCTGAGTTGCGTGGAGCGTCTGAAGGGGAAAGTCAAAAGAAATTAGGATTTTTTGCACCCGGCTCCAAAGAAACTTGTTTTTTGCGGATCACCGCATAGCTTTTGATATCTGTGGACTACATCTGTAGGGAAATACACAATGAAATCAACTTCGAAACACAACAAACAGATTGATAAAAATAGACATAGATAGATAGATAGATATGGTCAGACTGTAATATTGTCGGATATTAATATGTGAAATGTACATATACGTACAGATATGTTGAACATAGGAAAACGTTCATTATGCGTAGGAATACGAAAAACACTAAATTGGTTCAGGTACGAAACTTTTGGAAGAAATACATCAATATTGGTCAGTATGTCTTTAAGTCCTATCAATTTAAAATGCTGAATTTTACAAAATGTTAGGCTGTATTTTGTTTGTGAAATAATGCTTAAACTATGCGTTTTAAAGGTAAAGACACGCTTACTCTACTATAAAGCCAAATTGATGTTAGTCTTTCCAAATGTCAGCGAACAAGGCAGAAAGTTTTTGAATCTCTTCTATAATATAATATAAAAATTCGTAAAGAAAGCCCTAACAGTAGTTTAGAAGAAAAAGAAAAAGCCTATAACACCTAATGCTACCACAGCCCCCCCTCCAAGAGAAAGGGAAAAAGAAAAAAAATTTTTACGCTCTTGAATTCCTGAAGCCTGCTAGGTTCCCAACTGTAGTATAAAAAATAAAAAATAAATAAAAAGCCTAGGAAAAGTCCCAATACAGCAACAAAAAAAAAAGCAAAAGTCAGTACCAGTGGAAGTCATACGAAAGTACCTTAATCTTGGACTTTAAGTAAGTTAAAACTTAAGAAAACTTAAACCAAAATTACCCCCCCCTTTTTTTTTTTTTTTTTGCGTACACATGGGAAGCAGCATGATGTATGAAAAGGTATTTGAATAAACCCATGGACGACCAAACTCAATACCTAAACGGGTCCTGGACGTGAGTTTGACGACTTTACGCTCAGGATCGTTAGTTCGATCGGGGAACTACTGCTGCTCCTCTATAAGAGTGGCTTCTATAGAAGAAAATAAAACAGCCATCGAAAGATAACCATGACCCACACTCAAACCACATACACAAACCGCATCGCTCTTTGCGCGGGTAAAAAAGGGGCGCGTCCTGCTGAGGTTGGAGCCCTGGCCTCAGTGTTCGAAAAATCAGCTACAGAGCTCAAACAATCAAAACTACTAAAATGCAAGCAAACACTACAAATAGCCACATTTAACGTAAGAACCTTAAATAGAATAGGACAACTCCCAGAGCTAATCGCATCGGCCGAAGAACATAAGATAGACATATTATGCATACAAGAGCACAGATACACGCACACGAAGATATCAAATATCACGAAACTGGCAATGGCTGGTCGCTCGCCACTGTATCCGCATGGAAAAACTCTTTCAACGCCGCAGTAGGAGGGATAGGATTACTTATAGGACCTAGAGCACTAAAAACGCTTAATAGCGTTGAGAAAATACAACCTAGAATGATGGCAGCTACATTTAACGGAAACCCCAGAGCAACAATCATCTCATGCTACATCCCCACCAATGTTAGTGAAGAAACTGAACTAGTCACCTTCTACGATGAGTTATCCTCATTAGTGCGTAGCATCCCGAAACACAACATGTTAGTCATTGGCGGAGACATGAATGCCCAAATCGGGAAAAACGGAAACAACAAATACAGCCTCCACAACACGTCAAATAGGAATGGGCAGCATCTAACAGATTTCATGATAGAAAATAGATTAGCATGCCTCAATACAAAATACCAAAAAAGAGAGGGCAAACTATGGACATACACGTACGCAAACAATACTAAAGCTCAGATAGACTACGTCCTTATAAACAAGAAATGGAAAAATAGTGCATTGAATTGCGAGGCTTACTCCTCTTTTGAGGGTGTGTCCACCGATCACCGAATAGTCACGGCGAAAATACATTTAAGCCTTCGAAAAAACGCCAAACGAACAGCGAACATCAAACACTATGACTGGGCCCTATTGAACAACAAAGATATAAGAGATAAATACGTATTAGAATTAAGAAACAGATTCGAAACACTACAAGAAAAGACGGAAAAAAGTACACCAAACGACGAATATGAAAATTTCGTCAATGCACACCTCGAGGCAGCAGCAAAATACATTCCAACAAAAATCAAAACTAAATATAGAGTCCCTTGGGAAACTTTAGCGGTGAGAGAAAAACGTGCACTAGTGAAAACAGCCTCCAAAAACTATCGAAAAAACCCAACCCAACAAACACAAATGCCTTAAAACTAAAAACGGCACAATATCAATTAGCAGGCATATATATAAAGGAACAGACAGAATACATTCAAAATCAGATAGATAGGATTATAGACTCGGTGGAAGGTAGACAATCTAGAATTGCCTGGCAAACAATAAACGAAGTGAGCAGAAGAAAGAACACAGTCAAAGCAAAACTTAAAGCAGCAAACCAACAAGAAAGAATAAAACTGTGGAAACAGCACTTCGAAAACTTACTTGGAAACCCACCAAAAATAACACATGAACCAATCACCAGAATAATTAGCAAACAATTAGACATTAAACTAGGACCGTTCACACAAAAAGAACTCGACTCGGTTCCCAGAAAAATTAAAAATAGGAAAGCTGCAGGGCTGGACGAAATTCCCCAGGAAGTATGGAAGACCAGACAATTCGACGACATACTGCTCCGACACTGCAACGCAGTATACAATCAAAATCCGATAGATAGATGGACGAAGGGATGCATACTCCCCTTCCCTAAAAAGGGGGAACTCGGATTAGCCAAAAACTACCGAGGCATAACACTTACATCCATAGCTGCCAAAATCTACAATGCCCTACTACGAAACCGAATAGAACCCAAAATCGACAACATACTTAGAAAAAACCAAAATGGCTTCCGAAGAAATAGATCCACGACCTCACAAATATTAACTATCCGCAGAATCCTTGAAGGTGTACGGGCAAAGAACCTACAAGCGACATTAATATTTGTCGACTTTACCAAGGCTTTCGATTCCATTCACAGAGAAAAGATGGAACAAATCCTACTAGCGTACGGCATACCTAAAGAAACCGTAGCGGCAATAACGATTCTCTATAGAAACACTAAAGTAAAAGTACGATCACCGGATGGAGACACAGAATACTTTGACATTGTAGCAGGAGTACTACAAGGGGACACGCTGGCCCCGTACCTCTTTATCATTTGTCTAGACTACGTACTTAGAACATCGATTGACAAAATCAAAGAGAATGGCTTCGAACTGACGAAAAAAAGAAGCAGAAGATACCCCGCAACAACAATTACTGACGCCGACTACGCCGATGACATAGCGATACTGGCAAATACACCTGACCAAGCCGAAACACTTCTGCATAGTTTGGAACGAGCAGCAGCAAGCATAGGCCTCTATTTTAATGCACACAAAACGGAATATATGTGCTATAACCAAACGGGGGATATCTCCACTCTAGAAAGAACCCCTCTTAAACTAGTAGACAAATTCACGTACCTAGGAAGTAGCATCGAATCAACCGAAAAGGACATCGAAACGAGGTTAACGAAAGCATGGACAGCTATTAATAGGCTATCGATTATATGGAAATCAGACCTAACCGATAAAATGAAACGAAGTTTCTTCCAGGCATCGGTCACATCGATACTGCTATATGGATGCACTACATGGACGCTAATAAAATGGCTGGAGAAGAAGCTAGATGGCAATTACACAAGAATGCTGCGTGCAATCCTGAACAAGTCCTGGCAGCAACACCCCACAAGACACCAACTGTACGGCCACCTGCCCCCTATCACGAAAACTATTCAAGTTAGACGAACCAGTCATGCAGGAAACTGCTGGAGAAACAGAGATGAACTCATAAGAGATGTACTCTTATGGATCCCCACACATGGCCGCGCAAAAGCAGGACGACCAGCACGAACGTACATTCAGCAGCTATGTGAGGATACGGGATATTGTCCTGAAGACCTACCTAGGGCGATGAACGATAGGGAGGAGTGGCGAGAGAGGGTCAGGGATATCCGTGCTACCAGCGCGATATGATGATGATGATGACGAAACTTTTATTTACCTTTTTGATTTTAAGGTTTTCCAACCTGAGGAGAGAGAGACACAATTTCTTACTATGCTGACTGTTCGTACATCGTCTGCTCTCAACTCAATGACTCAACCAACGTGCGGGCATCCTGTTGACCTAAACTAGTCTCGCCTCGGTGAGCTCCGAAAATCAACTCGCCCCGTCTATGTCAAAATCTCAACTAACTGCTTTTTTTTCAAAATCACCAAGAATCCCAGCCCATTGCTTTCGGGCATGACGTCATTCCCAGTCTGTGATTGTCACACCCTCCCCGCACGCGCGTGAACACCTGCACTCAATATGTGCACCTAACTAACCAAAGCACTAAGCCGAAAGGTTCTAAGCCTAACTAAACCGAAAGATGAGATATATAAAACGAAAAATGATAATATAAAAAATCCTTCTGCAATTATATAACAAGACTGAAATATATTTCAAACCATGTGACTAATTATGTATGTTCTCTGCTGGTGTTTTATTGATCATGAAATACATTTATAAAGTCTCCTCATCTCCCCAGAACTTTTGTAGTTGATCTCAACAGTCAATAAGCTTTAACTAAAGACAGAGTCGTTTGCGTAAATGGAGCATTGTTTAGCCTTTATATTTTGAATGTCCTATGGTAAAACTTGTAATATTTCAGTTTGTCGAACAACTTGAAATAAGAAAACCATATATAATGTTCAATAAAAAAGACTTGATATGATTAAAACTGTTCGATAACATCTTTTTCTATTTCCCTTTCATACTTTCCATTTTCATGAACTCTCAATCACAGAACTGCGATTTGTGCAGATTTGCTTTTCATAATTTTACCGATGAGAAAAGATCGGCGCTGAAATTGTATGTATATCTCATGATCGCATAACTAACAAACTTGTAGTATTATATCATGTACACAACACAGTGTTATTATCATGCAGAATATAAAGTAAATACTATCAGACTCTTAAAATCTAATGAAAAAAATTACAAACTCAGTAGTCAAAGGAATAAAAGAAAATCGTACATGGCCGACTGCATACTTATATTTCCAACATGAAATAAAAATAAAAGACCATGAATCAAGTAGGAAAATATGTGACACTATGAAGAGGGTGCGCAAAGCAGACGATCTTTTTGCTTGTTTTGGCACGAAATCAAACAAAGGCCTGAGCTCGAGATCTTCGACGCGATCGGAAGTGGGCTGGGGAACGCCAGTCAGAGAGTTGGAAAAAGGAACTCAGAGAAGGCAGTTGCTGAAGGGTGATGCAGAGGGGCAGTCGACAACGGACAGCAGAAGAGACCTGTCGGCAAGAGATAGAGTCCAGGAGCAGTGAGGAAAGACCAGTCAAGATGAGTCAGCATTCCTAGTGGCTTTGTGGAAATTTCACGAATTATTCACGTCAGCGTTAGTCTACAGATGCACAGGGAATGCAGAGTCAAGGAACCACCCTTCGTGCACTTTGAGTTGACCTAAGCCCTTATTGCTCCTTTGTTCTTTGTTCTTTTTCTCCCAATCCCTCCGTGGTATTTCTTGTGGCCATAAAAAATGTGTGATGCCCCTATCGGAACCACTAGATGAATCACCGGCCTAGACAGAATTGTTTCAAGAAGTTGATGCATTCGGGGCGGCCGGAGGGGTGTTGTCACAAATAAATAATGTTAAGATATAGTTTATTTAAAGCCATAATAGATTGAATGTATATATTTACCCAATCTCACCGCTACGTACAGGATTCGACACTGGGTCTTTTTTTTCTTTTTATCAGCGGAGTTCTGCTAGTTTGATTTTATAGTTTACCTCTTTCTAGAACGAAAGAAGAAATGGATTATGCCTTTCCAAAGAGAATGAGCTCGAAATGAAACAGAAAAATATTCAGCTAGGGTTTGAACTCGGTTCATTGAGATCATTTCCTAAAACGATAACCATTACACAAATGGCCTCCATGTCAGACTTAAAATAAAAGAATATGAAATCCTGAAAATATTTTGGCGATAATGACCATCCATAGTAGATGTCAACGATTGTTTGTTCATCAAAAGTTCTTTTGACTGTCGATTACCGAGAATCGTCAAAAATAGTTTCTATATTTTTGAAGAAATTGAAAAACTTAGGTCACTTGTGTGACTATCATATCCAACATACATATGAAAACATCCAGTGTAAACAACCCAACATGAAAATGTTAATCCGAACAATGTATAAGATAAATAGATATGATTAGTTGATTATAACGGCACATCAATACGTCTTGGGTTGTTTTATGCGTTATTATAAGCGAATCGCGTTCATTGTATATTGATATAAATATTTTTCTGTATAGTGTTTTTGTTGGCACATGGTTCTGATGAACACAACTCAATTTCAAAAAAGTGGGTGTCCTCGTGGTGTAATGGTTAAAGCGATGGACTGCGGAATCGTAGTACGCGCGTTCGTACTCCAGTCGCGCTATTACGTTCACTTTCGGGCAAATACCCTTGGGAAAGGTATGAACGCCCTTATCCTCCCAGCTATGGGTTAAATAGTACCACTACTGTTCTTCTAGGAGAATGGCTTTGGCATTAAATAACCTACAAAGAGTTGATATGCCATTAAAAAAAGAAACCAAACCAAACCATCAATTTCAATAAATATCTACTTGGCTCTTAAGTAGGATCGTTACAAGTACCACCACTTTGATTCAAAATGAATTTGGAGGTAAAAGGTAAAAAGAGGTAATTCATACTCCTGAGATCTCAGAAAATGAAAACTCACCTTAAAATTCGAATTAATATAATATCTAGGGAAACTTTGCGGGTGGGGTCTTACCCCTCCACAGGTCATAGTGTCGGCATATTCTAAACCCCATCGACAGGCCGTCTAAAATAGATATAGAAAAATACAGAGATACATTTTAAGAATTTTTAAATGTTTCTGAATTAGTTTTCTTAGAAAACTAATTTGCTAACCTTCTACATTTTGATTGTGCTGCCAAAAAAATATTAAATTAATCTCTTCTGTTTGAAATTTGCTTTTTGTGTTGATTTAAATCTCTAACAATTTGCTTTCTTTTTTATATCTACTTTTCTCTCTTCATTTCCTTCACTCTTCGTCTTTTTTTCCTTGCCATTAAACAGTAATGGAACAAGCTAACGCCATTTTGACATTTTTCTTCTGTTGATACGAATCACACTATCTTCGATCAAGGGTTCTTCTTAGTACGCTTTCACACTTGAAGCACGTCAGTGACATTTTATAACCACGTATAAGTTTCATCCTTTCTGAAAGATAAAAAGAAACTAAATATTGAGGGGTTATTTTGTGTTATTTTGTTGAAGATCTTTGCTTTTAAACAAATCTTGTTGGCGTCTGACATTTTGACTGGTCATACATTATTGATTAACATGATGTGGCACTTGAGAAGATAGCAAATATCGATCGTTATCAGATCTTGATTAGCAGTCATTCTTTCAACGTAGTTTTATCATATTTTTCAGTCTTAATAGTATTTGATTTTCCATAAACAGTGTTTCAATTTCAAAAGGTCATATCAGTTGTGAAGTGATTACCCTACATGACCTCGGATTATTAAACTAAAAGGTGGAAACAAACAAAAAAGCGCCTAAGAAATAAAGTTTTTTGATACATTAATTCTTTTAGATCAGCTCCATCGATTTTGCTAGCCTTTATAAAAATGTGTCAAATTCCTTTCTGCCTTTATCTATAAGATAAGTATTTACAAATCTATTCAAATTATTCAAAATAGGTTTCTTCGTCTTTGTTGCTTTTATCCTAACGTTTCAATGACTTTATTTCTCTTCATTTTTGCTTTAAGTTTTTTGAATATTTTCCTTACTACGTTCTTCATCCGTACCTGTTTCGTTGACGTTTCCCGTCTTCATCCAAACGTTTCGGTCGCTACACTCTTCAGGTGTATTTCTGTCTTAATCTTTTAGATAGAGGTTTGGTTCTATAATATATTAATTCCTTCTGGCTAGCTTCCACGTCTATAAAAAAAATGTTCAGGGACAAGAAAGCTTGACCGAAAATGTAAAATCAATCTTTAGCTTTATCTGTACTAGAGTATGGATGCACAAGCAGGACTCTAATGAATCAATTTGAATAAAAGCTAGATGAAAACCTCAACAAATGCTGAGCTCATTTAAACAAATCCTGGAAACGACATCCAACAAAAGAGAAATTATACGGTAACTAACCTATCATCTTGGAAACAATCCGAGAAAGTTGAGCACGACATGCTAGGTACTCCTGTAGAATCAAAGACGAAATGTGATGTTCTCCACGGAACTCTTACACCTGAATTCACGTGTTTAGCCAACCAGCAAACACTTACATTTATCAGATCTGTGCAGATACTGTGTGTCATCTAGAGGACTTACTAAATGCGATTGACGACAAGGATGGATGATATATATATATATATATATATATATATATATATAGAGAGAGAGAGAGAGAGAGAGAAAATTAGAATCAAGGGAATCTGTGCTGTTGTAACGCATTAATAATAGTAATGAAGACGATCAGTGAAAGACATTCTTTAGAAATAAAGTTTTGATTGATTTTCACTTCTGAGTATAAGTCCTTTTAGTAAGCAATGTTTTATTGATTGCATCTGTCATAAAATTAACTATTGATTATATATATATTTTAAAGATATGTTATCGTCTGTTGTTTTTTTTTTTCATTTTAGCGAATAACTATTTCGATTTTTTCTTATAAATTCAACTGCTTTAAAGTAACAAAGGGGTACATATTAAGCTTGACAAATCTCCTCAATCTCCAAATCCCATTGAACACGATTTTATAAGAATTTGGTGTGTTGTATTTCATGTGCATCAAAGCTGCAGATTAAGATTTGATACCTGTGGATTTGGAATTATCAGATAATCATATCTGATCTTTTTCTTCAGTCGAATTAAGCGTCATATTATTTGGATTTCTACTTTCGTGCTTGAGAAATTTGAGAATAATAATGTTTGTGGGATTCGATTCTTTAGGTGCAATTGAATTCTTTTCTTAACATGTAAATATTTCAGCGCCTCACATAGCAAGTACGTCTCACTAACAATGCTCGTACAATGAAGTCGATCCTAACTGAGTAACTTGAGTATCATTATAAGCGAATGGCATCGGGATGATAATTAACTAAGAAATGCAGCTTCTAAAAGAAGCACAAGTTGACAAATTTCAACATCTCGTCTAGTGGCCTTGATGTAACAAGATATGCTTGATCTAGCACCTGGATTGATAACAGCAATTTTCCGCGACTTGCCTCGGTCAGCAGTTTCAATTGACCAACTGGTTGCGTTTTTTTTTTCTGGGCGAATACATCCACGCAAGGGGTATTTATAGGGTAGTGTGTTTTGTGATTTGAACCTTATTATGAGTTGCCCAGTCGGTTGGGGCTGTAGAATACACTGACTGCTTCTCTGCACTAAACAATCTGATGGTGAGGTTCCAGCAGTACTGGAACTTTGGGGAATGCAGAGTACCCCTTCATTGCCATCGCTCCCAGGTCCACGCTGGCACGGAGTGGTAGCACATGATAGGGCCCTATCTATGGGTTAAATAGAACTTACAGCATATTTATGCTAAAATGAATTGAGTAAACTGAATAGCTTGAAATAGAAACGTTTTTGACAATTAAACCGTACTTACACTTAACTGAATTATTTCAAATAGAACTGTTTTTCGACATTAAAACTGTATTTACACTTAACTGAATTATTACATATAACTTCTTGAATAGTTTGAAATAATTTTTTTTGACAATTAAACTGTGTACTTATGCTAAACTGAATTGTTTTAAATAGAACAGATTATTTACATAAAGGTGGATTTGGCGTTAAATAGCCTACAAGTGTTGATATGCCATAAAACCAAACAAAACCAAACCAAACCTTATTATGAGACAACGAATTTGTAGATTTGTCCTTTATTTTGGTGGTTTGGGTGCGAGGATACAAGCGTATTGAGAGCAAGTGTTTTCAAAGTTTTCAAAGGTATATCATACGAAGATACCAGAAGCACTCAGTGTCCATTGTCCATTTCCATGTCTTTCCACTGCTTCAGAAACTGAACGGAGAGAATAAAGCAAATGAGGTCCTAATACTTGGGCTAGTAGTGGTTTTATGTTTATTTTTCCCTATTTGACGATTAGCCAACTTGGTAGTTGTCGGTGATTACGTTACCTGTATTTTAATATTAAACTAAGCTAACCTTCCTACACTAATATGTTAGTACCTTACAGCAATTCTTCAAATGTAAGTCTGACTAACAATTTCTTTTGAAATTGCATCCATCTATATTTTGTTTCATTGTCGTGTTTTTGTTCTTGCGCCTAAGTAAAATTGTCTTTGTAAATATCAGTTATTAGTAGTCCTGTCTCTTACGTCATTAAGAATTGTAGTAAGTTCGATTCTAAGTGATATGCTGCTGTTGTTTTGAACCAAATCAAACTAAGCAATTTTTATTAAATATTTTCTATGGACCGCCTGAAGGAAATGGTTACGCTTGTCCCAGAGATTCTAAGGAAATTTGTTAGAATCTAAATGCGGGCTTCTTTCTTTCTTTCTTTCTCCATGGCCATTCTGTACTTGACGGTGAAGCCTCTTCTCCCTCTTGCATCGATAATTCTTAGCAATCCTGTGCATTTTTGAAAGTTAGGGATCATTCCTTTTTAAAACAACCACTGAAACACATTCACCAGAAAGTGAGTTCCCCACTGTCTGTTCTATTTCCTAAATGCTCTGATGTAGCCTTTTTTTTTTTTATCAAAGTCTTACTTCTTACTCATTATTGCAACATTCAACATATCTAAATCAAATATTCAAAATCGGATAACTCTGCAATTTTTAAGAGACACTCTTAGTCATTCTTGTTACGTTTAGAACGTAAAAGTACTTTATCAAAAAGTGCACGCAGGAGGACAATCACAAACATTCATATACAATTGTATATGAATGTTTGTCGATTTACCCATTCTCTACCGCATGGTCTTGCTACCGTACCATTTCCGAAAATAGAAGATAGTAATAAATTCGATAATATTTACACCCAGCAAGCCCCAAGGAATTCGGTTATTGTCGCACATGAATATACTTGCAAGTATTAAGCAATTTTATCAATAATAAATGAATTCTATTTAAAAAAAAAATAGTTCTTGAATTTTTCACTGTTAAAATAAATTTAAAACATACAACTAAAACTCTGATAAATCTATATCTGATGTGTCTTACATCAACTTTTGCAAAACCTTAAAACCGTATTGATTTGATTGTGAAACCGAAAATAAAGAGAACATAAAGAAAGAGAAGACTTATTTTGTGTTTAATTTCCGCTATAGACAAAAAGTAGCATGAAGCAACCAATCGTTGGTTATGACAATTTATCTTTTCTTGATATGACGTTCTATTTAAGGCTTCTTCCTTGTAGCCCAATTTGTCCAATACAGAAACATATTGATGTGCAGTAATTAAATTAACAATAAATACTGGATATTTTATTTTCTACAAACTGCAGACTAGTTTAATTTTTGGTCTATAAAAGATTTTATTTGTTCAGCGAGAAAGCGGTTAATGAATAACAGGCACATTAGGATCTCCAAATGTAAATTTTTCAGGAATCATAAATGTGACTTGATAATTTTTCACTGTGCGTATCTGAATATAATACGATGAGATTTTCAGAAGGATTCGTATCGTGACCTGCAGTGAAATTAAAGATGCCTGAAAGCAATATCAAAAAAAAAAAATGTCTCGGTGTATAGATAACAGTCTGCACATCTTGAAAATCATACTTTTATTTAAGAAATTTCTTAGTTGTGCACAAGTTATCAACATTAAAAAATATCTAGTCTCTCTCTGTGTGTGTGTGTGTGTGTGTGTGTGTGTGTGTGTGTGTGTGTGTGTGTGTGTGTGAATCTCTCTCTCTATATATATATGTATATATATACATATATACATATATATATATATATATATATATATATATATATATAATGAATAAAAGCAACATACTTTTTGGATTATTTATTTATATATAGAAAAAAGGCCTACGTTTAACAATCCATTTTATCTCCTTTTTTTGTTGCTTCGTTCCCTTGTTTAACTGACCTCAAGATGACGTTATTTCTTATCTGAAAATCATTTCCACTGAAAAAACAAAAAAAAAAAAAAAGGAAAAGAAAAATTGATGAAATTTTGAGTGTTCTGTAATTGGTAGTAGGATTTTGCTTCAAAATGTATGCAACGTCATTAGTGTTGAGAGATTTTCATTTTTTCTTTTATTTCAATTCATCTTATTTTATTTATATATTTTAAAAATGTTCAGAAATCATTTGGCATATTCTTTTAAAAAATCAAGAAACCTCATGAAAATTAGAAATTTAAAAAAATCAAAAATAATAAGTATATGTGCAGTTTTGACATTTTTTAATTTTTTAAACGAGTTAAAATAAAAAGCTTTTAAAATTCAAAGTCGAATAAGTTATTCAAACGTTGCATTTTTTTTTTCAAGTAATAATCTATTGCATAAAGTAATAACTCAACCGAATAATTCATCATCATGTATCATCGAAAAAAATCGAAACAAATTTGGTATTCAGACAATATAAACTCTTCTAAAACAATTCTGAATTTCATTGTCAGAAAAAAGAACAAGAACCATATCAAATCTGAAGCTGGCATATCGATTTCGTGCATAAGATGTAATAAAACTATATTGATGAGACTTTACGATTGAACAATAAACGTATTTATGAACGCATCAGAGGTGACAAGAAATGTAATATATCAACGTGACATGCAGTTGTTGAACACAGTGGATGTTGTTGACAGCTTCATCCGGCCGAAGATAATATCAACAAAGTGATTACCGGAATGTCACCTTGAACTATGGACGTGGTTTAACTCGGTGAATGGTGGCAGATACGTCCACTCATAGAAGTAGCCAATGGGGAAGAAGCAACACATGGACGTGAACTGTAACCAATGGAAAACAAAGAAGTGAGACGTGAGCGTAACCATAACCAATGAAAAAGAGGAATTGCTACAGGTCACGTGGGAATTATAGACTCTATAAGTTCCCGAATTTCGGCTACAGTCAGTTGTTCACTGGTTCTCCCGACGACCCCTTCACGTGTGCAAACTCTCATAATCACTTTGTTGATATTATCTTCGACGGGATGAATGACAATAAATAGGAAAGAAAAATGGGAAGAAAAACAAATATATGGACGTTTTAAATGACTAATAAACAACATCTCACAAAAGAAAACCTGAACATGGCTAAGAAAAGGAAACTTTAATAGAGAAGCAGAATCAATCTTAATTTCAACACAAGACAACGCCATAAGAACCAGTCATATCAAAGCGAGAATAGAGAAGACGCCCCCCCCCAAAAAAAGCAAATGTAGTTATATGGTGATAAAGACGAAACCATCAATCACACAATAAGCGAATGCAGCAAATTAGCGCAGAAGGAATATAAGACTAGACATGTTTGGGTCGGCAAAGTGATCCATTGGGAGATGTGCAAGAAATTTATATTTGACTATGGGAATAAATGGTATATGCACAACCCAGTGTCTGTCCTAGAGAATGGGACTTGGACATACAAACGGATCACATAATCTCGGCCAGAAGACCAAACCATAAAATAATCCACAAAAAAGAGAACTTGCAAAATTGTGGACTTTGCTATCCCTGCTGACCCCAGAATAAAATTGGAAGAATGTGAAAAGAAGGGTAAGACCCTCGATATAGCTAGAGAATTGAACAAATTATGGAACATGAAGGTGACAATTATACCAATCGTGATTGATGCTTTTAGTACCGTAACTAAAGGATTATTAAAGTGACATGGAAGCTGGAGGACGAGGGAAGACCATACAAACTACAGCATTGTTGAGAACGGCCAGAATACTGGGAAGAGTCCTTGCGACTTAAGGAGACTTGCTGTCACTCAAACTCAAGTGAAGACCATCAGCTAAATCTGATGGAAAAACTTTCAAGGAGTAAATGATAATAACTATTATTATCAACTCATTAAAGCTTTTCACGTCAGTGTTAGCCGATGGTTTTTCACAGGAGTCTGAGTGACAGCAAGTCTCCTCAAGTCTCCAGGACTCTTCTAAGTATTCTGTCCGTTCGTAATAATGCTGTCGTTTGGATGGTCTCCACCCGTCCTCCAACTTCCAAGTCCTCCAGTCCCTTTAGTAATCCTTTAGTTACTGTTCCAAACGCACCAATTACAATTGGTATGATTGTCACCTGCATGTTCCGTAGTTTTTTCAATTTCCTAGCAAGGTCGAGGTACGTATCCTTTTTTTCACATTCTTTCAGTTTTATTCTGTGGTCAGCCGGGACAGGAAAGCCGACTATTTTGTAAGTTCTCTTTTTTTTGTTGATTATTATCAAGTCTGGTCTGTTCGCCGGGATTAGGTGATCCGTTTGTATGTTAAAGACCCATAGGAGTTTATGCGTGGCATTTTCTAGGACAGGTGCTGGGTTGTGCTCATACCATTTGTTAGTATGGTCAAATTTAAATGTCTTGCACATTTTCCAGGGAATCACCTTGCCGACCCAGTCGTGTCTCGCCTTATACTCCCTCTGTGCTAATTTGCTGCATTCGCTTATTATGTGATTGATGGTTTCATCTCTGTCACCACATAGCCTGCATTTGCTATTTTGTTGAGTCTTTTCTATTCTCGCTTTGATATGATTGGTTCTTACGGCGTTGTATTGTGCTGCTATTAGGAGAGATTCTGTTTCTCTCTTAAAGTTTCCTTTTCTTAGCCATGTTCAGGTTTTGTCGTGTGAGATATTGTTTATTAGTCGTTTAAACCACCCATAGAGTTGTTTTCCTTCCCATTTTTTTGTTTCGTAGTTATTGTAATTCTGCTGTTCATCGCATTCTCAGTATCGTTTCTGGTGGCTGTTATGCGTCCTCCTGCGTGTTTTTCAATATAGTCTTCGAGTCGTTGTATTGATGCGTCAACGCTGTCTTCAATGCCGACAAGTCCTCTTCCTCCCTCTTTTCTTGAAACATGTAGTCTGTCATCGTCGTCTCTGGGTCACATCAGTTTTACATGAACTTTTAGTGGAGTCTGAGTGACAACAAGTCTCCCCAACTCACCAGGACTCTTCTCAGTATTTGGACTGATATCGGCAATGCTGTTCTTTGGATTGTTTCCACTCATCATTTTTTTTCCCAGTCTTCTAGTCCTTTTACCACTCTTTTTTTTACTGTAACAAGAGCACTAATTACAATTGGTATCACCGTCATTTTCTTGTTCCTCAGTTTTTCAAGTCCCTAGCAGGGTCGAGATATTATCTTTTTTTTTTTCAATTTTACGCTGTGGTCAGCCAGAACGGCAAAGTCCACAATTCTGCTGGTTCTTTATTTTTAATAATAATTATAAGGTTTGGTCATATCGTCGTCTGTCCGTAATTTGGTGATCCGTTTGTTTCTCAAAGTCCTAGACGAGTTTGTGCGTCACATTCTTCAGGACAGTGTCTGAGTTGTGCATATACCATTGTTTCGTAGACAAATTTAATTTTCTTGCTCAGTTCCCTTGTCCACCCAATCGTGTTTAGTTGTATACTCTTTCTGGGATAATTTGCTGCATCCACTTATTATGAGATTGATTGTTTCGTCTCTATCACCACATAACCAACGTCTGCTGTTTTGTTGCGTCTTATCTATTCTCGCTTTTATATGGTTGGTCCTTATGACATTGTTTTGTGCTGCTATTATATCCAGTTTCTCTCTTAAGGTTTTGCTTTCTTTGTCACGTCCATGTTTTCTCGTAAGTGATGTCACTTATGGTCACTTAAAACGTCAATAGAGTTGTTTATCTTCCAACTTTTGTTTTTCGTCGTTTTTATTTTTTGTCGTCGATATTGTTTCTGGTGGCTATAACCATTTTTCCTCCGCGCTATTGTATGTTGTCTTCAAATCGTTGTATCGACGCGTCAACGCTATCTTCAATGCCCGCAATTCTTCCTCCCTCTTTCCTTGACACATATAGTCTGTCAACGTCCTCTCGTGGGTGCAATGTCTCAGGCATGGTAGTTAGTTTTCTTGTAATCTGGTCTTTTGTTCAAGTTTTCTCTCTGATCCTCTTCAAGAATGGTCACAAGTATCTTACTAGAGGGTAAACCCCGCTATTTATCCTTTGATAAGCTCCCTGCTTCATAGTTTTGGCTTGGGTAGTTTTCTTTTGGTTCAATGGAGATAATCGTTTTAATTGTTTCTTACCTCTCCACTTGTTTGATGGTGTCAGCTTCCAATAATCCCAAATATTTGTCGGTTTCCTTTTCTCCGATCATTCTGATATTTTCTTGATTTGGTTTTCCTTTTCCTTCTGTCATGTGCCGTTTCCTGCTTATCATTACTAACATGGCGCATTTGTCTTTGCCAAATTCCATTCCTGTATCTTGATTGGATATTCTCACTGTTTGCATTAGGGCTTCCAGTTCCTTTCTTTTTTGGCTAACTATTAGATATCCTCTGCGTATATTAAGTGGTTAATCTTTTCTTACGATCTATTTGTATCCTGCTGTATATTTACTGAGAATGTGATTGAGTGAAATCATCACTATTACAAATTATAACGGTGATATTATATCTCCCTGTAATATTGCTCTCTGGATCTTTACCTCTGATAAGTTTTTCCTAAAATAGAGAAAACCCGTAGTTAATATATAACAACGATGGTTTTTATAATTATTGAAATACGTTTGTGAGACAATAAATAACAAGCAAACAATTTTTGCTTTCCAGGCAAAAAGAAAAAGAAAAAATATTGAGAGAGGAAGAATAACGATGATGTGCGGTTAGTATGACACTAATGTCTCTAAAATCTGGGACCTTGAATTTTTGTAAAGTCTGAAGGTTTTTCGAAGTGCCTCAGGTCTAGAATGGTAGGGATGTTTCTTTGCAATTCTTAAGTTTCTTTTTGGTCTCTATCTTCATCCTCTCTGATAATTCGTTTTACCATTCTGCTTTTATAGATCAAAACCTGGAATAAAAAGGTATCTGATCGGTTGTCCAATAAGGGACAATTAGGGCTAATATTCCCATTGTCCAGCCAATCCTAGTTCAGGATTATATCACAGAGGTATAGGGAAAACCCTTTTTTGATTCTTTGACCAATGGAAACAGGTTTAGAGCAATGGGGTGGAACTAAAAATTCTCAGCTTCACCAGACTGGATGAGCCATGCCCAGCTCAACTTTATTTAGGGTGAAGCAAAATTGAATCTCCCTTTTGACATTGACTTTAAGATAAGGATTCGAAAAATATGTTTTACGAAATAAACCGTTTCATCATTATAATCGATGGAGTTTGATGACAACCAAAAAATTGAATAAATTCGCTGACCTTTAAAACCAAAAACAATTGTCTCGGACTCAAATGACCTTTAGGAACAATCTACCAACTGCTGAGGTCAATTTAAGCCTTGAACAAAAAGATACTTATTTTAAGGATTTATTTTGTTTTTGATATATATATATATATATATATATATATATATTAATATTTATATATTTAAAATTTTAATTTTTACATATTAATTAAGTATTTAACCGCACGTTGTGTCGCAATATACCTGAAAAGAATAAACAATACAGAATTATACCAGTTTTTCTAAAACACCTTACACACACACACACACACACACACATATATATATATATATATATATATATATATATACGAGTTATTTTTCAAATAATTAGAGCTGTATTTATTAGGAGAGAAATAAACTTAGAGGGAAATATTAATTCCCTTCAAGATAATTGCCTTGGCCTTCAGTACTTTTTTGTTGAGATTTCACTTATTTGAAACAACTCTAAATCTCCATTTTTTTTAATAGTATGAAGCTGTGGCATCTGCGTTTTGGTTTTTTTTTTGCCTAACTCGTTGTCAGTTCTTGCTTTACAGGTTACTTTTCAGTTTTATCAATAATAGTATGCTGAGCTGCACAACGCTGGCTTTATTTCGACAGGCTTTATTGATGATCTTAAAGTAGAGACTATGACACTAAGTAGTAATATAGACACCAGTCTTACTATCAAGACATAATCATTTTATCATTTAAGTTTTTCAGCTGTTCAGACGTTCTTTTATATTTAGAAAAATGAATAATCATTCTCTGTACTATTTGATAATAGATCGTTTTTTTTTTGTTTATATATATATATATATATATATATATATATATATATAATGTTATCGTTCAACAGAAAAATAAGCTTTATCTAGACACTGTTGTGGTTTGTATGGTATCAATTACTCCTCTAATTTCCCATTCCTCCAGTTTCATTTCCATAGCTTTGGAGACAGTTCCAAGCATACAAACCACAATTGGTATCAGCAGCAGCTTCATATTCTACAGCTTTTTAAACTTCGTGACAAGATCAAACATGCAGTTAATTGCCTTCTTTCGTTTTTACTCTGTTATCCGCAGAAACAACAAAATTCACTTGATGAGAAGTTATTTTTTGCCTGAACATCTGATCAGTCATGACTGATTCGTTTGCATAACAAAATCCCTGAGGATATTGAGGATTTCATTTCGAGGACCGATTCTGGTTTGTCTTATTACTATTTGTTAATATAATTAAATCACAATCCATTGCTCATTTCTCATTGTATCAACTTTCCTTCCTAATTGTGATTAGTTTTGTACACCTTTTCTGTCTGTCTGCTGCGTTCCCTTATTATGAGAAAAACCGTTTCATATCTATCAATAGATAACTTGTTCTTGCTGTTCCTGTCAATATTATCAGTTTTCGCTTATATATAATTTGTCATTATGACATTATTCTTACTGCTATCAAAACAGATTTTCTTTCTCTCTTTAGTTTTTCTCGTTCTGAGGTAGATCCACGTCCTCTTGTATGCAAAGTTCCCAGTTTATTGCTCAAGGTCTCCATAAAGTTGTTTTTCTTCACATTTTTGTTTTGTAGATTTTGTTATTTTATTGTTTCTACTTATATTGATATTGCTGTTACTGACTGCTGTTATCCATCTTTCTTTGTTCTTTTTGCGTATTCTTCGAGTCTTTCAATGAATGCAGATTCGCAATCCTATTTCTGTTGAGTCCACTTCGGCCCAAGTTTTTCTCTCCGGTGTAATGTCTTGTGCATCGTCATGAATTTATTTAATCGCTTTGTCTGAGTTCATCTCTAGTCTATTTTAAGAATGGTCTAGATTATCTTACTAGGGGGACTGCACACGTATTTTTCCTTTCTGAGATTTCTGTTGCAGAGTTTGGTTTCGAGTTTTTCTGCTTTTCTGAGGTACTCTTATCGTACTTATTCTTTCCTTTTGTTGATGGTGTCTAATTTCAGTATTCCCAAATATTTGTAATTTTCTTTTTTTAAGTGTTCTGATATTTTCCTGATATGGTGGTTCTATTCGTTCCGTTGTTTTTCTTCTACACTTTTCATGATTAGCATAACACATTTTTCTATATCTAAATCCACTTCTGATTCTTTGTTCATGTGGTCGTTCTATTCATTTTGTTATTTGTCATTTTCCGCTTCTCATTAGTAGCTAAGCACTTTTTGTATGTCAAATTCCATTCTGAAATCCTGACTGTACATGCTTATTGTTTGAATTAAAGTCTTAAAATCTTTTTCGTTTTTCCCTGTATATAAGGTGCTTAATATTTTCTTGCGATTAAATGAATTTGCGGCGCCCTGTGCATTTTCCAAGTATATTATTGCGGGACATCATTTCTATAACAGTTGGTAAAGGTGAAAGTAAATCTCCCTGGAATATACCGCTCTGGATTTTCACCTCAGCTAAGGTTTCTCCTATCAACATCACTTATGTTTCACTGCTTTTTCTGCTCTCTGGCCAGGTCTTAGTATCTATTTATGTTTTCGCTTGAGAGTTTTTCGCATCACTTTTATCTGATGGTTTTTCACTGGAGTTTGAGCACCAGCAAGTATCCCCAAATCAACACGACTCTTCTCAGTATTCTGGCTGTTCTCAATAATGCTGTAGTTTGGATGGTCTTAACTCGTCCTTCAACTTCCAAATCTTCCAGTCCCTTTAATAATCCTTTTGTCACTGTACCAAAAGCACCAATCTCAATTGGTATAATTGTCATCTTCATGTTCCATATTTTTTCAGTTCCCTAGCATGGTCGAGGTACTTATCCTTAATATCACTTTCTTTTAGTTTTCTTCTTTGTTCATCCGGGAGAGCAAAGTCGACAATTTTGTAAGTTCTCTTTTTTTTTTTTGGTTGATTATTATAAGGTCTGGTCTTCTGGCCGAGATTATGTAATTCGTTTGTATGTTACATAGTAGTTTATGTGTGTCATTTTCTAGGATAGGCGCTGGGTTGTGCATATACCATTTGTTCGTATTATTATTATTATTATTATTATTATTAATCAACTTCCAATTATATATAACAGCATCTCAGCCCAATAGTGACATTAGTGCAGTCTTTTTTTTATTTGATCAATACGCTGAACATATTCTTAGGCAATAAATCCATTTCCAGTCAAATTACAACTGAATGATAATTGTTTTTGGTCCTTTCACATTCTTTAATCACTCTAAACCTCAATTAATGAGTCGGCTAATTACTATTAATATTATTATTATTAGTTGTAGTAGTAGTGGGAGAAGTGTTTTTCTTTTGTTTTCCACTGTGTATTACTAGAGATTGTTCAAACACATCGCAGTTTCTCTTAACACTGACGGAATTTACAATCCAATCATGACGTTTTATTCACAAGAAGCACAGGATCATCTGCGTAGTCTGTGTCTGTTAGAGGTTCTACAGGCTATCGTCTGCGATTTCCTTTTTTTAGTGTAAAGCCATTTTCTTTTGCTATCTATTGACGTTCGAAGTACGAAGTCTTGTATGATTGTATATAAATATGGTGCAAATGCATCAATTTGCAAAATTCGAACATTGCTGGGGTCACGTATACTTGTCAGCGCCAATATAACATAACCATCTTACTCCAAACACGTCGTCTAGGTCCCTTAGTTTAGTTGTATTTGTCGCCGACACGCAGTTCAGTTTGGACCCCGTTCCGAAATCATAATCTCTGCACAGCTATCAGAATAGTCGGGTGTTTATAATTCGAAACTGTTCGGCTGGTCCAGCTTCAGTCATTGATCGTCTAGCCTGGTTCTTCGAAAATGTCGTCATTTTATTGATTAAAGAAACGGTTGTTTCTCCAAACAGTAAGCCATGGTAATCTTGTTCGGTGATGGGTGATCTGAAACGAATGAGTTGGTTCCATTTCCCGAAAGAACAATAATACCAGTAAACGATATAAACAGTTTAAATAGAATATATTAAATGAAATACGAGGATCATTAAATAAGTTTCCAGAATTTTTTCGGATGGGCACTTTTATTGATAGTCCCCTTCGAAGCAGTCGCCTCCAACTGCAATGCACTTGTACCGTTCCAGCAACGTCTGGAAGGCCCCATAGAAGTCCTCTTGTGTGATCATGTCAATGACCTTCGTCACAGCCTCTTTCATCTCCTCAATTGCCCCATAACGACAGCTTCTGAGCTTAGGGAATAACCAATAGTCACAGTGAGCAAGGTCTAGACTATAGGGAGGGTGAGGAACTGTCTTGAGGCCCATCTTGGTCAAATAGTCTGTGACAAGGATGGAGTTGTAGACTGGTGTATTGTCCCAGTGAAAATACCACTGACCCGATTTGAAGAGTGCTGGCCTCTTCCGACGAAATCTCTTCCTGAACTCCCTTAAAGCCTAAACATAGTAACCATAACCCTAAGCCTTTGGCCAATAAACTCTGGTGTATTGACGTCCTTACTCCTCCCACACATATCATCGCTCACAGACTCCCTGCCTTCTTTGAATCTCTTTTACCACTCAAAAACGGATGCTCAATTCATGCAAGATGCTCCAAAAGCAGTCTGAAGCATTCCGTACGTTTCTGTGGAATTTTTTCCAAGTTTAAAACAGAATTTGATTGCATATTGTTCTTCTAAAGTGTTCTCACGTCCATATTGCCTTTTTGAAATTCCCCAGCAGTGACAATCAGACTTTAGTAGGGTGTATTCCAATTGCTTATGTAGCTGTTAATTTGAACCTGAAATCATAAAAAGTCATCAGTCATCTCATATAATGTATAGCAATAACACACTGAATTTTTAAGAGTTTACGACAATTTTAAATACCTGTACCAAAAAAGTCTGGAAGCGTATTGAATACAGTACGTATAATCAACTACTGTATGGCATCTACAGATATACAAAACAGAATACAACGTCTGGACGTGTTATTAAATGTTGGTTTTCAATTGATGCTCAGAAACGAAGTGAAATACTTGAGTTATGAGTGCGTATGTGAGTTATCTGGTTGATATTTATATACATATACGACTGCTTTTAAAATTGCGGGACTACTCAGTCTCTGTCAAAACCAGTTCCTCTGTTTGCTTTGTAGTATAAGCACTAACAAAGTAATGAAGTGAAAATCCAACTATTATGTACACATCAATTTTATGCTAAAAATCCATCTCAAATCAACTGTTGTTCAGGTTTAGTTAAAAGAGTCAGTTCCTTCGTCAACAAGAAACCCTTTTCATCCCTGATTCGTACAACCTCAACAAAATATTTCCAATATAGTCAGTCCCTATGTGGCTGTCATCACTAGCCATGTTTAAAATCCACACACGTTGACATCTTGCAACAAAAAAGAAACGCAGTCACAGCTTTGTCTTCTCATCAATCAACTAATTTTGGGGGGAAATTATAAAATTTTGACTTTTTACATTAACCCAATCAACAGTTTGGAAGAAAATTATAACTTTTTTATATTAAACCGGTTAATTATGTCACACACCGACAATATCGAAGAAGAAGTGTGTGTCTCCACGAGGTGGACCAACTATTGCTTTCGTGTTTAAGCTGAAACTCCGCTACATTGTTTGGAACTAGACGCTGCAGGCATTGACCTCTATGTTAATGCTCACAAAACGGAATATATGTGCTTTAATCAAACTGGCAACATATCCACACTAAATGGTAGCCCTCTAAAACTAGTTGACAAGTTCAGCTACCTAGGAAGCAGTGTCTCACTAATCGAGACAGACATCAATAAGCGACTTGCAATTGCATGGGCAGCTATCGATATGCTATCGGTTATATGGAAGTCAGACCTGACCGATAAAATAAAACGCACTTTCTTCCAAGCAGAGGTCGCGTCGATACTGTTATATGGATGCACTACATGGACGCTAACAAAACGGAGGGAGAAAAAGCTTGACGGCAACTACACAAGAACGCTGCGAGCAATATTGAACAAGTCCTGGAGCCAAAACCCCACAAAGCAACAGCTATACGGACACCTACCACCCATCACGAAAACTATCAAAATTAGACGAACCAGACATGCGGGATACTGCTGGAGAAGTAGGGACGAGCTCATAAGTGATGTACTATTGTGGACCCCTTCACATGGCTGAGCAAAGGCAGCGTGGCCAGCTTGAACTTTCATACAGTAGCTCTGTGTTGATACGGGATGTAGCCCTGAGGTCCTGCCGGAAGTAATGGATGATAGGGAGGGGTGGCGAGAGAGGGTTAAGTATATCTGTGCCGATGGCGCGACATGATGATGATGATGATGAATAGTTTATTTGGGTAGACTATATGCAAGTAGTATTTGTGCCATCTTCCCTCTATTTATGGAATCAAACGCTCTGGAAAAATCTACGAATAACAGAGTTGCCTACAGTTTATTTGCACCTACACCTTCGAGGATTCTACGAATAGTCAGAATCTGTGAGGCTATTGATTGTTTTCTCCGAAAACTGTTTTGATTTTTTCTTAGAATCTTCTCGTTTTTGGATTTGATACCGTTGAGAAGCAAAGCATTATAAATCTAAGCAGCTATAGCATTTGTAACCGGGACATTGGCTCAGCGGTTAGAGTGTTCGCCAATGGCCCGGGAGACCTGGGTTCAATCCCAGGTCGAGTCATACCAAAGACTTTAAAAATGGAACTTGATACCACCTTGCTTAACACTCAGCATTATAAGGTACGGTTCAAGGGTAAAGTGGAGCAATCCAGGGAATGGAGTAGCGCCCTCCCCTACACCTTGGTGTAGTAGCTATCGAAAAGGGAGCCTTCGGTTCACCCTCGACTATGGTCGCTAACTTTACTTACTTTAAAGCATTAAAGTTGATGCTTCTGTAGTTCATTGTGATTCTGAACACATCGTTCTTGGAGTAGGGGAAAATGCAGCCTTTTGTCCAATTCTCTATTGTCAATTGTTTATATACAGCAGTACATGATCGAAGAAGTATGTCATTAAATTCCTTTGTCTTCGCAACTTCTTGAGGTATTTATTCGTGTCGTACAGCTTTTCGGCGCTTCATTTTTGTCAAGTTCTTCACCCGTAAATTGTCCTAAGTTGATGTCTACTTTGCGATTGAGGATTTTTTGGATAGGTTTATCAGTAACTTCAGGGAATCTCCAAGCCGATTTTTAAAAAATGTTATTTCCACTTCTTTATCATTTCTTCTTGGCTAGCAGCCTTTTAATTTTGCTCTTAATCTGCTCTTCATTCTGCTCACTTCATTTAATCTCTGCCATGCTGTGATATTTTATCTTCTGCCGAGTTTCTGATTTTTAATAAATAGCTCTCCTATGGGACATAATAAGTGTATGGGTGTTAAAAGTTTCATTGTTTATTTTCGGTTCGGTTGGAAATCTGTGAAATAAGTAGACTAGTTCATATTCATTGGCTGCAGTTTCTCATCTACGGAAAGCGAGGTGACCACCCGAATATTGGCTGCTAGTTCAAGTTTATCAACAATATTAAAATATGATTGCCCAGTCGGCTGGGGCTGTAGAATACACCGACTGCTTCTCTGAAGAGGGTTAAGACCCCCCCCCAACGTATGTCCTAGATATGACACTAAACAATCTGATGGTGATTTTCCAGCAGTGCTGGAGCTTTGGGAAATGAGGAGTACCCCTTCATTGCCATCGCTCACAGGTCCACTCTTGCCCGAAGTAGTAGCACCTGATAAGGGTCCTATCTACGGGTTAAATAGAACTAACAGCATACTTATGCTAAACTGAATTTTTTGAGTAAACTGAAAAGCTTGAAATAGAAATGTTTTTGACCATAAAATCGTACTTAGATTTAAACTGCGTGCTTACGCTTAACTGAATTATTTGAAATAGTACTGTTTTTCGACATTGAAATTATTTACACTTAGCTGAATTGTTACATATAACTGCTTGAATAGTTTGAAATAGAAATGTTTTTGACAATTAAACTGTGTACTTATGCTAAACGGAATTGTTTTAAATAGAACAGGATATTTACATAAAAATGGATTTGGCATTAAATAACCCACAAATATTGATATGCCATAAAAACCAACAAACCAAACCATTAAAATCTGATATTTCTGATCAAATAAAGTAGGAATTCTCCCAATCAGTGCCTGTGTCAATATGACTGTTGGCTGCACCAATTGGACTCTAACGAAACTCTTGAAGAAAATTAAAGATGGCTACTACATGCTGTTTTGAACAAATTCTGGAAGCAACAACTTACAAAATAGCAGTTGTACGGTTATTAGGCTCCTATCACTCAAAATATCCAAGTAAGATGAACAATAAATGAAAGACACAGCTGGAGAAGTAGGAACGAACTCATAAGCAATGTTCCACAAGGGCCTCTTTCACATGGACACACCAGTGGTAGCCATCTAGAAAGAACTTACATCGGCTCTGTGCAGACCCTGGGTGACATTTCGAGGACCTAACAAGAGCACCGGCCAATAGGAATGGATGGTGAGTTAGATAGCTATATAGATAGATAGAATGAGAGAGAGAGGAGGTGTATGTGAGGGAGAGAGAGAGAGGGGGAGGGAGAGAGAGAGAAGAAGTCAAGGGAGTCAGTGCTGTTGGCATGCCCTAATGAGGATGATAATAATGATGAGTGATGAATAATATTATCTGAGAAGTAATGGCCCAAAGAGCTAACTTGCGATACACAATTCCAGACAGTAAACACAAGTTGAATTGTATTTGTGGTAAATCTATGCAAAAGAGAAATCTAACGAATATTCATTGGTAAATTTATGTCCGTCGTTGCAATCAAGTCGAGAACCCTGGAGGATGGCTGGTAAGTTCGCTTTGTTCAGTGCTTACCGGAAAGTTTTTTTATGACAGATGTGGCGGGAAAGGCAACTAGAATTTTAAAAGTTGGAAAAGGGCCAGTTTCCTTTAATGAAAACAAAACCTATCAATCGGCAAGAGTTATCAATACCCTCGTCATCATTGGTGTGGAGAGAGATTGCAATGCTAAAAATACACACAGCCTTGCTAGACTTAAACGTCAGATGAAAAAATTGTAAATTTGTTCCAGTTTTCACCAGAAGAAGAAGAAGAAAAAAACAGACTTACGTAAATTAATTTTCTTTATCATGATCAGATTTTTTTAAATGATATTTTTTACAACGTTTTACATAAATCTACTTTTTATCAAAATTTCCCCAGAGAATCAAAATCAATACAATTCTGACATTGATTTGTGAACAAAAAAAAAATTCAAAAGAAAAATCAAGTCGTTTAAAACTGACATTCTATCTATGCAAAGAGATGTAAACTATATCGCAAAAAGTGTGCCATCTATACTACAGTAATATCAAGCTAATAACTAGAAAATTAACTTGTCAAAAATGATATGAATAGATATAAATAATAAGCAATAACTTTATATGTACTTGCAATTGATTTTGCAATATCCACTTGTTAAACTTTATCATTACATCAGGGGTACATCTATAAGTTTCTGAAAAAATATGTGAGACACATCCAAATCGTCTTTGTCAATACGAGCAGGACTCTGCCACAGAATATTTTTTGGGTTTTGAAAATACTTTATTTATTTTCGGAAACTAGACACGCGCTATATATATATATATATATATATATATATATATATATATATATATATATATATATATATATATATGTATATATATATATAGTCTAATTGTACACAAACTTAAAATCATTCCCTTCCATGATAATATTATGATTCTAGTAAAGGGGTGAAAGATATTATCTCTGTTATATTAAGAATTCTGATGATTGAAAATTAAAGTGAGTGCAAAGGCAGGCGCCAGGAAATTATCAAGTGGAATTTTGAAACTAAAATGCTTTATTCTTTACACATATTGTTAATATATTCTGATTTTTTCGCCAATATATATATATATATATATATATATATATATATATATATATGTGGATGTGTGTGAGTGCTCGGAAATGTGTTTAAATGATTTAATAAAAAACCTTCAATAAATCTAAAAAAAGTTCGTTCCTAACTTGAGGCACAATTTTCTTAAAAAAGAAAAGTTACAGTCTTTTCTTGTAAGAAAATATTTAATTAGTTCGAGCGTATATTTTAAAATATCTATATTAAAAGAAAGAAAAATTCCTGTATTAAATGTAGCAGTTCGCATTAAAAGATTTATGCGCAAGGGTGTGAACATATAGAGGATAAAGTATACTTATATGCCAATAGGTAAGCGGTGGTAGTTAAAAATCATCGAGCAGGGAAGACTGTAATAGTATTATTATTATGTCTATGTAAACATTATATTTTCCTTCTACTGAAAATAATTAAGCTATGTATAAGTTGAAGAGATTCTAAAAGGTTTAGAATATTGGATTCTCATTAAAAAAAAATAAAATTGAGTGTTTTGAGAAGGTTTAGTTTGGTTTGTTGGGTTTTATGGCATATCAACCTTTGTAGGTTATTTAACGCCAAATCCATTTTTTTTGTGTAAATAACCTGTTCTATTTAAAACAATTCAGTTTAGCATAAGTACACAGTTTAATCGTCAAAAACATTTCCATTTCAAACTATTCAAGCAGTTATATGTAACAATTCAGCTACGGTTTTAATGTCGAAAAACAGTTCCATTTCAAATAATTCAGTTAAGTGTAAGCACGCTGTTTAAATGTAAGTACGGTTTTATTGTCAAAAACATTTCTATTTCAAGCTATTCAGTTTACTCAAAAAATTTATTTTAGCATAAGTATGCTGTTAGTTCTATTTAACCTATTGATAGGACCCTTATCAGGTGCTACCAGTCCGGGCCAGAGTGGACCAGGGAGAAATGGCAATAAAGGGGTACTCCTCATTTCCCAAAGCTCCAGCACTGCTGGAACCTCACCCTCAGATTGTTTAGTGTCATATCCAGGACACTCGTGGGGGGGGGGTCTTACCCCTCTGCAGAGAAGCAGTCGGTGTATTCTACAGCCCTAGCCAACTGGGCACTGTTTTGAGAAGATTTACTGAATAAATCTATAAATCTACGGAAGAGTAATCGATTTCATTGCTTATTTGTAAGATTGAGGCTTGCTAGAAATTAGATTTTAAAACGTTAATGATTTATCTATTGTCCTAACTGGTTAAAAAAATGTATTTTAACAATCTAGGAAGGAAACGATTTATTAAATTATTTTATTTGTTTTGATTCTTCCGATTTTGCGTAGCAAATTAAATATATTGTCGTCAACGAGAGCTCTAAAAGAAATTGCAAATGAAAGTTGATTAGAATATGCAAAAAATACGGACACAAAAAATGCATTTTCTTAAACCTTTTTCGGCACAAAATTTTTGCGAGTGTGTAAAAAAACAAGATAACCAAAATTATCTCCACCCTTAAGCCAGACAATCTAAAACTAAGACTGAAAGTGAAGATGAATCACTCCCCCCTCGTAACAACATTCAAATGTTACTGTTATTTTGGTTTTTAATTGTAATATTTTATAATCAATGAGCACATAGTAAAAGGAGACGACTCCGAAAGCGATTTTGGAAATGAAATATTAAAGATTTAATTGAGTTTTTTAATGATAAAATGACTAATATTTGGAACTGAATAAATTGGTTGGTTGGGTTTTATGGCATATCAACGTTTGTAGGTTATTTTACGCCAAATCCATTTTTATCCAAATATTCACTTCTATCTCAAGCAACTAAGTTTATCCTGAGTACACAGTTTAATTGTCAAAAACATTTCTATTTCAAGCTATTCAGTTTAGTCAAACAGTTCCTTTTCAAACAGTTCAGTTCAGCTTAAGTACGCATTTTTTATGTCAGAACAGTTCTATTTCAAGCCGTTTAGTTTAGTATAAGTACACAGTTTAATTCAGTTTAGTCAAAGTTTAAATCATTTCAGCATAAGTAGGCAGTTAAGTTCTATTTAAATCCATTTTATACAAATAATCAGTTCTATTTCAAACAATTCAATTTAGCATGAGTACACATTTTAATTGCCACAGATATTTCTATTTCAAGCTATTCAGTTTATTCAAACAGTACAAATTCAGCTAAATTCGTTTGGTATAAGTGGAGATTTTGTTTACACGCAGTTAAATGTCAAAACAGTTCTATATTAAACAATTCAGTTTAGCATAAGTACAGTTTCAATGTCAAAAACAGTTCCATTTCAAACAATTCAGTTTTGCATAAGAACGCAGTTTAATTGCCAAAACCATTTCTGTTTCAGGCTATTCACTTTAGACAAACAGTTCTGATTAAAACTATTGAATTTAGTATAAGAATGCAGTTTAATTCTATTTAATCCATAAATAGGGCACAATCAGGTGCTACCATTCCGGGTCAGAGTGGACCTGGGACCAATGGCAATGAAGAGTTGCTCTGCTTTTCCCAAAGCCCCAGTATCACGAGAGCCCCAGCTTTAGATTGTTTAGTGTCATATCAGGAAACTCGTTGTGGTTGTCTTACCTCTCTGCAGAGGTGAAGTCGGTGTATTCTACAGCCCCAGCCGACTGGGCGACCTTGAGTTATTAGTTTGAACCAAAATAAAGATGATACGTGAAAAACAACAAAAAGTTAAAGATCTTTTTTAAGCATTTTTCTTCGACCATTTTGATTGCAGTCGTTATTCAGTTTTCAGTTTCTTATCTCTTTACATTTGGGTCCCGATGATGACACTTGTTCATATACTTTGAAAATGCACAGGAGTCTACAAATTTAGAAAGTCACAGGAAAAGAGAAAACACCCCATGTATATGAATGACATTAAGATATTCACCCCACCCCCAAAAAATGAAGAACTAGAAACCCTTGTACAAAATATCAGAGTATAAAATCTGCCATGTTAATAATGAAAAAGAAACGACGAAATGAATAGAGCTTACAAATACGGAAAGCAGCAATAAGCATGGAGAAAAAAACATGAAAAATACGAGAAAACACTTGAGGCAAACACCATGAAACAAAAAGACATGAGAAAATAATAAGATAAGAGTACCTCAGAAGAAGAAGAAACCTAACAAAAGAAAATATTGCTATGCAACCACCCGCCTTGTAAGATAATCTAGGCAATTCTTCAACGGACTCGAGAGTAACTCAGTCAGATCGTTCAATGAATAAAGAATATGGAGTCTAAGCAAAAACCTTAAAAACCGAGAAGTGACATACGTGACATATATCAAAAAAAGAAGGTGGAAGAGAGTTCGCTATCATTGGCGATTGTGTAAGTGTATCAATTTAAGAAGTCGAGGAATACACTAAAACGAGCAAAGAAAGACGAAAACAGCAATTGTAACACAAGGAACGATACGTGGTGCCTTCAATAAGTTTCCAGACTTTTTCACTGGCAATTAAAATTGTCGTTGACTCTTGAAAATTCAGTATGTTATTGCTATATATCTTATGAGATGACGGACCAATTTTTATGATTTCAAGTTCAAATGGACAGCTACAACAGTAATTGGAATACACCCTACGAAAGTCTGATTGTTACTGCTGGTGAATCTCAACAAGGCAATCTGGACGTGAGGACACTTTAGAAGAACGATATGCAATAAAATTCCATTTTAAACTTAGAAAAAATGCCACAGAAACGTATGGAATACTTCAGACTGCTTTCGGACCATCTTGCATGAATTGAGCATCAGTTCTTGAGTGGCAAAAGAGATTAAAGAAAGGCAGGGAGTCTTTGAGGGATGATGAGAGGTATGGAAGGAGTAAGGAAGTCAATACACCAGAGTTTATTGGCCAAAGGCTTAGGGTTAGGGTTAGGGTTAATATGTTGAAGTTTTAAGGGAGTTCAGGAAGAGATTCCGTCGGAAGAGGCCAACACTCTTCAAATCGCGTCAGTGACATTTTCTCCAGGACAATGCACCAGTCCACAACTCCATCCTTGTCACAGACTCTTTGACCAAGATGGGCATCAAGACAGTTCCTCAGCCTTTCTATAGTCCAGACCTTGCTCACTGTGATTTTTGCTTATTCTCTTAGCTTAGAGGCTGTCGTTATGAAACAATTGAGGAGATTAAAGAGGCTGTGACGAAGGTCATTGACACGCTCACACAAGAGGACATCCATGGGGCCTTCGGAAAGTTGTTGTAACGGTGCAACAAGTGTATTACACTCGAGTATACTGCTTCGAAGGGAACTATAGTTTAATATGTGTACTATCAATAAAAGTGTCCATACGAAAAAAGTCTGGAAACTTATTTAATGATCCTCGTACTTCAAAATCTAGAAAACAAAAGACGGAAGAAAAAATAATGAATGAATACTTAAAGCTACAGACTGTAGAGATTGCATACGAGATGACATGGATATAACAAAGAAATAGAATCCTAAAGAGAGAACAGCACAAAATAATGCTATCAGAACCAATTAATTGAGAGTAAAGTTCATAATGTACAATAGACGAGCATGTGTAGGTTATTTGGAGACAGAGATGAAACGATGAATCCTATGATAAACGAATGTTACAAACTAGCACAAAAAAGAGACAAAAACTAAGAACGACTCGGCGGGAATGGTGATCCACCAGTAAGAATAAAAGATATTAAAAGTTGACAAATGGTATGAGTACAAACACGAATTTGCTCATAAAAATGAGACGTATAAAACTTAATACTGGCTGTACGACTAAACCTCGTGTAATTTAACAAATAAATACCTTTTAGTATAAAAAGTTATGCAATTAAACCCATCGTTGCGGTATAACGGTTTCACAGTATCTCAATATTATAATACAAATGTTCACAATGTGAAAATGAAAGTAAGCGACAAGATAGACAAGTAATTCGATCATAACAACTGAAAAAACTCCGGAACACAAAAGTGAGAGAGATTCCATTTGCAGTTCGTGCGCTTGGAACGGTTCATAAAGGTCAAGAAAATATCTGGAGGAAGTAGAAATCGGAGGGAAAATTGAGAACGTACAGACCACAGCATTTTTCAGTCGGCCATTATATTCAGACGAGTCATCAAGATCTGAGAAGATATCCTTTCACTCAAATTTTAGTAAAAGCCAATTGTTAAAACTGGTGTCAAATACTGGCAAGAAGGGACATAATACCTATAATAATAATAATCTCGAGTAAAGATAATATGAAGGTATTTTCAAAAAAGAAAAAAAAAGGACTGGAAACCCAGACACAAACAATTATATTATACAGCCAGGATATAGGAATGAAATTTGGAATTAAAAATGTACTATGCTCGTTATGAAAAGTGGGGACATAATAAAAACGGAAGAAATAGAACTGCAGAATAAGAAAAACATTACAATGCTTGGAGAAAAGGAAAATGAAACTTCCTTAGAATAGTGGAAGCGGATATGATCAAACAAGCTGAGATAAAGCAAAAATAAGAAAAAAGTGCCCCGGATAAATGAGAAAGCTTCTCGAAAATAAGCTCAGTAGCAGAAATCTTATCAAAAGGATAAATACCTGGGCATTCCCTCGTGTAAGATACTCAGGACTATTCTAAAGGGATTAAACGACAAGAAAGTTGATGACTGCACAAGATTTTATATTCAAGAGGTAACACAGAATATATGTGTCAAAAGAAGAAATTGAGAATTGTGTTAATGTGTCAACACAAGAAAAAGGTAAAAAGAGCATAAAAAGACTAATTACAGCAGCAACTTACAGCATTAGCAAAATAAATAAAGACAGAAAAAGAACAACTAGGAAGCAGAAATGGGAAGAAAAACAACTGTATGGATATTTCAAGCTACAAACTAGCAAGATTGCACGCAAGAAGACCTGGACATGGCTAAGAAAGAGAAATCTTAAGATAGAGACTGATTCTCTATGAATTGAAGCATGAAACAACGCCGTCAGGATTAATTATGTTAAAGCAAAAATCAATAAAATGAAACGGAATAGCACGTATAGATTATGTGGGGAAAATATGAAACGATTAATCATATAGTAAGCGAATGCAATAAACTAGCACAGAGTACAAGACAAAGCATCGATGTATGGGAATTCCACTGTGAACTGTGCAAGGTATTGAAGTTAACGAATGAATATACCAGAATCAATTCTAGAGAATGAGACTCGTAAAATTTTATTGGTTTTTAAAGATGCAAATTTATTGATTAATACCAGCTAGGATTCAAGACCTAGTGCTAATTTAAAAAAAAAAATAGAATTATCCTCTGAGTGGATTGGCTATTTTAGAGGACCGCAGAATGAGAATAAATAAAATCGAAAAGACAGACATATTCTTCGACCGTGCAAAAGTACTGAAAAAAAGCTGTAGAATATGAGAGTGAGAGTGGTAGCAATTGTAGGTTTGTGGACTTGGAAGGGTCCCCAAAGGCCTGGTATGAAGACTGGAAGAATTGGAAATCAGACGAATCTAGATCATCCACATACAGCATTGCTGGGAATGATCGGTATTTGAGATCTCTCGTAGAGACTTGAGGATTTTTGCTGTCACTCGGACTCCAGTTAAAAACTATCACACAACGCTGGTGTGAAAAACTCGCAAGCTATGAAATGATTATAAAAATAAATCAAAATAAATAGGGAATCAGGGCAAAAAATCTTCAAACAATAATCGACTCAACAAATACTGAAACACTAGAAAACTCTAACAGAACTGCAACGAAAATTAATAAAAATCGAAACACCACTCAGCCAAATCATATAGAACAAACACTAACACAAGAGGAGGAAATGAATTTAGAAAATTTAAAGAGAATTATGTATGAAAAGAAAACACGATTGCCATCGCTAAGAAAACAAGACTGGAGAACAGTAAAGGCAGAAGCTGAAAAAAATAAACGAAGTATTAGCACATATTTGAACGAAGAACATTAAATGGTCTAATCCCTGTGGAAGGGTAATTAGTTTGAGAAAAAATCGGTGCTCTCCCAAAAAGTACGAACAGAAACTAAAAGCCTGGATGGGAAATTCGACTCTAAATGCAGATAAGAAATCTAGGACAACAAGCAAAAATGATAAGACAGGGTGAGAATACTTGAACATGTCTGGACAAAAAACAAACAATTCAACTAGAGGAAATAAACCAGAAGATAATGGCGAAAGGAGGAAGACTAAAAAGACGGCAATCAGGATAAAACAATACAGACAAAATAAAACAGCTAAAAAAATTCTGTCAAAAAGTAGTGGGAAAATGCACGAAGACATACAACATCGGATGACAAAGAAACAAAACAATTTTGAAGAAAATATGGGAACAAAGAGAATATAAAAGAAAAATCGAATCGATAAACAACATAGGTAACGAGATAGAAAGACTCAAAGAAGCACCGAAGGCGAAAATACACCATGATTCACTCAGAGTAGCACACAAAAAAGTACATATAAGGAAGTCACCAGGCCCTTATGGCACACATGGATACTGGTTTTAAAAATTCACTTTCATCCACGGCGAACCGGCTATCGAAATAAATACATGCATAGAAAAAACATACATATCTAAATGGATGGAAAAAGGAAAGACTACCCAGCTCCAAAAAGTTCTCTTAAAGGATCCGCCCTAATCAAATACAGACCCATAACGTGCCAACCGACGATGTGGAAAATATAGCACAAATTAGAGAGAAAATTTGCAAACTCTTATCCGAGGATTAGAAAGGATGCCGGAACTGAACAAGAGGAGCAAAAGATCTACTATAGATTGATCAACACATCCTCAAGAAGACCAAAACGTGATGGAAAAAATCTAGCTATGGCGTGGAGTGACTGAAAAAAGCTATCTAATATGATATTGCAAAGTTGGATAATAGACTCTCTCAAAATGTACAAGATATTCAATGAAGTTATAAAATTTATCGAGAAAACCATGAGAAACTGGAAAGTGAAACTGACAGCTGAAGGAGAAACGCTTAACTGAGGGATAGACGCTCTCAACATTACTATTTGTAATAGCAATGATGCCAGTCAATTACATAATTAGGAATTATATAGGCGGATACAAACTTCATAAATCACAAGAAAACATCAGCCACCAAATGTATATGGACGACTTTAATCTGTTTACCAAAAAACGAAAATAATTGTAAACACTAATATAGTCTGTGAGGATATATCGTGAAGGTATAGGGATGGAAGTTGGCTTAGAAAAAGGCTCCATGCTAATAATGAAAAACGGAAAACGACAAATGAGAGAACAACCAAACGAAGAAAAAAATCAGAACTCTCGGAGAAAAAGGAACTATAAAATGATTTGGGAATATTAGAACCGGAAACCATCAAACATACGGAGATGCAAGAAAAAAAAACGCAGAACACCTAGGGAGAAGGAGAAAGCTACTTGAAACCAAACTACATCGCGAAAATCTAATCAAAGGAATAAATACCAAGGCTGTCCTCCTCGTAAGATATTCGGGACCATTCTTAAAGTAAACGAGAGAGGAACTTCAACAAATGGACCAGAGAACAAGAAAACTAATAACTATGGATAAGCCCTTACATCCCAGAGATGGCATTGACAGACTCTATATGTCAAGAAAAGAAGATAACGTTGATGCATCGATACAAAGACTTGAAGACTACATAAAAAAATGCAATACAACAAATGAAACATCAACTTTTACTATTCCCATATGAAAATGTAATTATTACAATTGAAAATAATCTTAGGAATAAAGCAAAGTAATTTGTGTGTTTCTTTTGTATAACAATGAATCTCAGTTATAAAATATTAGTGCTTATTCTATTAATTACTCTTAAGAAAGGATTGTTTGGAATCGAACGGCAACAAATAGATTTGGCAATGGAAAAAGCCGGAATAAATTTGCTGAAGGTGAGTTAACCCCCAAATTTATCTATATGCCTTGTTTAGAGTCATGCTGACTTCAAGCCTCACAGGGGATTAAAGGTGCTTTAATTCAACGGATAAGTCCGTTCGACTCATGTAAATCCTGGAAATTAACACATTTTCCATTTTGCTCAAGACTAAATGACACAAATTTAAAGAGTGAAAATGCATTTAAATATTGTAATGCATGATAAAAATGATATAGGATTTAAAAAGAACGAAAAACACTTAACATTATGAATAATATGCATTTAACTTTAATATAAAATAGCTTATTATATCTTACGTGTATTTTTAATTTGATTCATTTTTGAATGAGAGTTCAGAATATCTTTTATTTCTTGGCTTAGAACAATTATCATTGCTTAAAAATGCAGTATATTTGGCCCAACATTTATTGATATAAAAGAGATGTAATCATATCAAATAATTTTTTCCCAAATTTTGGCAAGGAAATTTCTGTAAATACGACGACCTCTATTAAATACGAACAGAGAGTTTGATAAACTCCAAGAATTGATTGATTTTCTTTTAGAATATAAAATGTGTGAGGTTTTAGTTTTGAAAATATTTTCATACAAAATCTTAGCTTACACAACTATATACACCTTGCAAAAGATTTTTCAAGCACATACATATCTGTTTCTATAGTGATGTTTAAAGAAGCGTTACGCCAGATTTTTCTTAAATATTTTTTATTTCAGTTACATTTAATCAGATGTTCAAATTAGATTTTATTCAAGTCTATGATGTTGCAAGGAGAGTGTAAAAATAATGAAAATTACATACATAATCTTAACGATCAAATGCATAAAACATGAATAAGATTTGCTTCATTCACTCACGAGGACCAGGAATGGGTAAAATTATGATACTAAGGAAAATCGTTTTCAATGTTTAGAACAGGATATTTGTATTGTTTGGTTTCTTTGTTTAATGGCATATCAACCTTTGTAGGTTATTTATTGCCAAAACCATTCTCCTAGAAGGACAGTTCTGGTACTATTTGACCCATAGCTGGGAGGATAAGGGGGTTCATACCTTTCCCAAGGGTATTTGCCCGAAAGTGAACGTAAAACCGCGACTGGAGTACGAGATCACTTACTACAATTCCAAAATCGACCGCTTTAACCATTACACCACGAGGACACCTCCCTGTATTGTTTGATCTCTGGTGATTTCCAAAGAGGTCAAATATAACCTCAAATAACCTGTGTCACAATTGAAAGCCTTGAGCATCTTCATTCCGAGAATTACATTGAGAGAGCCTCTCGTTGTAGAGTGAGAGTGGCGCTTACAATTCTACAAAGTAGGAGCTCATTGAATACACACACACACACACACACACACACACACACACACACACACATATATATATATATATAGAGAGAGTGTAATGCGTGTGTATAAAATGGCCAAATAGATTTTTCATAATAAATAGATTTGATACAGGTGTTTTTAGTTTTAGTAACTGTTGTTTGAACTATCTATCCAGTCAATACACGAAGAAATACTTACTGATCGAAAGAACTCTATCCTGACAAACTTCGCAGCTAAAAAATGTCTATATGCTAATGTTCTAAAGATAAATATCCCGTATAGTTCCATTATGTCAGATGTGGATTACATTGTTTGGTTAAAAACTTGTTTTATATAAAGAAATAGATAATAGGATGATCAGACCACGACAAACGAATGAGATAGATAGATAAAAGAAATCACCGGCCAGCCCACACACAAGGACAAAATTAATGACCAATATCAGACAATGAAGACGCCATCATTTGAAGCTTCTGCACCATGGTCAGGAAATATAAACAAATAATTCTAAGTAGGAAGCGGATATCTCTCATATGAGAAATCAGAAAGTATTCGACCGTCAAAAAAGTTAGGTGATCGGCATATTGCATTTGTGAGAGAAATCAGAGCGCCTGTATCAATCAGCACGGCGGGTAGGCATGTTTTGATCACCCACATTGAAAGGACAAGGTTAGTATCAGAAATGAACCAGAAGAAATACCTAACTGAAGTCTCACTCTGTTTCTCCATCTTGAAACAAAAGTCAACTGAATTTTGAGTGATAATCAACGGAGACATTCTAAAAAGTTGCAATAAAACTGAAATTCCGTGCGTTTATGTCGATTAGTATTAACGAGATGAGAAAAACATATTTGATCAAGGAAAGAATTGGAAATCAGCTAGCATTTTGGAAACCAAAAAAAAAAAAATGGATCAGAATTTGACCACCATTCTTTCAGAAGATATGGAAAGAGTTGGATATTTTATGTTTCACTCACCACTCTCCTAAAACTCCTCATCCAGTGAAACGGTCCAAGGTCTCTATCCGTCGCACACTCTTCTGACCACAAGACACATAGCTATAAGTCCCAGTAGCTTCGACTGTACAGTAGTAGTACGCTGAATACGATGTATAAATCGCGTAGGCGTAGCTCACGCCATTATTGTAACTCGTGAAACATTTAACGGTAGATAATTCCTTTTAGTTCAGCAACGCTACAGTGTGCCCAACCAGTTTCAGTTGAATCATGCATTCATAAGAATTTTACGAGACTGCTAAAAAGTCTTACCACATGGTACATTCAATAAGTTTCCAGACTTTTGTTTTTGTACAAGCATTTAAAATTGTCGTAGACTCTTGAAAATTTAGTATGTTATTGCTATACATCTTATGAGATGACTGACCGATTTCAAATGAACAGCTACAGCAGCAATTGGAATACAACCTACTAAAGCCTGATTGTCACAGCTGGTGAATTTCAAAAATGCAATCTGATTCTTTTGAAGAACGATATGCGATAAAATTCTGTTTTAAACTTGGAAAAAATGCCGCCACAGAAATGTATGGAATGCTTCAGATTCCATGAGGCCTTTCAGAAGTTGTTGGAACCGTACAACAGGTGGAGGAGATTACTTTGAAGGGAAGTTTCATGTGTGTACTATTAATAAAAGTGCCCATACGAAAAAAGTCTGAAAACCTATTTAATGATCCCCGTACTAAATAGATAAAACATAACCAAAAACTACAGGTAATAAACGTGAGAGTTTTGTAAAGAATAAATGTCTATTAATCAACGAAGAACGTAGCTGGACTCATAACACGTCATGACAATTATATTTCAACATATGATGAATCTCAACAACAAAAAGTATGCGGAGGGGTGTTCTCGTGGCGTAATAGTCAAAGCGCTGGTCTGCGGAATCGTAGCTAGCGAGTTCGAACTCCAGTCGTGTATTACGTTCACTTTCGGATAGATACCCAAGGGAAACCACCTTATCTTCCCAGCTATGGGTTAAATTGTACCACAACTGTTCTTCTAGAAGGATGGATTTGACATTAAATAACCCGTGAATCCATCAATGCGTAACTGACCAAAGAAAAATAGTAACGCACTGAATATGTGTTATATTGTCATCTACAGCATCATAACGACACAATAATAAAGACGCAGGAAGACTTCTTTATAAATATATGTACCTCTATCTTTATTGTAAGGGTTCGAAAAGGGTTACTCAAGGTTTGTGGGTGAGAGAGAGTTGGAGACCGAACATAACTGCAACATTTTGAACCCTAGTATTATGGCCGTCAGCTTTGTGTCTTTCTTGTTCTCCTGATGCTCAAACCGGAGGCCCAGAGGCCCAGCTCTCTGTTGGATGATGGCTTTCTTTACTGGATGATGGCTTTCTTTATCAGCATCTTCTCTGGACCCCAAATCACAAGGGCCCCAAGCCCCTTCGGCCTGGTGTGGCTTTCCCTACCACAACTCGTCTATATCTCCTTCTCCAACTGTAACTGGAACTGTCTTGACTTCTGTCTTGACTGAGTTATATAATAGTTCAACGTCCACTCAATCGCCTACTCGATCAAGCGGAAATAACTGTCATGCAGTTCACAGGTCACTCTCTTCCGGTGCATCAGTCTATGAGTGTACCCAGGGGATTTTTTTACCTCGTCCCAATTTCCGCGCACGCGATTTCCTCTCATAACTGCCATTAGAATGTGTCTCTTCCCTCCGGTGCATCACCTTGGAATGTCATTTTTGGCCGGGTCAAAAGGTCAAAATACAACATATGTATTTCAATTTACTAAAGATTAAACGCATTGGTATTATAATTGGATTATCGTAAATGGTTATATATATATATATATATATATAGATCAATTCCAAGATAAAGAGTGTATCAACTTCCATCAGACTCCATATTTAACATTCAGTATTTATCTTGGTTGTTTATAGCAGTTTGCGCTCTCGCAAGATGGTGTGTTGCCATAGGTCTTACTTTACTAAATGGCTAAAACTTTGGAAATGTTACTTGAACGTCTACAAGCCTCGAGTATAAACATCTCAAAATTAGAATCGAAATTCAAGGTGTTTCAAATCTATTTTCAGCCCCCCTATATATATATATAAAGAAACTATTAGGGGTGTAATATAAAGGCCGAGGGATTTCATTTTATATATCTTGCCTTTGGGTTTACTTAGGCAGAGAAACTTTCGGCTCAGCACATGGGTTAGTTAGGTGCAAACTTGATGTGTCGTTCACAGATGTCAAAATAAAAATCCCTTGGGATGTGAATGACGTCATGCACCGGAAACGCGCGTGCGGTGGATTTTGGGAGATTTGAAAAAGTCAGTTGAGTTGAGTCTTGCGGTCCGAAGAAGAAGGGTAACTTTCGCTAGCTCACGGAGGCCTTGCGACGGGTGAGTACGTGTTGGGTGGGGGCAGATGGAAAAGCCAGAATAGAAAGAATGTGTATCTCTCTCCTTATGTCGAAGAATCTTTAAACTCAAAGGTAATAAAAAGTTTCATACCTGAACTAAGACGTCGTAAGATTTTTTCGTGTTTTGGGATTCCTATGTTCTATATATATATGTTATGAACATTCTATATACGTTTCGCATATCCATAACATGGGTATGGTACAGGGGAATCATATATGATTTGGGAGAACAAAATTAATAAAAAATAAAGAGGCCCTTTCGTCCGGAACTTTTCAAACGTCACACGGGAGAAACAATTCAAAACGAGAAGTTAAATTGGGAAAATAGAAGATCTGACTAAAAAGAGGGGGAAAAGGCGGGGGGAACGTTATGTCATACCCGAATTAAGAATGTCTCCCAATAAATGCACAATATTACCAGGTCTCTATCTACATAGAGAAGGGTGATCTAAGAAACTATAGATCGCCTTTAAAATGTTGAGATGGATTTTACGCCTAGTTCTATGTTGAACAGAGAACCAGGTATCTTGGTATCTTGTCCTACAGCTATTTATGGACAAAAGATCTTCGCCAGTAGCCGAGTCAATAGCCTGTGAACGCCGGGATGTGGTTTGGTCAATTTTAAGAATACCTCAAGGAACATGCTGCCTCATATATATATATATATATATATATATATATATATATATATATATATATACATTTTTAATAACCCCTCTGCACGGGCAGAGTAAGACACAAGGTGCATTTTTTATCAGAGTTAAGCAGGTTTGAATCCAGAGTTTTCCTCCTCCTAGACTGGTTGCCTCACCAAGACTAAAGAAACAAGTCTACCCAACGCTTTACCCATAGCGAGAGAGAGAGAGAGAGAGAGAGAGAGAGAGAGAGAGAGTGAATAGTTGGATTCATACTTTTCCCCAAGAGTATTAGCGCTATGGGAAATGCAGTCAGCCTTGTTTAGGATTTAAACTCCTGTAATAAGATATATACGAAATACATTTGCAAAGTTTTCCCGTTAAATAATACTTACTATTATAAATTTGACAAGCTAAGACCTTCATAATTATTAATGAATTACAGTATATTAATACTATTTGGTCAATTCGTAAGAAAGATGTTTGTTTTAGATTTTACCTATGTACTTAAATCAGTGAACCTCAGATCCCAGTAAAAAAAAAGTAGATAAGATATGTGTTACATTTTTTCATATGCAAAATAATATCATAGGACCGTGTGCAAAATAAAATATCTTCTCATGAATCAAAGACCAAAAATTTTTTTAAATAAAAGCGTTCAACTAAAGCGATTTCCTAATCTTTTTGAATAAAATAACGCTAGACGGGTTGACATGCCGTTAAAATCAACCAATCAATTAATAAAACTTTGTTAATTCGTAAAAAATGCCTGTTTTTTTTTTTTTTTTGTTATTTTTGTTTAAAGATTTGTGTTTGGAATGCTTATTCTGAGAACTTCAGATCGGAGATAAAAGGAACACATAGATTATCTGATTAATCATTTTCGTACAAAAACACTATTTGGTCAATTCCTAAGAAAAATGCCTGTTTAATATTCTACGAGAAATGCATAAAATACTTGACCGCGGAGCCTTATTAAAACTAACATATAGAATATCCGTTAAAAGTAAATCAACCGATGCTTTAAAATAATTTGCTTCTGTATTTTACTTATAAACCAGCAACATCTATTCGCTCCCTTTGATATTAATCGTGGCTCAGGCATGGAAATTAGATTATTGAAAAACAAAGTCGACATTTTAATTACTGATCACCATAATCACTAACCATCTCTCTGTTCCGTTGTCATAGATCGAAATTAAATTACGCCAATAAATTACAATTCCGAAAATCATTAATTAGTTTTTTTTATTTAATTTTCTTCAAGATTGAATTTGATTTAAAGTTAACACCACCAACAACAGCCATGGTTAGATAATGCAATAATTATATATAACTTATAAAGAAGGCAGAATTAATTATTCAAAGTAATTCGTTAATCTTAATAAACCTGAATATTTTACGACCTGGGTGTTGGCACTATTTCATTTTCATTTAGGAACGCGTTGAAATCATGCACACGCAAATACAAATTGGGACATTGAAAATTAATAAATATTACAATCTGGAGCCAATAAGCCTAAGATATTTGTTTAATTTTCCTGGAAGCAGTAAATCATATGAAAGTACCTATCACGGAAAAGAATCAATACAAAGATTATTTTGACCGTTCCTCGAATATCCGGGCAAATATGACCAGTTAGACACGTATGTACTTATTTCCCCACCTCACCCACGTAAAATAAGATACAGCGCTAGGTCGATTTTAAAGTTGAGTTTAATAGATTTGAATTAAGAGTTTTCTTCCGCTAGACTTGTGACTACACCAAGGTTAAAGAACCAAACCGTTCTTAATAGTAATTGACAAAGCTTTTTGCCTAGATGTGGTACAAGGCCGTATGAATGGGGTACCTATTGAGACTCGAACTCACTCGTGAAGGCTAGCTAGTTTAGCTTGTTAACCATTACACCACCCGAAGAACTCCCAAATCTGTCTTACTATTTCTCCATAGATGGAAGGGGAATAGTTGTATGTATACCTTTCGTAAGTGTATTAAAGCTATGTGAAATGCAAACTTCGTCTAGAATTCGAACTCGGGACGTCGTGTCCATTTCCTATGACGTTAACTATTACCCAACGAGTGCTTCGGATCAAAGAGATGTGTATAATTGCCAACGGCACTAATCATTCCCATTGATCCGAGATTGGTATATCGTTTTCAAAAAATAAAATAGAAACGAAGAGAAATCAGAAAACATAAGAATTTCGGTTGTTGGTCGTTTCAGTCACGAGGATGGTTTAAGTGTCACTTTGTTCCGTTGAAAGACACCGTGTTTCTTGCTGCACATTCATATTTACGTTAATAATTTGTTGTAACCTGGATTAAAATGGATTTGTCATCGTAGACTTGACTGATTCCACAAGATCCATGCGTCAGACAATGTGGGTTTGTTTACAAGTGAATCAAATAATACCATAGAGGGGTATACGCTACTAAATCAACACGAGCAATACTAACAGTGGAGCCCTTTGAAATTAAAAATTTAAATTTATTTAAATTTCATATTTACTGCTCCTATACGTACACTATATTTTTCATTTTCAGACCAATTTATCCTTCTAAAATTTCCATGAAAATGATCTAAACCAGATATTTATGAATAAAATGTCTCTAAATAATAGTTTAAGTAAACTCCAGGCCAGTGGCCTAATGAATACAGTGTTCGCCAATGTTCCGAGTGACTGGGGTTCAATCCCAGGTCGAGTCATTTCAAAGACTCAAAAATTGTACTTGATGCCACCTTGCTTAACACTCAGCATTATAAAGTAAGGATAAAATGAAGCAATTCAGGAAATGGAGTTGCGTTCCTCTACACCTCTGTGTAGAAATTATTGAAAAGGCGCCTTCGGGTCACCCTTGACAACGGTCGCCAACTTTACTTACTTCTATACAGGATTAAGATAAGTCGATAAATCTCGGAAATTGAGTTTAACTTTAAGATGCTTGAAAAAGTCGAGGTGTGTTGTAGCATAAAGTCCATCTTCATTGGAAATGGATTCGGCAACTGAACATTGCATATAGCGCTAATACTCTCGGAAAAGGTATAAGTCCTGTAATTATCCCCAAGCTTGATTAACTAGTAAGACAGATTGGGACCTTAAACCTTGGCAACCATTCACGGAGGAGGAAAACTCAAATCAGTTAAATTTCACTTTAAAATTGACTTTGTGTCGCATTCTGTTCGTCGTGGATATTTGGGTAAATACAGTTTTAAATCTTGAATAATTTAGCTAGAATTCCTTCTCGAAAGAGTTAAGGCTTACTCCTAAACGAAGAGAACATTTTTTTCGGAAGGATATCATTCTTGTAAACACATGATTGTTTTAAATCTTTTATTTTCCTTGTTTTATGAAGTGATGTGGTAAATTTAATAATATATTTGTAGAAAAAAGATAAAAATGGAAATTCAGTTTTTTCCTGTTCTTGAAAAAAAAGATATCCGATCGTTTTAGAATTTTTTTTGAATAATTAATTTAATGAAGGAAAATTGACCATTAAATCATATCATCAAACCAAATTGAAATATTCAGTTAACGCAATATTTCTTGAAAATTTATTCTATTAATATTCTCCCCTTTGTCGTTTTGAAGACTTCTTTTCGGTTTTTGTGATTTTTGCCATCTTTTTTCGATGACTTTAGATCAGTTACGATATTTAATTGACAAATAATTCTTATAAGAATGGTCCTCGATGAGGTTTCGAGCACTTTATTTCGGTCTGTCGATTTTCTTTCTTTTGAGAGTTGCCTAACTTTGTGAAGTGCATCGTCATCATAATTCTATGACCATTCAAAGATATTCTTTGTTTTACAGTTTTATCACAATGTACCGTCAATGGTTTTGAGGCGTTCTTAACGATACGGTTATTGTCATAGAAAATTAACTCAGATACCTAAGTTCATATCCTGAACTGGGCTAATAATCTTACGAAAAATATGAATCCAACTATTCTCCTTTTAACTATAGGTAAATAGTTGTGCCGACTGGACTCATTAACTGTAAAATCACAACCTGTCAAGGAAAAGAAAAATTCTGAATTCAAACCAGTTATAGACCTGGAGATGGATGAGTTATTCTAGGCTATACCTACCCAAGGCACATTGCATGAATAGTACCCCCAACGTCAAAATTGGTTTACACGTTAAGTCACTGCAATCTTTACTTTATACGATTTTACTCTGTTTTATCTAAGCATCAAATCATATTCATTTTCCTCCAAGATCTTCACTTCCCGATTGATTAAATGGCATTGTCTGTCATCGTATTTCTATCATCCTAAAATGTAATATTTTTACTCCTATTTCTTTCCTCTTAGTTTCACTTGCATTACTAATAACAACATATTGATTATTTAAGATTTTGGTTTGGTTCTATGGCCTATCTGGATACGTATACATATACATGCGGGAACATAATCAACAATAATGACGAACGAACACACTTCTTTAGAAAAATATACCTCTCACACTTTTTTCGAAAGGGTTGCGAAAGGTTTGTGTGTGAGAGGTGAGTTGGAGACTGAACAAAGACTGCAACATATTGACCCCCAATTCTTCCGGCTATAGCAGCACTTCTTTTCTCATTCTGCTGGGCTACTCAACCGCAGGTCCTGAGGGCCCAAGCTGGGAGCTGATTCTCACTGCCTCGAACTGCAACTCGAATTTCAACTGCAACTGACTCCAACTAACCCAACTCTCCATGGGACCGGGTTATATAATTGTTTGACATCTACCTGCTTCCTTTGAGCGTCGCATTTGCACCGAATTAAACTCGTCCACGGTCAAGAATATATCTTCGACCGGATGCACCTGTTTTTCGATTGACGTCTGGGTCGAAGGTCAATATGTTACATATCAAACATTACAGATTATTTAATGATAAATCATTTATATATATATATATATATATGTGTGTGTGTGTGTGTGTGTGTGTGTTTGTGTGTGTGTGTGTAAAAAGACATTATATATATATATATATATATATATGATGTCTTTACACATTTTGTGGATCACATTTTTAAACGAGAGTGAGCTAATTATTTTGCACAAAGTTAAATGATTTCACTTATTTCTATCCAATTGGAATAATTTTATTTAGTCTTCATCATTTGTTTGCACAAAGGTAAATGTCTTCAAGTATTGTTATTTAACACTAACAATTCAATTGTATATCAGTTATTTATTTACTCAGAGTTAAATAATCAAACAGTTCTATTTCTAATAATTCAGTTTAGTATGTAAAAAAGTTAAATGTATTAAACATCAGTAATTTGTTTTAACACAATTAAATGATTAAACAGTTCTATTTCAAACAATTCAATTTAGCATAAGTCATTTGTTTGCACTCGGTTTAAATGTCAATGTTCACAGTTTATGTTTCAAACAGTTCCATTTGGCCGATAGATAGGACCTTATAGCTTGCTATCACTCCAGCCCAGAGTGGGCCTGGGAGTGATGACAATGAATGGATACACTGCATTTTCCATAACTCCATTATTACTCGAGCCTCAGCATCAGATTAATTAGCATCATATGCTCGATACTCATTGGAGGAGCCTTACCCCTCTGCAGAGATGCAGTCGGTGTATTGTACTCTCCCAGCAGACTTGGACATGTCACATAGCTAGATACGGCTATGTGTGAAATGGACATAGACTGTTCATATATATATACATAGAACACAGGAATCTCGAAACGCGAAAAACACTTACGACTTCTTAGTTCAGGTACAGAACTTCTTATTACCTTTGAGTGTAAAGGTTCTTCGACATAAGGAGAGAGATTCATATTCTTTCTATTCTGGCTTTTTCATCTGCCCCCACATCTCATGCGGCACCCGCCACAAAGGCCACTGGCCCGGCTTTGGCGAGCAAGCGAAAGCCAACCGTCTTCTCCCGAGGCAGAACTCAACTCCGCTGACTTTTTCAAAATCCCCCAAATCCTCCGCGTGCTTCTGGTGCGTGACGTCACCCACACCCTGTACCCCTGTTTCCCGTCTGGGCTATTGTGACATCTCGGAGTGACACATCCGCTCCGCGCGCAAACGTGAACACCTGTGTTAATGTTGCACCTAAGTAACCTATGCACTGAGCCGAAGGGTTCTCAGCCTAACTAAACCCAAAGGCATAAAACGAAATCCCTTGGCCTTTATATTACAGACATAGATGCAATGAAAAGTATCTGAAATTAAGATCAAATAAATTAAAGTAAAAGAATAATGATTTAAATAGTTTATATAGTGTGATGTTAATTTTTCAACCGTTAGCTTGCTTGGGATAAGAAGATTATATCTCTTGCAAAATACTAAACAGAAGTGGGTGTCCTGTGTATGACACTAACCGTATCCGCTTTTGAGCCTCCAGTTCTGGGCATCAAAGGAGTGTGGAGACCCCTTCGTAGTCATTACTCCCAGGTTCACTCTAATCTGGATTGGTAGTAGCTGTTAGGGTCATATATATGGGTCAAATTATTAGTGTTCTTTAGGATTACATAATTTCATTATTTGTGCAAATTAATAGAATAGAGCTTTGGCAAATACATACTCCTATATCTATTCTGATAGAGTCTTCCTTTTGGGTCAAGTAGTAATATTATAAAATTGATAGTATTCAATAGGGATACTTGATATCACATAACCATGTGGTAGAAACTCCGAAGAAACAACTACACAGAAAATATAAATATAACGGTGCAATCAACGTGATTCCTTAATCTCGAAGACTAAAATAATCCCAAATGGGTTGGCACAGCGTTAAATTCAATCAATAAATCAAATAAGCAAGCCACCCTTGGCACGAGTAGATCAACCAATTATCGCACATTTATTAAATTTTTTCCTTGTTTACGAGAATACAGTCTATAACATCTGAAGGCCCAAGTAAAAAGAAAAAGGCCACGAGGGATAAACGTGGATAGAAATAGTCCGTAAGTGTTATCAGTCTACACATATATGTTTTTTTTTTTGCTTTTCAATAAACAAGGAAAATACTTAAAAAAGATAACATAAATTGTTTATTTTCTTTTATTATTTGAAACACATCTTGCATCAATCAATAGCCATTAATAGACGATGTAGGTAACTGAATACAATACAAATGTTTATAAAGATAATTTTCATAAAACAAAAAGCGGATAGCAAGATTGTATTCAAGAATAAAAGACAACAAAGTAGAGGATTGAACAACACTTGAATAAACTAACTCTCTTACATAGATTCGTATATATATATATATATATATATATATATATATATATAGTGTTGGGGTGAGTAATGTGTAGGAAATCGAGAGAAATTGTATTATTATATTTTTAGAGTGAATGAAAAAAAAACCTTAATGTATTGCGATTTATTGGGAAAATTCATTCTGTATTTGTTCAGAATAAGCCTTCAGCAAATGTTGCCACCACGGAACAATGGAAAATGGAGAACATTTTTTTTTATTTGTTTTCATTACAATCTTAATCATAAATGAATGCTTTGAATTCAAATGCAAAAAGGATGTCTACTTTACGAAAGGTTAACTTTTATGTCATTTAAATGCAAACGTGAGTCTTTTGTTTTCTTTGAATTTAAGTTCTTTTTATTTTCCAATTTCTCTGCTTCAAACGCATATTAAATGTTGGCATCTTAAGAAGATAAAAAAAGGGAATAGACATAAAGCTATTGAAAACTTTTATTTCAACATCCGATTGTTGAAATCATTTTCTCTACATGGAGAATGAGGTTATACTTCTTCAAAGGACAAATATATCACGTCACAGTTTCTGTATTTCATTCAGACGATTATTTTAAGGATCAAGATATTAATTCGCTTGTAGATATTTATAATTCATTTGTATCTCACGGGAAAAAGAGGAGCAATGATATTTATATATACGTTAAAGAAGAAAAAAGCGAAAGAAAGAAATACCGACGACAAACTGTACTCCAATTTTCCTTACTCAATACTCTGTTCTATTGAAGACGACTGACTCACCCAGAGCTGTCACCCACGTTAATGTCTCGGCTGTTTCCGTTGTCTTGAAAAATTTAAAAAAAAACAAAGACCCATTTCTCTCAGGAAAACATTTTTCATATTGACCAATGGTTAATGGTTTGAAAAAAAAATTAAATGTATTCGCTCAAAAAATTTAGTGAAACGAAAATTAGCTTGCACTTTTGTTGTGAATTAAAATAAATTAACTTATAAATCTGAGTGAAAATAAAATAAATTTACTTAAAAATTTGAATTAGTTTAAAATAAATTAGCTTAAAATCTGGAGTTAAAATAGATTAACTTCAAGGTTGATTGATTTATTGGTTGATTTAACGGCATGTCAACCCATCGAGAGTAATTTTATGCCTAGACGTTTGGGAAGCGTGTTCATTGTACATTGATATTTATATTTTTAAGAGATTTTTGCATACAGTTATAAGACATCAATTATTCCTAATGCAAATAAATTGTAAACATTGAATCATTATCATGTTGTACCACTAGCAGGGATATACCAGACTCTCTCTCGCCACTTCTCCCTATCGTTCATCGCCTCTGGCAGGTCTTCAGGCCTACATCCCGTATCCTCACATAGCTGCTGTATGTATGCTCGAGCTAGTCGTCCTGCTTTTGCCTGGCCATATGTGGGGGTCCATAGGAGTACATCACTAATGAGCTCGTCCCTGCTTCTCTAGCAGTGTCCTAAATGTCTGGTTCGTCTAACTTGGATAGTTTTCGTGATGGGGGTTTGGTGACCGTATAGTTGGTGCCTTGTGGGGTGTTGCCGTCAGGACTTGTTCAATATTACTTGCAACATTCTTGTGTAATTGCCGTCTAGCTTCTTCTCCAGCCGCTGTGTTAGCGTCCAAGTAGTGCATCCATACAGCAGTATTGACACGACCACTGCTTGAAAGAAACTGTGATTAATTTTATCGGTCAGGTCTGACTTCCATATGATAGATAGCTTATCGATAGCTGTCCATGCCTTCGTTAGCCACGTGTCGATGTCTTTTTCGGTTGATGAGACACTGCTTCCAATGTAGGTGAACTTGTTTACCAGTTTCAGAGAGGTTCCGTCTAGTGTGGAAATGTCGCCTGTTTGATTAAAGCACGTATATTCAGTTTTGTGTGCATTGACATGGAGGCCAATGCTTAATGCGGCTCGTTCCAAACTATGCAATAGTGTTTCGGCTTGGTTGGGTGTATTTGCCGGAATCGCATCGTTCATTGTTTTTGCAGGGTACCTTCTGCTTCTTTTCTTTGTCAGCTCGAAGCCGTTTTCTCTGATTTTATCAATCGATGTTCTAAGCACGTAGTTTAGACAGATGATAAAGAGGTATGGGGCTAATGTGTCCCCTTGTAGTACTCCTGCTACAATGTCGACGTGTTCTGTGTCTCCATCCGTTGAACGTAGTTTCACTTTAATGTTTCTATAGAGTATCGTTATTGCTGCTACGGTTTCCTTTGGAAGGCCGTATGCTAATAGGTTTTGTTCCATCTTCCCTCTGTAAATGGAATCAAGGGCAATGGTAAAGTCGACAAATAGTAATGTCACCAGTAGGTTTTTTCCCGTACGCCTTCAAGGAATCTACGGATAGTCATATCTGTGAGGTCGTGGATCTATTTCTTCGGAAGCCATTTTGGGTTTTTCCTAAGGATATTGTCAATTTCGGGTTCTATGCGGTTTCGTAGTTGGGTATTGTAAATTTTGGCTACTATGGATGTAATTATTATACCTCGGTAGTTCTTGGCTAATCCGAGGTCACCCTTTTTAGGGAAGGGAAGGATTCATCCCTTCTTCCATCTATCTATCGGATTTTGATTATAGACTGCGTTGCAGTGTCGGAGCAGTATGTCGTCGAATTGTCTGGTCTTCCATACTTCTGGGGGTATCTCGTCAAGCCCCGCAGCTTTCCTATTTTTAATTTTTCTTATAACCGGGTCGATTTCTTCTTGAGTGAACGGTCCTAGTTTAATATGCAATTGCTTACTAATAATTCTGGTGATTGGTTCATGCGTAACTTTCGGTGGGTTTCCTAGTAGATTTTCGAAATGCTGTTTCCACAGTTTTACTCTTTCTTGTTGGTTTGTAGCTTTCAATTTTGCTTTGGCTGGGCTCTTTCTTCTACTCACTTCGTTTATTGTTTGCCAGGCTATCCTAGATTGCCTATCTTCCACTGAGTCTCTAATCTTATCTATCTGATTTTGTATGTATTCTGTCTGTTCTTTTAGATACATGCTTGCTAATTGATATTGTACCTTTTTTAGTTTTAGGGCATTTGTGTTTGTTGTGTTCTTCCTATAGCTTTTGGAGGCAGTTTTCAGTGTGCACGATTTTCTCTAACCGCTAACATTTCCCATGGGACTCTATATTTAGTTCTAGGTTGTGTTGGAATACAATTCGCTGTTGCCTCAAGGTACACGTTGACGAAATTCTCATATTTGTCAACTGGGGTAGCTTTTTCTGTCTTCTATTCTAGTGTCTCGAATCTGTTTCTCAATTCTAATGCGTATTTATTTCTGTTGTTAAGAAGGGCGCAGTCATAGTGTTTGGTGGTCGCTGTTCGTGTGGGCGTTTTTTCGTAGGCTTAGTCGTATTTTTGCGGTGACTATTCGGTCATCGGAGGACACACCCTTGAAAGAGGGGTATACCTCGCAATTCATTGCTCTATTTTTCCATTTCTTGTTTATAAAGACGTAGTCTATCTCTGCTTTATTATTGTTTGCGTATGTGGAGGTCCATAATTTTCCCTCCCTTTTTTGATAATTTGTATTGAGGCATGTTAATCTATTTTCTATCATGGAATCTGTTAGATGTTGTCCATTCCTATTTGACGTGTTTAGTAGGCTGTATTTGTTGTTTCCGTTTTTGCCGATTTGGGCATTCATGTCTCCGCCAATGACTAGCACGTTGTGTTTCGGAATGCTACGCACGAGAGAGGATCGCTCCTTCTAGAAGGCAACTAGTTCAGTTTCTTCACTAACATTGGCGGGGCTGTAGCAGGAGATGATTGTTGCTCTGGGATTGCCATTAAAAGTTGCTGCCATCATCTTAGGTTGTATTATAAGCACTGTATATTATCTGGATATATATGTAAGTGGAAAAAAAAACATTTTCATTGTCCCAACACTCCAACACAAGCACACATACAGCGTTTTAATCGCAAATTTTTCGGTCTTCCAGAGGAATAGATCCACGACGTCACAAATTTTAACTATCCGTCGATCTCTAGAAGGTGTACATGCAAAGAACCTGGAGACAACAATATTATTTGTCGACTTTACCAAAGCCTTTGACTCCACAGAGGAAAGAGGAAGTAAATTCTACTCGCCTACGGCCTACCAAAAGTAACCGTCGCAGCTATAATGATGCTATATAGAAACACGAAAGTAAAAGTCCATTCCTGGATTGAGACACAGGGTACTTCGACATCGTAGCAGATGTACTGCAAGAATACACATTAGCTCCATATCTGTTTATCATCTGTCAAGACTACGTGCTTAAAACATGTATTGATAAAATGAAAGAAAACAGTCTCACGCTAACAAAGGAAAGAAGCAGAAGGCACCCCGCACAAACAATTACCGACGCTGACTACGCTGATGACATAGCGCTTCTGGCAAATGCACCGGCCCAAGCCGAAACCCTGTGACAAAATCTGGAACAAACAGCTGCAGGCATAGGCCTCCATGTCAATGTACACAAGACGGAATATATGAGCTTTAATCAAAGAGGCGACATCTCCACATTAAACGGTAGCTCTCTGAAAGTAGTTGACAAGTTCACTTACCTAGGAAGCAGTGTCTCACCAACCGAAACTGACATTATCACGCGACTAACTAAGGCATGGACAGCTATCGATAGACTATTGGTCATATGGAAGTCAGACCTGACCGATAAAATAAAACGTAGTTTCTGCCAAGGAGCGGTCGTGTCCATACAGCTATATGGATGCACTGCATGGACGCTAACTAAACGTATGGAGAAAAAGCTTGATGGCAACTACAAAAGAATGCTTTTAGCAATATTGAACAAGTTATTGGGGCAGCACTCCACAAAGCAGCAGCTGTATGGCCACGTACAACCCATCAGGAGAAGTCAGCAGAAGATCATAATTGATGTACTCCTGTGGACATGCAAAGGCAAGACAACCAGCTAGAAACTACATACAACAGGTCTGTGCTGATAGGAGATGTAATCCTGAAGACTCGTCGGAAGCAATGGACGATAGGGAGGGGTGCCGAGACTCAGGGATATCCGTGCTGATGGCGCCATGTAATGATGATGATGATGTTCTGAAATAATGATTAAAAAGACCAGTTTACCTTCTATCATTCCATGATTAAGTGTCCTCTCCTCATACATATATATATATATATATATATATATATATATATATATGTGTGTGTGTGTGTGGTTGGGAGGACGTTTCATCGTGGTTTAATTGAAAATTTGTTTTTCAGATCATTATTTCTAAGCAGCGAGCTCATATATCGAGCAATAGAAGAAGAACAGGAGGGACAGAAAAAGTTGAAGATCTGTAGGTAGGGGAAAGATAGATTAACTTCTGTTGTTGAGCCGATTTAGAAAGATATCTGAGCCTCCTTTAGGAAAAGGCATAGATCCTTGTCTCCAAATTCTTCGTCCCATTAATAGGAATATCGATGAAATATTTCAGCACTTCAACAACCAAAGTTTTAAGAAGATAGTAGGTGGAGCTTTATCTCTTGACTATCTTAACTTTTGAGTGAATAAGAAATAAAACTGGTTACATATATATCCAACCTTAATCGGTTTGTGTATGTCACCTTATATATATATAAATATATATATATATATATATAATTGACTGATGTTAACTTATAGAAATTAATATTCCATACATTATAATTAAACAATTTTCAATAATGACCATGACTAACATCAACCTACTCACCTAACTGAGCATTCTCTACATCATCACCATCATCATCATCATGTCGTGCCGCTAGCACTGATATCCCTGACCCTATGTCGCCACTTCTCCCTATCATTCATCGCCTCTGGTAGATCACCAGGGCTACATCCAGTATCCTCAAATAGCTGCTGTATGTATGTTCGAGCTGGTCGTCCTAGTTTTGCTCGGCCATATGCGAGGGTCCATAGGAATACAACACTTATGAGCTCGTCCTTGCTTCTCCAGCAGTGTCCTGCATGTCTGGTTCGTCTAGCATGGATAGTTTTCGTGATGGGAGGAAGGTGGCCGTATATTTGGTGTCTTGTAGGGTGTTGCTGCCAGGACTTGTTCAATATTACTCACAACATTCTTGTGTAATTGCCGTCCAGCTTCTCCAGCCGTTTAGTTAGCGTCTAAGTTGTGCATCCATATAGCAGTATCGACATGACCGTTGCCTGGAAGAAACTGCGTTTCATTTTATCGGTATGGTTTGATTTCCATATGATCGATAGTTTATCGATAGCTGTCCATGCCTTCGTTAGCCACGTGTCGATGTCTTTTTCGGTTGACGAAACGCTGCTTCCTAAGTAGGTGAATTAGTCTACCAGTTTCAGAGAGGTTCCGTCCAGTATGGAAATATACATCATCATTATCATCAGTCGACAACATTGTTTTCTTTTACTCTCTATCTCCATCCGTCCCTATCCAGCATCGCTATTATTATTACAACTTCTTGACGACATCTAATGTCGGCAGAGAGCTGATGAATGTAAGTTTTTGCTGGTTGGTTAACTATGTGTAGGAGACTAAAGGAGAATGTCGTTCTCGAGTTCTTACTTATTTATACAGGGGTAACCAGCATGTTTTGCTCATATTATTTGGAATTTTTTATGAAATGGGGTAAGGGGCTAGAGAGCTGCTATTTTGACTTATGCTGCGTTCAGGATTTATTCAAAATAGCACAGAGCATCCTTTCTTCAAACTGTAGTCGTGTCAGTACTGCTTTATGGTGGCACCTCTCAGACTTCAACAAAACGGTAGTCAAAACAGCTAGATGTAAACCCCCCCGCCACAACGCCCACACACAAATATGTACGTGTGCATACGATAAGTTTCCAGACTTTTTTTCGTATCGGCACTTTTATTGATAGTACAAACATAAAACACTAGTCCCCGTCGAAGTAATCTCCTCCGGCTGCAATGCACCTTTTGTACCGATCCAATAACTTCTGCAAGGCCCCATGGAAGTCCTCTTGTGTGAGCGTGTCAATGACCTTCGTCACAGCTTCTTTAATCTCCTCAGTTGTCTCATAACGACAGCCTAGGACCTTAGAGAATAACCAAAAGTCACAGGGAGCAAGGTCCGGACAATAGGGAGAATAAGCAACTGTCTTGATGCCCATCTTGGCCAAATAGTCTGTGACAAGGATGGAGTTGTGGACTGGTGTATTGTCCTGGTGGAAATGCCACTGACCCGATTTGAAGAGTGCTGACCTCTTCCGACGGAATCTCTTCCTGAACTCCCTTAAAACCTCAACATAGTAACTCTAACCCTTACCATAACCCTTTGGCCAATCAACTCTGGTGTATTGCCTTCCTTACTCTTCCCATACCTCTCATCATCCCTCACAGACTCCCTGCCTTCCTTGAATCTCTTATGTCACTCAAAAACTGATGCTCGACTCATGAAAGATGGGCGAAAAGCAGTCTGAAGCATTCCATACGTTTCTGTGACATTTTTAAAACATAATTTTATTGTATATCGTTCTTCTAAAGTGTCCTCACGTCCAGAGTGCATTTTTGAAATTCACCAGCTGTGAAAATCAGGCTTTCGTAGAGTGTATTCCAATTGCAGCTGTATTGGTTCATTTGAACCAGAAATCATAAAAATTAGTCAGTCATCTCGTAAGATGTATAGCAATAACAAAGTGAATTTTCAAGAGTCTACGACAATTTTAAATGCCATACGAAAAAAGTCTGGAAACTTATCGTATGACCTTTGTATATATATATATATATATATATATATATATATATATATATACTCACACAGAAATATAATGCCAGCATTAGTAATGTATAGATTGTCAATATCTATTTTGACTTGAATTTTTCGCTAGAAATAAAATCCTACTATTTAAAATGTTCTTATTTATTGGCAATTGAGTTGAAATAATCTGCGTTGGTCTTATTCAGATTCAGATTCTGATAAGAGTCTGATTCGATGTATTTATAGTAAGAAACCCAGTGAGGATCGTGCTCCTTGCTCATAATCTGTGAGTCCTCGTTGCTAAGGATATTTATACGGTATTCAAGGCGATAAAAGACCTTTATATCGGACAATCACTAAGGACTTAATTTAATCCATTAAGTATGATGATAACGCTGAAAATTTATTTTTCTGACCAATAAAGAATTACCATTTTAAAAATTGTTTATTGATTTTTTGAATGGCTAAGGAAACTTGACAAATTATATCATAAGTGAGTTGGAAAATGTGAGTGGAAGGAATATGCATTTTATAATAACATGAACGTTTTATGACTCGATTTAATCGAGCTTAGACTTCCTCATTCTTATATAGGGGGTGTCCTCGTGGTGTAATGGTTAAAGCGATGGACTGCGGGATCATAGTAAGCGAGTTCGTACTCCAGTCTCGCTATTACGTTTACATTCGGGCAAATACCTTAAGGAAAGGAATGAACCCCCTTATCCTCCCAGTTATGGGTTAAATATTATCACTACTGTTCTTCTAGGAGAATGGCTTTGGCATTAAATAACCTACAAATGCCATTAAACAAAGAAACCAATCATTCTTATATAATTCCTTCTGAAATTTTCAATGTGATCCATATCAATTTTCTCTTTCTCTTTTTTTTAACAAAATAAAATACCATGAATAAACCTCCTAAACTTTAAAAACTGGTTTACATAAGACATCCATTTTATCAGTCGTTTTAATCCGCTGGAGAGCTTCAGTTAGCTTGCTAATCTCGCAAACGATTAGTAGTATAAATCGGATTTTACTCATTATTTTCTTCTTCTAGCTCACAAATAAAGGAACTAAAAGTATTTCGTAATAATACAAGGCAATATAGATCTGTTTAAAGTCTAGCTAACAATCCTTTCTGCATAATACCCTTTTTTATTTCATATACTTAACTAAATATTAATAATCACCAAATAGTTGGCGAAAAATTGACGCTCACAAAAAATTAAGAAAAAAAATTATAAAATTATGAAGAAGTATTTAATCAATTTTTCTCCAGATATTTTTCATTTTAAAGATATCATTTTCATCAAAAAATAATATATGATAATTGTTTTTTGCGAAAACTAAAATATCTTGAAATTGCTTCGTATGCTCGTATCTCACCTTGTGTAATGATTAACGAACCAGGTGATTATTGATGAGTTCGATTTTCAATACATGCCTGATACAAATGGCCTAGTAGGAAATTAACCCTAAGCCACGGAGATGTTTAATTCTTTGTTACCCTCTATCAAGCGGAATTAATGTATCGAAATATCAACTTTTTCACAGATGTTCTAAAAACAAATATACATCCATAGGTGATTTGGAAAAATGATCAATAATCTCGTCTTTCAGATGATGATTATTGGATGATAGATATTTTAAAGCTGCTCTAGAAATGTGATATTTACTTCGGCTATTTTATGATTTATAAATATCTAAATGAACATAAACACGTATGCATTTTTGTCGCGTAGATGCACTTGTAATTACATATTGATAAGTATAAAACGAATATTTTCATAATGTAAGTTGTTATATGGACTTGTATGTAAGGTCATGAAATACGAAGATATTGGAAGAACTAGAACAAGCTGCTACTTATTTAGGACCCTTAAATGTCCATTAATAGCTTTAGCATACGTTTTCCATCATAAAAGCAGTATATGGGACATAATTTAAAATCTACATATCGTTTCCTGAAGTGTGCGCCCGGTTAGGTTAGATTATTTGGTTTAATGACATATCAAACCTTAGTGGTTATTTAGAGTCAAATTTTGTTTATACACACACGCCTGTGCGCCCGCACACAGACACAGACACACACACACACACACCTTATAATTCCTTAGCTGACGTGGTACGCTTGTTGGCTGAGCGGTTTGATACTAAGTCTAATGTAAAGATGGGCGGGTTTCGATCCTATCTTCAAGCGTCTTTTGTGTCTAGCCACACTGAAAAGTTATGATACAACGAAACAGTCTGTCTGCAGATGACAATATATATATATATATATATATATATATATATATATATATATATATATTAGCTTTAAATGAAAAGTTCGTTGAAAACTTTACACTTAAGTGATCAAGATCTTATTTGTTTGCACACAGTTAAGGGTTTCAAGTATTGCTATCTAACTCTAATAGTTTCATTTGCATAAACGGTTTCAAGTATTGTTACCCAAAATTTAGAGGTCTATATACTGAGCAATATCACAATTCCCCCAGAGTGACCAGTATCCACGTGTCTAAATAAATATTATTATTATGTCTTCTACTCAGAGATACTGAGCAATATCACAATTCCCCCAGAGTGACCAGTATCCACGTGTCTAAATAAATATTATTATTATGTCTTCTACTCAGAGATACTGAGCAATATCACAATTCCACCAGAGTGACCAGTATCCACGTGTCTAAATAAATATCATTATTGTGTCTTCTACTCCAAGATACTGAGCCCTATCACAATTCCCCCAGAGTGACCAGTATCCACGTGTCTAAAAAAATTTTATTATTATGTCTTCTACTCAGAGATACTGAGCAATATCAAAATTTCCCCAGAGTGACCAGTATCCACGTGTCTAAATAAATATTATTCAATTTAATCTTTGATTCTTGGCTCTTTGACTCACTCGTCGTGAGTTTGTTTTTTGTGTTATTGATATTCTCTCTCTCTCTCTCTCTCACACACACACACTCTCTCTCTCACACACTCTCTCTCTCTACTTATATATATATATATATAGTGAGTAAATGAGTGAGATAAAGAAAAACGGAAGAAAACTTGAGGAAATATATACAGAAAGACGTGTAAATTAATGCATACCCACGTTTTCAGTTGTTTCGACAAAATATACACTGACAGTCTTTCTGGATTAATATTAAATATTATCGCGTAAAAACGTCGATGTCTGCCTGAATGAAATGGTCTTAATATTCATCTCAAACAACAATTAATTTGTGTCGTCACTTTGATACTTATCTTTCGGCCCATTTTTTTTTTATTACTCAGCTGGTTAAGTAAATAGTCATAAAAACAGAAATTCAAAATAAAGCGTTACATTACATATATATATATATATATATATGTGTGTGTGTGTGTGTATATATATATATTCCTTAGTTCTAATAATACGTATCGACGTTAGTTTTTTTTTCTCAGATCAATATCTAGCTTTTTACTTTGATTGTTTGCAAAGTTATCTTGGTAAATAGATATGAAAATGTCAAGATCTGACACAGGCAATTTAGTTATATGAAACTCGAGCGTCTTGTTTCTCATTCTGATGCTGACTAATTCAGATCAGAGACACATCAATACGACAACGTTGTATGAAGTAAAGAAACAATACGTGTATATTTACATAAAAATGGTGTTTTGAACAAAACAGGTGCAGATCAAGACAAGACAGCCTTAGATATTAATTCCTTAGCCATCAGCTAATAAGCTGAAATCTATTTTGAGAAATGATTAATTTTACTTATTAGAGGGTTCATCATGTGTCTGTCTGTATCGAATGTATTTATTCATCTAACTTACCAGATGAAATCTTTGTGATTTACTCCAAGACGAACAACTATCGAAGGGCGAGAATATAATATTTTCCCGCTGATTGCATTTTAAAAAAAGCTGGGAAAACATAATTTTTTCGCACAGAGAATGTTTTATACCCGCAAAGAATATGGGTACTGTAAAAACACTACAAAGCTTCTTAGGTTTAGTAAGCTAGTATCAGGATTTTATCCCTAATTTACATAACTTAAGAGCACCGCTTAACGAACTGCTACGTAAAGAAAAGAAGCGGATTTTAACAAAAGATTGCGAACAAGCATTTCGCGGAATAAAAATAAACTAACGTCTGACTTATTCTTAACACACTTCGACCCTAATCTTGACATAATTGTTGCCAACGACGCCAGTACACACGGCGGAGGAGCATGTATATTACACAAGTGGAAAGATGGAAGTCAGACCCATAGCATATGCAAGCAGATCGTTAATTCCAGCAGAGCGCAATTATTCACAAATTGAAAAAGAGGCTCTAGCCATAATATTTGCAGTCACAAAATTCAACAGATACATTCATGGACGTCGGTTTACATTGCAAATAGACCACAAACCACTAGTAACTATTTTTGGTTCCAAAAAAGGTCTTCCAACATTTACAGCTAACAGACCGCTTCGATGGGGAACCATCCTTTTAAACTCTTATTTTCAGATTCTATACCTATCTACGAATAAGATAGGGCACGCAGATGGATTATCTACTCATTCCTAGGTAAGTAGAAACCTTTGAAGACACGGTTATAGCAGCCCTCAGATATGAAAATTAAGTAGAAAATACACTAAACAGCACAATTAGAGAACTACCGGTATCTCTTAAGGAAATAAAAAGAGAAGCAATAAGAGACAAGTTTATTACAGAAATGAAAGCGAAGCTATCAGAGAAAAACACAAAAATTGAGGAGACTTATTCACTATGTGATAACGTATTATTATACAGTGAGAGAGTCGTAATACCAAAAACTCTTCAAAAAGAATTCTTCACGATTTTCACACTGGTCACCCAGGGATAAATCTAATTAAGTGCTTTATGCGTTCTTACGTTTTTTGGCCTGGTATGGACTGCGGTGTCACTGATATGGTCAGTAAATGCAAAGGATGTATCCTAGCAGCAAAGTCTCTACTAACCTCGGAAGAACTCTGGCCCAAAACAGATAGACCATGGTCGGGGATACACATAGATTTCGCAGGTCTAATTGATAAATGGTATTACTTAGTAGTAATTTTTATTTATTGCGGACTTTTTGTCCTCATCTTGGTAGTTTTTGTGTTGTTTCTTCTTTTCATTACGTTTCGGCCAAATTTCACCTCTGGCCTTCTTCAGGTAATTTACCGTGACCTCGGATAGGAATGCTGAGTCTTGTAACCGTATCCCCAGTAATTACTGGCTTCCATAGTTGTTGTCTATCGCACCACATTTTTGACCAAGTAAACCTCTGGCCGGCTTGGGTAGGATTTGAAACCGCTATCTTCTTACAATGCTCACCTGGAACCGTAGAGACTCAACGCCTCTATCCGCCCGTGGCGCAGCGGATAGAGGCGTTGAGTCTGAAGTCCGTAATAAATAAAAATTAATTCTCAGATTAAGAAGCCTCATCTCAAAAAATGTTTCCAATTAAAATACTTAGTAGTAGTAGACAGCCATTCTAAATGGCCAGAAGTCTACCAAATGAAAAGACCACTACCAACAAACACAGTAAACAGGTTACATGAACTGTTCGCAAGATATGGTGTAGTAGATACAATAGTTAGCGACAACGGGACACAATTTACATCTAAGGAGTTTGAACATTTCTGTGCAACATTCCAAGTTGAACACATAAGAATACCTCCTTACCACCCACGATCAAACGGCCAACCCGAGAGATTTGTGGATACGCTAAAAAGATGCTTTAAAGAAAGCAATAGGAACTCCAACTAAAAAATCCCTTCAACTTTTTCTTCAAGTATATCCGATTACTCTGAATAAGTCTGCACTATCAACTCCATAACCCGCAGAAAGCATGTTTGCAAGAAGAATCAGATCTGTATTTGATAAAATTATTCCTAGCAAGAAAAGCCACATCCCTGCTATCCTTGTTCCAAGAAGGAAATTTAATAAAAATGATAAAGTATTTCACAAAAATTACAAAAATAATACGACTACCTGGGAACCTGGAAGTATTAAGGAGCGTATCGGAAACATGATTTACACCGTACAAGGGAAAACGTTCATCCACAGAAGACACGTAAATCAACTACAAAAACGTATCACAGATGAACCAACAGAAACCCCACAAATTGAAGAGAATGACCAACTAGATCTTTACGATACCTTCGATTTACAAATGCCTCAAGATGAACCAGAAGCTAGAGGGAAAAGAAAGCGGAAAGCTCCTCCACAATTCATAATTGACCCAAAAAGAAAAAAATACTAAAAATTCACAAAGAAAAGCTGGTCAAAAATATTAAAAAACAATCTTGGTGGGGTGTTGGGTATCACCTACCTTTTCAGCATAATGAGATGTTCCATCTACCATATATGGCAGTAGCGGAGATCAGTCTGGAAATACGAGTCAGACCAGAAGAGCCGTTCCCATTGTTGAAGTATATCATTACTCTATCACTAATCCTATGTTCTTATTACTAACAGTCTCTCTCTTGTAAATACTCTTTCCTGTAAATATAACTATTTTCCGCACATATCGTGGTTTGTCTTATTATTACTCCTACTTGTGTTCACTAACCAGAACACAGCAGGTACCTGTGCCTGCTTGTGTAGAGTATAGATGCATGTATTAGTTTATGGTTGATCAGTATCTAAAGAAACATATATAGAGGGAGAATGTAGTTCGTTTAGAATGTTAGTAAGTAAAGTTGGCGAACGCAGTAGAGGGCTGCCCAAAAACTCCCTTTTCAATAGTTACTACCCCGAAGTGTAGGGGAGGGTGCTACTCCTTTCCCTAGATTGCTCAACTTTACTCTCGAAACGAACCTTATAATGACGACTGTTAAGAAAGGAGGTATCAAGTACCATTTTTTGAGTCTTTGGTATGACTCAACTTGAGATTGAAACCCAGTCTCCCGGCCCATAGGCGAACACTCTACCACTAAACCAATGGACCGGTTTACAATATAACATGTCTTAACTCTCAAAAATATCATCAGAATCTAAGTAAACCATTCCTACTGAACAAGTCATTTTTCAAATGGTAGTTCGTGGCACAAAAACTGCTAGATTTTCACTTTCGAAGTTTTTATTTTCCTTCATTTTCTTGACCAAAACGAAACTACGACTACGACTACGAAACTCGGGGGGGGGGGGTCCTCGTGGTGTAATTGTTAACATGAGGGACTGCAAAATCGTGGTAAGCGGGTTCAAACTCCAGTCGCGCAGTTTTGTTCACTTTCGGACAAATACCCTAAGGAAAGGTATGAACCCACTTATCCGCCTAGCTATGGGATAAATAGTGCTACCACAACTGATCTTCTTAAAGAATGGCTTTGGCATTAAATGATCTACAAAGGTTGATATGCCATTAAACAAAGAAACCAAACTCCGAATCTCAATCATTTATTACAAGTAAAACGCTTCTCATCCTAGATGAAAGCTGTACGTTAATAACTCAGCCAAAACTTTGCATTTACAATTTGGTTTGGTTTGGTTTGGTTTCTTTGTTTAATGGCATATCAACGCTTTTTAGGTTATTTAATGCCAAAGCCATTTTCCTAGAAGAACAGTAGTGGTACAATTTAACCCATAGCTGGGAGGATAAGGGGGTTCATACCTTTCCCAAGGGTATTTGCCCGAACGTAAACGTAATAGTGCGACTGGAGTGCAAACTCGCGTATTACGATTCCGCAGTCCATAATTATAATCGGGGGTGTCCTCGTGGTGTAATGGTTAAAGCGATGGACTGCGGAATCGTAATACGCGAGTTCGTACTCCAGTCGCACTATTACTTTTTATTAACATCCGATGTTGTTTGCGCTCATAAAAAGTAATAATCATTTAAACAGAGTTAAATGTAGAGGTTGACAGAAGGAGCATATCAGACATTTCCGAACGCATTGTTCTTTTGGAATACTGTATTTTGAAGAACAACTCTTTTCAGTTGTATGTAATGTATTCATACTCACAATTTATGGTAGGCAGGTTATAAAGTTAAGCAATCATCCAAGTAGAAGCACATAGTTATTATAGAAATTCTGGATACGACAAGCAAGAAACGTTTACTTCAAATATTCTGAATAATGAAGATCAACAAGTTGTATATGCTGTTGTAATGGTACTTTTTCACCAAACACGTAGAAAGATATATATGTGTGTGTAAGTGTTTGTGCGCACGCGTGTGTACGTCCATGTGTGGGTATGAGAGAGAGAGAGAGAGAGAGAGAGAGAGAGAGAGAGAGAGAGTATACTCTCATTATAAACCACTGTCTCGCAGTACACCCCACCTTGGGTGGGACGTTTGGAGTCAAGCCCAAGATTATTGTGTATGTATGTGTGCGTGTGCGTGTGCATGTATATATATATGTGTGTGTGTGTGTGTACATGTATGACTGTATGATTATTCATATATATGTGTGCGCCGAAACGTAGAAATTCCCTGGATGGTGGTTTGGAGCGCATTTAAACCACTAGGAGTGATGGGCTCTTGAGTTACTGGTGTGACATCAATCTAGGAGACGGAACCTCTGATCTAAAAGCTGCGATCCACGTATTTAATAGTCATCTGGCTTTTACTTGTCATTGGGTTATATTTTCGAGGATTCAGTGGGTGGTACTGGTGTTGTACAAGCTTGTGCCTCTTAAATCCATCGAAATACAGATATCTCACGGGTTCTGGATTATTTTTATCTGAGGGTGGCGATGAGCATTGAGATGGCTGTCGTCTGTTAAGACGAAGCAATTGTCATGAAATAGAGAGAGAGAGATATAGAAAGACCGAAAAATTAATTGGGAGAGATAAAGATGGAGAGAGAATGTGCGTGTATTTAGCATCGAACGAACAGACATATTTTACAGTTTCCTACTAAAATTGCAATATCATTTTTTATATTTATGAGTATAACACGAATCTAAATGAGAGGCAGTCATATTAACATGAATGTGTGAAGTTTAGCATGGAAAGTGAATGGTACCAGAGTGGAAATAAATTATCAAAAAATCTAAAAAAAAAAAGTTTAACGTCTATTTTAGTAACCTCGGTCATACAAAATATATCTAGCTATCCGGACAAGTCTTGCTGAGATCACCATATAAGTACCAACGACCCATGCCGGAAGTGGGGGGGATTTTATGCGAACTTTAATATATGTACGCACAGACAAACACACACACGTATATATATATATATATATATAAATTTTTTTTTTGTTTAAAAAGAGATGATATGCCATTAAACAAAGAAACCAAACCAAACCAAAGAAGTTTGCGTTTCGGAGATTTTTTTTTCTTTTTTTGTGTCTGGGATATTTCCGTGAACGAATAGTCAGGAATGAATCAAAGATAAAATTAAAGATGGTTCCTAAAAGAATGCAACGAAGATGCTAGCGCTAAAATGACTTGTGTTTTGTATTTCTTCTCCATCAGACGATTAGCCCTAAATGACATAGCAGTCGTTTTTGACATTGCTACATAAGCAATCTTTCAAATGTACATTTTAATTTGACATAAACCAAAGGCAATGAATTGTACTGTTCTCAAGTGTGAAGTACTATTTATTTTTGTTTATAAATCCAGGACCTGATTGTATAATTTTTTGTGATTTAAATACTGCAGTCAGCATATTCAGAAATTTATACTAAATAAAACAACCGACAGAGAACAATTTGATTTTCATATGCTCGCAGCAGCGATTGTAGAATCAAATATAACAAACAACAAACGATTGACATTATTTAAGTATATTTTATACTTCTCAGTAAGATTTTACAATTAAGTCAGGAAATAAATCCTGCAGTGAAAAGTAAATTCTTGTTAAACAGAAAAGAAATAAGCAATTATTCTAGTGTCATGTAAAGTGTTTTGAAAACGTGCTGAATGATGGAACTTATTGAAGATATTTATATGAGATGTTTTTTAATCAATAAGTTAACTTTTAATTCTTAAATTTAAAGTTAAAATTTTGTCCAACCATTTTACATATTTCGAGGATGAGCTTCGCTGTGTTAGAGTAACATTGCAGACTGAATATTACTGTACATTTCTGAACATGCAGTTATTCATTCATCATTTACACGTCAAAGAGTGAGTTTGAATTAGTGACAATGACTGAGCAAAGTACAGAGAATATATTCTAAGCAAGACATCACAGAAAAGGGAACCTTATTGTACATTCATAAAGAGAAGTTTTCCCATAGGATTACTCACTTGTAATTTACACTCCAGTGAATGAAGTTTTGTTGTGTGAGACTATCACATTCAATCTAATCGAGGAAGGAGATTCCAAATGTTTTGAATAGGCATTTTTAGCAATAAATTTAATCGCTCAAGTTGACAATCACCCTTAAAGTACAGTTATGATCTGGGGCATTTTCCAGGACTAAAAATCGTCATTTACATGACAATGGAATGAGAAAAAAAACATGGTAAGGCTGATGATGATAATCTTAAAAGTAAACTTTACAAATTGTTTAGAAAGAAAAGTGAAGGCTGTTTTAAACGTATGCAGTTCCAATGGTAGTAGCTTGTAGTGATGAAGAGCTATCGCCATAAGAAGGCGATACGTTTGCTAAAAGGAAGTAGGTTGATATTTTTTGAGCAATTGTAGTTCGATCTTAAACATCTCTGTGTCTCAACCTTTTAATTGTATTCTCAGTTTCGTTTTAGGATGCAAAGGTAAGGATGGTTGATATAATTTTGAAATGATTATTTTAAACTATTTACAAAATCTTCAATATTTTTTTAGAAGTTAATACACATTTTCAAACATAGGATATAGAAGAGGGGTTTTAAGGTTAACAGCTTTGAAAATATAAACCTTTCCTTTCTGCATGGAAAAAGAAATTCCTGAATCTGTAATTTTTATTGATTACTGATTTTTTTTCAGTTTTTAGTTTTCTTATACTTACTATAGTCTAGCATATGGAGTGGTAAACAGGTAGCAACGTAGCAATTTTTTTATTGATCATTTCTCCTTGTACTTCTATTCATCATCGTCTAGAACACATTATGTTCAAATCAGAAGCAAGCTTCCTGCTTCCCCTATCCAATTTTTTTCTTTTCTTCTTTTATTTTATTTTCGTCTACATGAATAATGCAGCTTTTATTTCCATTATACCCGGACCCAGAAATCAAACTGAAATCCAAGTAATTACTCACACAACCACATTGCATTATGTGACACAAGGTCAGTTTTTAATATGCTATACCTGGTTTGATTTCTGAGTTTTTCTATTCCTTGACAAGTTATTGTAACAAGGCGAAAGACCACAGTCTGGCTTACAATTTGCCTATTGTGGGTGAAGAAAGATGTATGCCTTTCTCAGAGGTTATTTGTATGAATTGAAATGTTAGTAACCTCGTCCAGGATTTGAACTCGACTCATCCAGTTCATTATTTTATTATGATGACAATTATTCTATGTGTGTATTTACTCAAACTCCAGGTAAACTTTAAATAGTTCATAATCAACACACTTTTTTTCCTCACCCATAATTTTGAGGGAAGATCCACAGACTACATTAAATCTAATGTCATTTTATTGCTTCTTCGACCAGCGCATGAGATTTTTTTCTTGTATAGACTTACTTAAACCCTCTACTACAAGTAGAAAGTGGCAGGCTTCCTTTTATTTCCAATTACAGTCTATGAAATAATTCCTAAACATTGAATTTCGGATCAAATTTCTATGTCAGATTAAAGATAAAACGTGAAAATTCGGATGATAAAAAATAACAGTTATTCATAAACATTAGTTTTGGAGGGAATGTTATTTCACCAAGTTATAGAATAAATTCAATTAGCAACAAGCAAATAGTTGTTACCAACCACTGCACAGATTAGGGATGCTACAGTCAATTTGACAATTACTTTCTGTTATGTTCAGAGTTGAACATTCATTACTTCATTAGCAAGAATGTATTCATATAGATAGCCAAATGCAATCATTGTCTGTCCTAACGTATCACGGCCATGTCTGGACTGCATAGCCACAGCAACCAAATAAACAATCACTGTGATTGTAGTCACAGTGATAGTCATATGAGGATATCTAAGTAAATGCCATCTGTAACGCTTTATACGTGTTTGGAGACATACCAGACGTGGTAGAAGCAAATAATGACAAAGTAATCAGCCGCCTTTAACGACATCAATGATAGTATTTCACGTAATATCTTCTCTAAAACATATTTTGCTATTTTGATTAGAATATTTGGTTTCTTTTTGCTCTAATATCAATGATTGTGGTCCTATCGTGATGTAATAGAGTCCTAGTTTAGCAGACAATTTATTCGTGAGAGTAGCCCTAGACTTCTAATTTCGAACACAGCTAAGTCAATTCAGGTTTTGTTGTATACCCATAATTATAACATTGATTTACAACTTCAAGGAACGAACGAACCCACTTCTTTATAAAAACATATCTCTCACACTTTATTCTCTAAAGGGTTTATGCTTCTGTGGTGTGTGAGAGATGGGTGGAGAGACATGTACTCAGAGAGAGGACTTCTTCTTCTCATATCTTTTTCCAGGATCCAGGGGGTGCCAACGTTTGCATCCCCTTGCAAAATCGTCATAGACAACCTGATCGGCTGCGTGTCCCATGCTCGACTGCGATTCTCTGTACACTGTCCAGATCTGACCACGAGGTTCTCATCACGTTGTCTCCTTCCGGTTACACACTTGTTCGACCTAAGTGACCCGACGCGCCGTCATCTTCCTGTTTACTAATCAAAATTTGATAGCTTGTCAAAGCACATAGGGTCACTACGAACGAACCGAAAATCCATGGCATATGTTATATAACAATTTTACTAAACTGTGAAAACCAACAAGAATATGTTGAAGACATGCAATAGATGTTACTTCTGATAATAGTATAAAGTAATTCTACTATAATGTGATTTGGATGATTTTTAGTAAAAATGGATGCGATAAATAGATTTCCTCTAAATAAAGTATACAGTTTCTTTATTTATTTCATTATTCTTCTTTAGTAGCTTCACGATTACCTCTCGCTTTTTTTCTTACCTTCATAGAGATATTTGCTCTGTCGGCGGGGTGTAAAATATCTTGACCGTTTTCCCAACAGAAGAAGTTCCTGGGAATATGAACACTTTTTAAACAGATCTATTAGGCCTATAGATATAAACTTAACAGGTGCTACAACTCCAGACCAGATTGGACATGGCAATAATGGTAATGAAAGAATACTCCACACTCCCAATATCTCTAGAACTGGAGATTCACTATCAGTGACACTCTAGTGTCATACCCAGGACCTCTTTTTGGAATAAGAGTCTCACAGCTTCTGCAAAAGATACAGTCTGTAGAGCATGAAAGTTTAAAAAATTATTGAAAGATTAAAAACAAGACCTGTCAAAAGGCTTTTGCAAGGGAAATATGTAACAAAACTGAACACTGTAATAATAAAAACATCTTAATTAATGCCTCATTAGGCTGAAACAACCATATCAGTCTATACACAAAAAACGTACATATTTATCAAGACTGGGTTTCTAAGGTTTGCATCATTAACTCGACTAAAAGTATTGGACATTTTTTACTGACCAAACTCTTAAAAGACGACCACGAAAACGACTGAGGGATCTAAGTGGTCTACAATAGCGGAAAGACAGGACAAAAAAGGGATGCACGAAAACTCTAAGGAAAGCGCACCAGCTTGCACTTCTGTGAAAAACTGGCCAGGAGCTCTAACCTAAAAGAATAAATATAAATTAGCCTCAACCCTGTCACTAAACTAAGGTATACGGAATATACGGCAAAGCAATTAGTCAAACCAAATACATATATAAAAAGTATCACAACTTTATTTCCTTTGAACATTGTAGACGGTCGAAAAATCGTAAGTTAGCAAATTATTAAGCTTTACTAACACCAATAGTATCATTTCGTATCCGTCTTGATTATGGATGAATTAACCTGCAGAAATACGAAGTTATATACATATATATATATATATTGTCATCTACAGACAGACTGTTTCGTTGTATCGCAACTGTTCAGTGAGGCTAGACACGTAGGATGCTTGAAGCTGTGATCGAAACCCGCCCAACTTTACGTTAGACTTAGTATCAGACCGTTCGGCCGACAAGCCGGATACCTTACCGGATACCAGAGTGCTCAATTCCTTCGCAGGGCTTCGCATTATGCGAGCGGTAGCCGTAAATTCCTTCGCTAGAGTGCTCAACCATCCCGGAGGATCATATATATATATATATATGTGTGTGTGTGTGTGTGTGTGTGTTCTTGCAGTCTTTGTTATTGATCACTTTCGAAGGAATTAAGAGGTAAAAAAGTAGAAAGAAGTGTTATCTCTTAAATAAAAAAGTGAAGTAGCAGCAAAAATTATTCTAATATCGAATAAGACAAGTTATGTGTACTTTTACTAAGTTAAAATTTAATCATCTTAAAAGTTTTAGTATCTCCAGTTTTTATTTTTTTGTAGCCCGCTGACTAGTCCGCTTTTTTTGAAGAATACCTGGTCACTACTGCGAAAGGAGCTCAGGTATTAATCAGATCCTGGTTCTGGTATTGTTGCATTGGGTTAGACATGAAAAATTTCTGATCCAAATGAACGTGGGACTTATATTACAGAGCTGTTGTCATTATCTGCAAGTGCTTTGCCCTAAGCCAACTGAGGAGACATGGTCAGCATTCTGTGAATGTTCGATATTCAAAGCTCCGGTACATAAAAGATCCTTGCAACAGCTCTGGTGACAGAAAAAAAATGCACTTGAGAAGAAAACAAAAATGTACTTCCATATTATTTTAAGAGGAAGATTGCACAAAGATGGTATTGAAAAAATAATAGAAATTTGGACCGAAACCTCAAAATTTAACACAAGTCAAAGACATGCTGAACAAGCAAGAATTATCTCTAAAAACTGTGCTTTGCTGACGTTGAAATACAAGAAATATATGGACATGTAATTCCTGAAGGATAAGAACAAGAGTTTAGTACCTGAATTGAAATACAAAATACTGAAAAGCCAAAGTCTCTTACATGAGATGAGAAACAAAACACCACACACACCAGCACCACAGAGACAATACAAACTCAAGAGGACAGAATAAATTTACAGCTGATAAAGAATATCATGACTGAAAAGAAAAATTCATTATCATCCAGAAACAGAAAGTTTAGACAAATTAACAAATAATTCAAACAGAACTAATTGAGCTCTTTCATACAGGAGCGAAATTACTTTGTGATATACTCGGTATTCCTCTAGACTCAAAATATACCGAGACAATCAAGCAGTAAAAATATAACAAGACTTTCCAAAATAAGAAAATTCTACCAACAAATAAATGTAGTATGCACCAAGTCGAACCAACAACCTGATGCGATGAAAGCAAAACAATTTTGGAGAAAAATATTGCACCAGATAGAACAATGTAGAAATGCCGAATTGATAAATAACCTGTAAAAATAAGTACTAGTATTCGGAGAAGGCTCTGAGGTAGATATACAACTGGAATCGCTTAGTGAAACAGTTAAAAAAACTTCCAGATTGGAAATCGTCAAGCCATGATTGCATACGTAGATTCTGGTTTAAATAATTACGTCCACTCATGACAGTCTGAGTAAATGCCTAGAAGCATCAAGTATACTTGAATGGATGACCAAGGAAAAAATCACCCCGAAACAGTAAGAGCCACAAAAATATCCCTAGAAACTATAGACCAATAACATGTATACCTATGATTTGGAAAGTTCTGATCACACAGCATGCCGTGGTCTCTTTCTGGAAAAACAGAAAATATGCCACTGAGGAACAGGAGAGACGGATGGCTACAATACATACATCAGCACCTCCACAAAGAATCCAAATTGAGGCGGAAATATGTTGCCGGGGCGTGGATTGATTACGAAAATGTCCTTTATATGGTCCCCAAAATTTGGATAACAGAATATCTGAAAATCTTCAAAATATCCGACAAAGTCAAAAAATTAATCACGTAAGCTATGAATAACAGGTTAGTGCAATGAATAGCGATGGAGGGGAATTTTACCTGAGGTGAAATTCCAGATAGGCATCTTTCAAAGAGACACAATTTTGCCGCTAATTTTTGCTGTAGCAATGATACCACTCTGTTACATACTTCACAGGAAGCTACTAATAAACAAAATAACAAGAAAATATTAATAAACTTATGTACATAGGCGATATCACTCTAGCTTCAAAAAATGAAAAAGAACAGGAGGCTTTTATAGAAACAGTATGAATATACAACCAAGATATTGGCATAGAATTTGGCTTAGAAAAAAAGTGTCATGCTCATCATGAAAAGCGGGAAAAGAGAAACAACGTGGGGAATAGAACTGCGTGATCAAGAAAAAATCAGAGAAGGAAAACAACAATTACTTCGGAATATTGGAAGCAGACACAATCAAATAACCGGATACGAAAAAGATAAGAATAAGAAACTTTCCTAAAATCAACTCAACAGGAAACATTTTACTAAAGAGATAAACCTCCGTGCAATCTCTCTTGTATGGATTTAGCAACCCCTCTCTCCGAGCAAGATTTGATACAAGGTCAATTTTTAAGCGGGATTTAGCAGGTTCCTAATCAGAGTTTTCCTTCAACAAGGCTAAAAAACCAAGTCAGTCCTACTCTTTACCTATACCTGGAAGGAGAATAATTGTATTCATACCTTTTGGAAGAGTATTAGTGCTAGGTGAAATGCAATCAGCCTAGTTCACAATTTAAACTCATATTATCGTGTCCATTTCCTATGACGATAAACATTCATTCGATTTTTATTCCTGGAAAAGGCCCAAAAATTTCCCTTGTATAATTATCAAGACCTTTCTTAAAATGGAAAAGGGAGGAAATCAGACAAATGGATTTTAGGAAAAGTTAGAAGATGACTATGCACAAAGCGTTACACCTGAGAGATGGCATACACAGATTGTATGTGTCATACAGAGGAGGAAGAGAACTCTCCACCATTGAAGATTGCGTAGATTTAATCCTCGAAGACTACTTTTTAAAAGAACAAAGAAAGTGTACGTACAGCAGCCAGTAAAAGTACTGGAAACATAAGACCAGAGAGAAAAGCAACACAACACTGTGAAAAGAAATGGGAAGAAAAACAAATGTTAGGAAATTTCAAGCGACAAACGGACGAAATTGCATGCAAGAAAATCTGAATATGGTTAAAACAGGAAACGTAATCTCAAATGAATCTCTACTAAAATCCGCATCAAAAAACTAATCTCAGTATCATGTAAATTATGTTAAAGTAAAAATTGATAATACACAACAGAAAAACGTAGGTAATGAAAGAAAAAGATGATAAGCAAATGCCACAAATGACACAAAAGAAGTATAAGACTAGACATGAGTGGGTGGGAACGGTGATTCAATGGGAAATATGAAAAAGATTAAAATTTGACGATACTTACAAAGGGTATGTGCATAAAACAGAACCTATCTTCCAGAATGAGACGTATTAATTTTTGGGGGATTGAAAGATAGGATGAATCACCTAATGCTGGCCATATGAACAGACTTAGCCTTAGTTAACAACAACAACAACAAAGAGAATTAGCCGCCTGGTGTATTTAACCGTTCCGTCAGACCACAGATGAACATAAAAGAAAGTGAAAAGATAGACAAATACTTGAACCTTGCCCGAAAAATTAAAGAAATGTGAAACATGAGGGTCAAAGTAACTCCAATTTTACTAGGCGCTTTGAACGATGCCCAAGAGCTTGATGAAAGAACTGGAGAAGTTGGAAATTAGTTGGAGAATTGACTCGATCCAGACTATAGCATTTCTGAGTTCGGCTGAAATACGCAGAAGCGTCTGGGAGACCTGAAGAGACAGTTATTAAGACTTCCGTAAAAGACCTCACACGAATGCTGGTTTAAAAATCTCGTAAGAAGTAGGATAAAATTATTTGGTCAATTCTAAAACCTCTTTTCATTAACTAACACGTTATTGTCGATTTTAATGGATGGGTAGCGTACTAAAAACATTATTATCTTAATAATTGCTAATCATCGAATTGGAGAGGAGAAACAAAAAATACAACTTGTCACAAGTGTTTGGACGTCAGTTCTTTTATTTTCTCTGCGTTCAGTTTCTGAGGCCGTGGATCTATGTGCAAATCGGTAATGGACATAATGTTCTTCCCCGTTCTAATAAGAACCAACCTTTACTCTTCCTGTCTCTTTGAATTATTCCTTGTTCTCCTTTACCGTAAAAGCTCAAATTATCATAACCCAACTACCAAAAGACGAGTGGGGAAATCAGTCGTTTTATATTGGGATTCACAGACACCAACCCACTTCAGTGTACTTCCGACGGCTTTGTTCGGCGAATCCACACCACTAATTTGATGGCCGTTTGAGTCTGGTGACATCAGCAAATCCTAGCGAACTGATGTTTTAAGTCCAATGTGCTACATCAAGCATATCGTTACACACAGCGTACTGGACGAGATTTTATACCTTGTCAACCCGTCTTTTTTACGGCTCCTGACTTCCCTTTCATAAATTATCTATTCCTAACATTCGTGTACAATGTTAGAGATGTTTGATTGTGTCTCCAGAAAAATGTCGAAGCAATTTTATGCAAATCGCTACAAATCGAATTTTAACTGGAATTGCATAAGCTTTCCCAATGTACAACTTGGGGTGTATACAACTTCTAAGGATACACTATATAATAAGAATAGTAATATCTGTTAATCAGTCCTATCAATAGATTATAGGAATTGGTATCACATTCCCTTCTCTGATTATCGTCTGGCTATGGACACCAAAATGACGATGTGGAAGATATGCCAAGATTCAATGAGTTCCCCCTACCCATAGAACCCTTACTCTTAATAGTGTTTGGCATCATTGTAACTCGATTGAAGTCTGGCTGATGTCGATGTGACAAGACCGGACCAAAATCTACCCGACGAAAAAAGATCATTTGCATATTAATGTGAATGATCAAATTCAGAAATCAAAGACCAATTCACGATCGATATATTGGTGAGGGGACTGAATCTCTGTCTGGCGACAAAACGATCCATTTGGTGATTCAGGCCTCATACGATTGGTAAGAATGCTGGTCACTGTATTCTTTGAGCTATGACGTTAGTAACAACGATTCATCTGAAAGGGATTAATACGGTTGTCTTGATCTCGAAAAACGTCAATAAATTTTGCTGGAAGAATTTTTTAAATTATCATATTCTGATTTACATAGAATACACTGACTCTATCTTGTGCAAAGTGGTAAAACCTTCAAAAGGTTTTTCCAGTGTATGATGCAAAACTTTATCAGATCCTGGGGCTAATTTTCTAGGCCCCATGACTACCCCTTCATTGTCATTACTCCCATGTCCACTTTGACTCAGAATGTTTGGCCCTTGTATTATACTATCTATGCGTCAAAGAGATATGTTTGGATTGAAGGTTATAATTGTTTACAGAGAATATTCACTAGTGGCTTGAAATCATATAACTGCGCAAAAATGACGATCAATAAATAGAAATAATTACTTCAAACCATATAATTATTAGTATTACATCGGAATACTTGAAGCCATACAACCGTATTCAATTTATGAATATTATATTGGAGTACTTTATATATATAACCCTAACTTATTTGTATTGAGAGTAATTAGTTGAATCTATATTACTGGTCAACAAAAAAAAAAAATGAAATGAAATGATGCCGTGGCAAAAGCATCTCTTTTAAAGATATTTGAGGGCGCTGAATCTGAAAATGACTTAATTTTTTCTTGGCTACGTACCGTTTTTGCCGTACAGAAATGCCTCATTTTTGGATAAAAGCATTTTTTTTCATTTTGTGTAAATACGACACTGGCCAATGGCAATACTTCTCAAAGTAAAATCACAGAAACCTCTCAATTCCTATTTAAACCAGAAAATATTGGTCTGCTTATTAAGAAATAATATTTTTACTATAGCAATAAGACCTTCAGTTTTTAAAAATAACTCAATTGAATATATCAAGACCAACAAGTATTTTTATCAAATCATTTAATAAACAAATTTATCCAGATGGCTATGTAAAAATAAACCTTAATACTCGTACTAGCGCCGATGTCCAGTAGAATTTTCAACACTTTTTCACAAACTCCTTGTAGTTTTTGTCTGCGGGGATTGACTAAGAAGTTTTCCCCCTCGTTATCAAACAATGTCCAAGCGTGTCATTCCAAGCATTTCATTGATTTAACAAATTTATCATCCTTAATGAGTTTCCTGATATTATAGTGAAACAATATTTATGATGTTCATCATGTACAATGAAATAAGTGAATTCAATTGGGATGTCTTTTATTGAAGTTTCTTTCTAACAGTGAAAATAAAAGCTCTCAACGTGCTTCGTTTCTTTCCGTCGTGAAGTGATAAAAATGATGGGATGAATTTACGAATATCAAACAGAAGATTTTAGGGTTTCATTTTTTATATATCGTCCTAATTATCAGGTTTATTAAGGTGTTTTATTGATAAAGTTTATCTGTTAATTTGAATTTTGGCGATAAACTGGAAAAAATCGCTTCTTTTATTTTACAATTTTTGACTCATAAACATTTTTCTAATAAAATAGTTTATTTTAGGTGGTTGATTTGAATTGCTTGGCTTACCTGAAAATTTCTAGCTTTCTAGGACCTTTATTAAGTAAATTTTACCATCAGCCAATATCGTAAATCGATCTTTTTAAAAAAAATGAACCATTATAAGTAAAGTAAAAACGATGGAAAAGATGAAAAACGGGGGTCATTTTCAGAATTAGCATCATCAAATCAGTTGAAAAACGTGTTTTATTTCTTGGCACTAAAAATCGTGTTGACCAGGGTTATTAGTTTTTGAAAGGATGGATATGAGTTACTTGAAATCTTACCCAGTCGGCTGGGTCTGCAGAATACACCGACTTATTCTGTACTGAGGAGTAAGATCCCACTAACAAGCGTCCTAGATATGACACTAAACAATCTATTGGTGAGGTTCCAGAAACGCTGGCGCTTTGGGGAATGCGGAATGCCCCTTCATTACTAAGCTCCCAGCTTAACTCTGCTCCAGAGTGGTAGCACCTGGTAGGGTCTTATTTATAAGTCAAATGGAACTAAACTCTTTTGGTTGAAATGGGACTGTTTTGACGTTTAAACTACGTAATTATGCTAAACTGAATTACTTGAAATAGAATTGTTTTGACATTTAAAATGCGTACTTATGCGAAACTAAAATTGTTTGAAATGAAACTGTTTTTGTGTGCTGAACAGAATTGCTTACGGTAGAACTGTTTTTGATATTCAAACTTTACTTACGCTAAACTGCATTGTTTGAAATAGAACTCTTTTCACATTTCACTGTGTAAACGAAAATCTGTACTTAACCTAAACTGAATCCAATCCCAAGTCGCGTCATACCAAAAACTTTAAAAATGGTACTTGATACCTCCTTACTTAACACTCAACGATATAAGGTACGTATCAATAGTAAAGTGGAGAAATTCAGGGAAAGGAGTAGCGCCCTCCCATACACCTCGGTGTAGTAGCTATTGAAAAGGGAGCTTTCGGGTAGCCCTCGACTAAAGGGAGACAACTTTACTTATATGTATAAAAATTGATTTGGCAGGAAAAACACCTACAATGTTTGATATGCTATATAACTAAACCAAAACCAAACCAAACCAAAACCAAACCAAAACCAAAACCATCCAAACAAAACCAAAACCAAACCAGACCTTACTTATAAGTGTGTACAAACAAACGTCTATAATAAAATATAAATAATTTCATAAACCATTGTAATTGTTGGTATTAGATTGGAATATCTGATACCATAAAAATGTGAGCAAATTATTTATAGGAGACCGTATTAATTGATTTTTTTTTTTAAAAAAAGACAAAAAACAACAAATAAATACGAACAGAGAATGAATGTGATTCCCTAACTCCTAGTCATAAAATAACCCTAGACAGACAGATATTCCGTTAAAATCAATCTTCTTGGTTGCTATGGATACATTTTTCGACCGTTGTGCCCTTCTAGCGAGGTGTCTATGATAGTCTATAAGCTTCTAGGAATGCTAAACCAAGACCATTCAATCATACGTGTACATAATTCTCCTTCCTCTTCTCGTGGTATCTCATATCAATTAGTTCGTTCAAGTTAATTTCTTCTTGACATGTCGCTTGTTTCTCTCTTCAACTGAGCCAGTGTATTTGACTCAGGACCGTCATAAGTATATATTTGATTCTTCAGAATGAAAAAAAACAACGTTGGTTTAACGTAGGATACTGTACAAGAAGCAAGCATCCTGCAAGGCAGTATGAAATATTGTTCAGATCCGCTGAGGGACATCTCAGGCACTGAGCAATAAGCCCATATTATATTATGTGTGATTTTTTTACCTGTGCTCATATTCAGATATTTTTTTTCATCTTCCAATATTCAGCCCTATCAATTATTTCAACTTTATCCCATAAGGGCAAATGGTTTCCCTTTTCCTTCCATATATGGTCTGCAATACCCGACTTTTCAATCTCACCACGTTCTACGGCCTTCCAATGTTCTTCTAGCCTTACTTTAAGTGGGCGACCTGTCTCACCTTTGTATATCTTACTACAACTGCGAGGGATGGAGTAAACACAGTTCTTGGTCATGTTGAAATCCGTTGTTAGCTTGACCGGGAAGAGATACCTCCGGAGAGTTGAACCACTTGTGAATACTGTGCTGATGTCATATGGACTATATATCTTTTGAATCCTTTCGGCTAGTCCTTTGACATAGGGCAGACATACCGTGGTGAGTTTTCAAGTATTATACTCCATCCTCCTACCTAGGTTTCTTGGAGCCGATGTTATGCGCTCTGGGTAGTTGATACGATGGAGGTTGTGTCTCAGACTAATCGTTTCTTCTTGATATGCATCAGTATCGCTACTAATGGTTTTTGCTAGATGTTATAAGCAACGGACTATTCCTTTCTTTACCTTATATGGATGATGGGAGTTGAAATTGAGGTACTGTCCGGTGAAGGTGGGCTTACGGTACACAGATGACCTGAATCCTTGCTCTGTGCGTGTTACTAATACATCGAGGAAGAGTAATTTGTTGTCTTGCTCTTTCTCCATAGTGAACTGTATAGATGGTCGGATTGAGTTCTCGTGATCAAGTAATATCTGAACATCTTCCTGATGAGGCCAGAGAATGAATGTGTCATCTACGTATCTAAGCCACATAGATGGCTTTAGTGATGCAGATCCTAATGCCATTTATTCGAAGTATTCCATAATACCTGAAGAAGGCCGGAAGACATATCGGCCGGAGGACATATCGGCCGAAACGTTGTGGAAATAACAATAAAGATGAAGACAATAGTCCAAAAACCCTTAATGATAAAAATCAATAAACTTCGTCTCAGAAAATTTGACAACTAAAATACTCCTTGTTATTTACCTGTAGTGGAGATTGAACCTGGAACCGCCAGAATATTTCATGGTTAATGGAATTTGAAAAATCTACTCCCGTGGATTAGATAAAGGGTTCAGTCTGAGGTTCCTTGAAAGTCCCCAATATTAACATGAAAACCTGAAGAAGGCTGATGGACATATCGTCCGAAACGTTGTCACTATAACAATGAAGATGAGGACAATAGTCCGAATATTCTGAGAGATAAAAACACTACATTGTTTTTATAGATTACTGACTGCTATTTAATCGGCCTTAAATTGAGACTTCCATTGATTATCAAACGAAAAATATATTTTAGAGCTCTTATCATCTCATTTAAGAAAGAATAATGGTTTTGAGCATTATAAGTTGTGAAAAGAGCAACTAACCAATGAAAGAAAACTCTCGAAAGTGAAACATTTCTTTTTAAATCATAGAATTCCTAGTCTAATAAATCATTAATCGGTGTTCATGACCAAAACAATCTCACTCTATGAAAACTATTAAATATTTATGCACCTCTTTGGATCATAGAATAAAGGAAATGTCCAGACAGTCTCCAACAGATAAAATATATTCTGTCTTTCAAACAGTCTAATTGGCTATCCATAATACAAGATTGCACTTCTGATAAATTGGACGCTTTAAATAGGTAAATTCATCATAGCTTAATTCACATAATAAAACATTTTTTGATTGTTTAGCATATTGCAAATATTTTATTTAAAAACAGAGGTGTATGTCTATTTTTATTACCTTTCCCTATCTTTAGGGCTTTTATTACCGACTGTACGTCGTGCAGAGTGGTAAGATCCCCCTGAATATGACGTCCTTACTATGACTCTAAATTGCATCAAGTGGTGAAGCTCAAATGCTGGCTTAACAAGTCGGCTGGGGATGTAGAATACACTAACTGCACCTCTGCAGAGGGGTAAGACCTCCCAATGAGTGTCCTAGATATGACACTAAACAGTCTGATGTTGAGGTCCCGGTAATGTTGGTGTTTTGGGGAATATGGAGCACCCCTTCATTACCATCGCTCCCAGGTCCACTCTGGCCCGGCGTGGTAGCACCTGATAGGGCCCTATCTCTGGGTTAAATAGAACTAACGGCGTACTTATGCTAAACTGAATTGTTTGATTAAACTGAATTGCTTAAAATAGAAATGTTTTTCACAATTAAACCGTTCTTACATTTAAACTGCGTGCTTATGCTAAACTGAATTATTTGAAATTGAACTGTTTTAGATATTGAAAATGTACTAACACTAAACTGAATTGTTATATATAACTGCTTGAGTAAACTGAATAGTTCGAAATAGAAATGTTTTTGACAAACTGTGTACTCATGCTAAGGTGAATTGTTTTAAATAGAACTGATTATTTACATAAAAATGGATTTGGCGTTAAATAAGCTATAAAGGTGGATATGCCATAAAACTCACCAAATCCAATCAAACCAATCATGTGCGGGAAATCTGGTAAGAATGGTGAACTCCTTCATTGCCCTTACACATTGGTCCAATTTAACTGGTAGTGATAGTTATTCTATGGTCGCAATTGTAGGGCAAAGAGATCACTTTAAAGATATTTGCGTTTGATATAAATCATCATCATCATCGTCATGTCACGCTGCTCGTACGGATCTCCCTGGCCCTCTCTTGCCATCTATCTCTAATGTCCATTGTTCCCGGGAGGCCTTCAAGACTATATCATGTATCAGTACAGAGCTGTTGAACATAGGTTCTAGCTGGTCGTTCTCTCTTTGTTCGTCCATGTGAAGGGGTCCACAGGAGTATATCGCTTTTGGGTTCGCCCTTTTTTCTCCAGCAGTATCTCGCATGTCTGTTTCGTCTAACTTGGATAGTTTTGGTGATGGATAGTAGGTGGCCGTACAGTAGCTGTCTCGTGGGATGTTGCTTTCAGGATTTGTTCAATATTGCTTGCGGCATTCTTGTGTAATTGCCGTCAAACTTTTTCTCCGTACGTTTTGTTAGCGTCCATGTAGAGCATCCATTTAGCATGATCGATAGGCTGCTTGGAAAACACAGCGTTTTATTATTATTGGTCAGGTCTGACTTCCATATGACCGATAGCCTATCGATAGCTGTCCATGCCTTTGCTAGTTGATGTCTTTCTCAGTTAATGAAACACCGTTTTCTTGGTAGTGTGGAGATGTTGCCTCTATTATTAATGCACACGTAATCCGTCTTGTGTGCGTTAACATAGAGGACTATGCCAGCAGCTGGTCGTTCCAGACTATGTAGCAGGATTTCGGCTTTGATTTTGGTGTATTTGCCTGAAGCACTATGTCATTGGTGTAGTCCACGTCTGTAATTGTTTGTGTAGGGTATCTTCTGCTTCTTTCCTTTGCCAGCTTGAAACCGTTAACTTTCATTATATCAATGGACGTTCTAAGCACGTAGTCTAGGCAGATGATAACCAGTTATGGGGCTAATGTGTCTCATTGGAGCACATTTACTATAATGTCGAAGTAGTCTGTGCCTCTATCCGAGGAGCGAACTTTTACTTTTGTGTTTTTATATAGCATCATTATGATTGCGACGGTTTCTTTGAGTAGGCTGTAGGCGAGTAGTATCTGCTCCATCTTCCTTCTATGAATGGAGTCAAAGGCTTTGAAAAAGTCGACAAATAATATTGTTGCATCAAGTTTTTTTGCACGTACATCTTCTAGAATTCGATGGATTATCAAAACTTTTGATGTTGTGGATCGATTTCTCCGAAAGCCATTTTGGTTCTAAGTATTTTCTCGATTTTGGGTTCTGTGCAGTTATATAGCAGAACATTATAGATCTTAGCCGCTATGGATGGAAGGGTTATGCCTCGATAGTTCTTGGCTATTCCAAGGTCACACTTCTTAAGGAAAGAGGGGATGCATCCCTTTGTCTATTGTGTTTTGGTTATATACGGCATTACAGTTGGAGCAGTATGTCGTCGAAGTTCCTGGTCTTTCATACTCCTGGGGATATTTCATTAAGCCCTGCTGCTTTACTGTTTTTTAAATTTTTCTTAGTACTGAATCGAGTTCTTCTTGCGTAAACTGTCCTACTTTATGTCTAATTGATATAAATACTTGATGCATTATAACTGCAAATTATGTGTATTAAGAATATTTACTTAAATCTATTATTGTTTAATAAAAAGGATTATTAGTTACTTGAAACCTTCCAACTGAGTGTAAACAGATGATTAAATGAACTAAATGAAAATAACTACTTGAATCCACGATTATTATTATTAGATCGAAATACATGAAACTAAAAACCAGTGCAGATATTATTTGAATTCTAATGGAATATTTGATTAAAAAAATGTGTGCGAGATAATTTCTTATAAACAACGTCATAAGAAATGTAAATATAAATATACAGGGTGGAACAATAAAAGTGTCGCCCTACAAAAGACGACATGATTCCATTTCCGTTCAATGAAAACCGGTTTTCTATTTTTGTTGCAGACCACCTACTACTTGACCAGTTCTGTACAAATCCCAAGAACGATAGGAGCCTTCTATCATGTCTGAAAGTGACACAATGTTCAACGAGCAAGATCAGAGATGCGCCGCTGTACAACTCATGGTCTCTACCGAGAACATGACCATTGCCAGCACCCTCAAAATGCAAATCTGGATTGTCCCGAATAACAAAGACGTGCCCAGGGTGATGAAAACAAAGTTTCCGGCTACGGTTATGGTCTTTGGTGTGGTTTCAAGTGAGGGCCACATCATGCCACCTCACATCTTCGAAGTTGGCTTGAAAGTCAACACCAAAGTGTACCTGGATGTGCTAAAGAGTGTGGTGATCCGCTGGTGCAATCAGGTGGCCGGTGGTAGACCCTGGGTGTGGTAGCAGGACTCGACGCCGGCCCACAAGTCCAAAGAGACCCAGGCTTGGCTTCAGAAGGAGTGTTACGACTTGTACCCTTCTCTCACTGCCTTTCCTCCTCCTCCGACCTGAACCTGCTGGGCTCCTTCGTTTGGTCATACGTCGAGAACATCACCAACATGTTAACCCACAACACCAAAGCCAGCCTGATCACCGCCATCCGCCGAATATTCGCCGAGCTCCCGCTGGCGCTTGTGGAAAAGGCATGCTCCCAGTTCCGGATCCGTATCGAGGCGGTGATTGAGGCTGAAGGTGGCTAAATTGAATAGATGTCAGCTCTACTACATAATCAAGTTAGCTGAATTGATTTTTTTAATAAAAGTTTTAAAATAAAGCTGTAGGACGACAATTTTATTGTTCCACCCTGTACAAATAACGTATTAGACGGGTTTTATGTTGTTAAAATCAGTTAATTAACCAATGATATTTTAGTATCTCTTTCTATTCGATTATGGAGAATGTTTACATAGAAGTCTTACATCACTGAATTATTTTTTTTTAATGGAAAGTTGTGAGTATAACAAAAGATTATACGAAATGGTTGCCTTTTGTTCTGACATTTCAATGATCTGATGGAAAACCAACAAAGACTGGTGCCATTGTAAGATATATGTATAGATTTTATTGTATTGTAATATATATATATATGAATATATTCAGAGAGAGAGAGAGAGAGAGAGAGAGAGAGAGAGAGGAGACTGAGAGAGAGAGAGGGGGAGAGGGAGAGAGAGTGAAAAAATATACACAATTACAAAATTAATCTAGTCATGATTTACTAAGCTTGGCCCGTGGCCAAAAAGGATTGATTAAAAAATAATACTTTAAAGCCATTTTACCATAAAAGGAAATAATAATCAATGTGTTGAAGTCATTTTTTTCAAGCAATTTATTTAAGCATCTATTTTCCTAAACTTTCCGACTCAAGCAGATTGTGATAAAAAGCTAATTCTAAAACAGAGTGTAACTGGTTTGATTTCAGAGTTTCCCTTCTAGCTTGGTTGCCTTAGCATAGATACAGAGTTCAGCCTGACTGTCTATTCTGCACATAGCTGTTGGAAACAGAAAGAGTCGTACCTTTCTCCAGCACAAAATAAAATGCAGTCAGCCTTATACAGAATTCGAACTTAAGTTCGCCATTCCATTTCCTACAATGACAACCGATATGCTAAATATGATTCCTATTTATCAATAGATTCATTTATGTTATTTATTTTAATTCTATTGAAATAGTGTGCACCAGATGCCGAGAATATTTAAACAGGAAAAGTCTATACACGTTAAACCGAAAATCGGAATAAACGGTTTAAACTCGTTTTTAAATGAATATCTTTAATTTCAGTGTTATATATTGTCTTTATAGATGTATATCAAGTTGAAAACATTGTCTGTTTCAACTCCCTCTTCTCTTAGAAAAGAATCATGTACAAAGAAATCAAATCGTTTACCTCGACCAACATATAACTGTGTACAATTTCTTTTTATCGAAAAGCGTTACAAGAATAATTTAATAAAAACGGCGGCTAAAACAGAAGATTTTTTGAACAATTTTCCTTTTCATTCAGTGGCAGAATAATACACCCGAGGCATGTAATTGTTCGACTTCGTTTTGTGATTTTCTCCTTTAGCGTCTCTTGAAATGGAAACGATGCTTCCGGCATGTGGCTATGTCTTTGGCCACCGGCAATTCAGAGGGAAAAAGATGAAAGAAATTGTCACAAACAAAAAATAGAAACAGTGATTAAATTTCCATAAATGTAGTTATAATATCGAAAGTAACTTCAAACAATCTTTTGTATAAACTATTTTCCCGAACACAGACTAGTACCCGTAAACATGCTTTGTATAATGGTCATCGTCCTGTTAAATGCTCTCTATGACCCTTGTTTAAATCTAGTACTAGACTGTCAGCGTTTCAAATGGGGCTCTTGCTTTTAGGTAAAACATAAAATCATCTCTTATCTTTCCATCGGATATGAACAAATATGAGGTACTTGGGGGCTCTTTAGCCTCGGTACAACAATGAAAAACTCAGTATATAGACCAGTAATGTTCGACTGATAAGTTGACCTAGAGTTATATTCTGTCTCTGGTGGAGGTGTTAGTAAGATCTCTCTCAAACACACGCATACAAAGATAGATAGATAGATAGATAGATAATATCGAGTATACCCGGCGTTGCCCGTGTATAATAACAGATTAACTCCAGAAACGTAAACTTCTTATTTTGAAATCAGAAAATAACTCAAGGAAAGAAAATACTTATTACTTAAGAATTTATAAGATTTTCTTAAATCTAAGTCTATATGATTTTATAATTTTCTTGAATATTAAAAATAGGATGACGTTGTATTTATAATATTTCATTTTCATAAAACGATTTTTTTCATTTTTATAAAATTAATTTACTCTCTCCTAAAAGTCTTTAAATGGATAAAAATCAAAGCTTAACGACCATTTTTTGTCGTTTTAGATTCAAGTTTGTCACTTTGAACTTACTTTTTTTTTATTTAAAAAATTTAATTTTTCGAATCTTTTTTTTAAAACAAGACTAGATTTTTATTAAACTTTTTAAATCCAAATGAAATTTATTTTTCTGTAAGAAAAAAAAAATGAGATTACAGTTGGTATTTATTACAATTTTAGCTTCTTATTAAATTAATAACATTAAAAATTCACATCGTAATGAAGATTTTTTCAAATTGTTTCAGTTTTTCGTTTTTATAAAATTATCTTAAGTTTAAATTTTTTCCGATGGATACAAAGTCAAAATTTTTAATTTTTTTTTTAAATGAGGGGGAAAAGAAAGATCTTATTATTATTGCCGGTTTATTAAAAAAACAAACAAAAACGATGTGATAATTCTGAAGCGATATTTGTAATTCAATTGTGTTTTTTACATTGTTAGAAGCAGATATCAATGATTGTCCCAGGAAAAAATAATAACGATTATTTGTTCAGTGGCCTAAATTTGCGGCCAATTTTAACTTAAACGTAAATTCATAAGATAATAACAAATTGAAAAGGAGAATTTCGGACCAAATTGCAGCTGTCTCTAATGTGTCATTTGGATGGCCATAAGGCTTTGCAGACTTCTAATACAGAGAAAAATAATCAAATTTATGAATTATATATATATATATATATATATATATATATATATATATATATACATATATATATATATATATATATATATATATATATATATATCATCACGTTTCGCCGATGACATGTAATTCTGTGATTTTGTCTATCACCATTGGTCCCTATAGTTTATCCTTCCGCGTAAGGATTATAGACTGTATCATGTGTGCACAGTGCTACGCTATGCAATTTTTTCGTCGACGGCCAACAAATTCCATATATGGGTCGATAAGAGAACGTAGTTCATCTTTACCTCAATTTATAATTTTCGGAATTATTCCTTGTCGCCACTTTTGTAATGTTCCTTGTGGTGGGTAATTTTGTCCAATACTTTATATTCTCTTTCCTCTCGTAGAATGCCGAATACTGAATGTGGAATGCTAACGCAATATTAACTTACAATGGTACATTTTACCTCAGCTTCGCACACAGCACGTCATACCTCTAACTGGTTTATATATATATATATATATATATATATATATATATATATATATATATATGACTATTTCATGCTATCCCAATAGCACTGTCCATTTCAACTGTTGCGTTTGTTGGCTGGGGACCTGTGATGAAACCATACGTGTCGCTTTCGGCACATTCTGCTACATAACACTTCATTAGCAGTTACCAGCATATCTTGTTTCTCTTAATCGAATATTTGTGAGAGGAGATTTAAGTGGCTACACAGATATTTTGTGTGATGTAGCTTCTTGGATTTGTTCAAAACAGTACGTAGTATTCTTGTGAATTTCTCACCTAGCTTTTTCTCCATGCGTTTTGGTAGCGTCCATGAGGGGAATACATGTAGTAAACTGACAGCAACACATTGGAAGAAATCGTTTTATTTCATCTGAGAAATTTAGATTTTTATATGATTGAAAATCTGTCATTACCAATCCACGCCTTTGCTAGACGTATGTTGACACCACTTTTAATAGATGAGCAATTGCTACCGAGGTACGTGGTACCTTCAATAAGTTTCCAGCCTTTTTTGTACAGACATTATAAATTGTCGTACACTCTTGAAAATTTAGTATCTTATTGCTATACATCTTATGATATGACTGACCAATTTTTACGATTTCAGGTTTAAATGAAATGCTACAGAAGGAAATGGAATACACCCAACGAAAGCCTGATTGTCATAGCTGGTGAAGTTCAAAAACGCAATCTGGACGCGAGGAAGAACAATATGCAATAGAATCCTGTTTTAAACTTGGAAAAAATGCCACAGAAACGTATGGAATGCTTCAGACTGCTTTTCAACCATCTTGCATGAGTCGAGCATCAGTTTTTGAGTGGCATAAGAGATTCAAGGAAGCCAGGGAGTCTGTGACGGATAATGAGAGGTGTGGTTGGAGTAAAGAAGTCAATATACGAGAGTTGATTGGCCATATGGGTTAGGGTTAGGGTTACTATGTTGAGGTCTTAAGGGAGTTCAGGAAGAGATTCCCACGGGAGAGGCCAGCACACTTCAAATTGGGTCAGTGGCCTTTCCACCAGGACAATGCACCAGTCCACAACTCCATCCTTGTCACAGACTATTTGACCAAGATGGGCATCAAGACAGTTCCTCACCCTCCCTATAGTCCAGGCCTTGCTGGCTGTGACTTTTGTTTATTCCCTAAGCTCAGAGGCGGTTGTTATGTGACAATTGAGGAGATGAAAGAGGCTGTGACGAAGGTCATTTACACGCTCACACAGGAGGACTTCCATGGGGCCTTTCAGAAGTTGTTTGAACGGTACAACAAGTGTATTGCATCCGGAAGAGATTACTTCGAAGTGGACAAGAGTTTCATGTGTGTACTATCAATAAAAGTGCCCATACAGAAAAAGTCTGGAAACTTATTTAATGATCCTCGTATTTGAATTAGTTAAGTTATTTAAGATGCTTTGTACTTAAAGTAAAGATGTTGCCTTCTTACTTAAAACACAAGATCATATGAGTTCAAGTAAAGGCAAATGGCTACAGGCTATGCAGTAAGGATTTGGCTCGGGAAGGTGTATTTGGAAGAAGCTCAAGTTCATCTGCATAGTCTGCGTCTATCATAGGTTATACGGGATATTGTCTGCTTCTTTTTAATGTGAAATTATATTCTTTTATTAGATCTATTTATATTCGATGTATATAATCTTGACAGATTATAAATAAATATGGTGCAAGCGTATCTCCTTGCAAGACCCCATCGACAATGTCAAAGAAGTTTAAGTCACCATCGGATGAGCGAACAATTGTTTTTGTGCTTTTGTAAATATTATTATCATCATCATCATCATGTCGCGCCGCCTGCGCGGATATCCCTGACCGTCTCTCGCCATCTCTCCCTATCATTCATCGCCTCCGGCAGGTCTTCAGGATTACAACCCGTGTCCTTACATAGCTGCTGTATGTAAGTTCGTGCTGGTCGTCCCACTCTTGCACATCCATGAGTGGGGGTCCACAGGAGTACATCGCTTATGAGCTCGTCCTTGCTTCTCCAGCAGTGTCCTGCGTGTCTGGTTCGTCGAACTTGTATAGTTTTTGTGATGGGGGGCAAGTGTCCGTATAGTTGGAGTCTCGTGGGGTGTTGTCGCCAGGACTTGTTTAATACTGCTTTCAACATTCTTGTGTAATTTCCGTCCAGCCTCCTCTCCAGCCGCTTCGTAAGCGTCCATGTGGTGCATCCATATAGCAGTATCGACACAACCGCTGCCTGGAAGAAACTGCGTTTCATTTTATCTGTTAGGTCCGACTTCCATATGATCGAGAGCCTATCGATAGCTGTCCATGCCTTCGTCAGTCGTGTGTCGATGTCTTTCTCGGTTGATGAGACGCTGCTTCCTAGGTAGGTGAATTTGTCGACTAGTTTCAGAGAGGCTCCGTCTAGTGTGGCAATGTTGCCTGTTTGGTTGTAACACATATATTCGGTTTTGTTTGCATTGACATGTAGGCCAATGCCAACTGCAGCTCGTTCCAGACTATGTAGTAGTGTCTCTGCTTGATTAGGCGTATTCGCTAGTAACGCCAAGTCATCAGCGTAGTCGGCGTCCGTGATTGTTTTTGCGGGGTACCTTTTGCTTCTTCTCTTAGTCAGCTCAAAGCCATTTTCTCTGATTTTGTCGATCGAAGTGGTAACAGTTTATTTGAGGTGACCGTATGCATAGTTTAGAACGAGCCGCCGCAGGCATTGGCCTCCATGTCACGGCGCACAAAACTGAATGTAAGCGCTCTAATCAAATAGGTGACATTTCCACACTAGACAGCACCTCTCTTAAACTGGTAGACAAATTCACCTACCGAGAAACACATCGACACGCGGTTAACTAAGGCATGGACTGCTATCGATAGGCTATTGTTCATATTAAAATGAGACCTGACCGATTAAAGGAAACGCAATTTCTTCCCGGCAGCGGTCGTATCGATACTGCTGTATCGATGCACTACTTGAACGCTAACAAAATGGCTGGAGAAGAAGCTAGACAACAATTACACAAGAATGTTGCGAGCAATATTGAACAAGTCCTGGCGGAAACACCCAACAAGGCACCAACTATACGAACACCTGCCTCCCATCATGAAAACTATCCAAGTTAGACGAACCAGACACGCAGGACACTGCTGGAGAAGCAGGAACGAGCTCAGAAGTGATGTACTCCTATGGACTCCCACATATGGCTGAGCAAAAGCAGGACGAGCAGCTCTGAAGACCAGACAGAGGCGATGAACGATAGGGAGAAGTGGGGAGAGAGGATGTGGGATATCCGTGCTAGCGGCACGGCCTGATGATGATGATGAATGATGTATGCTAGTAGCATTTGCCCGATCGTTGATCTGTATGGAATCAAATACCTTGGCGAAATCTAAGAACAATAGTGTTACCTCGAGATTTTCTGCTCGTACTCATTCCATAATTCTATCGATTGTCTGAATGTGTGATGTTATGGATCAATTTCTTTGAAAACAGTTTAATTTTTTTCCTAAGAATGTTGTCAATTTCAGGCTTGATACGATTGAGAAGCAGAACAATATAAATCTTTGTAACTATAACCGTAAGAGTAATGAATCTGTTATTCATTGTGATTCTGTCGCAAATTTTTATCCATTTCTTAATATTCTTTTGCAGAAACGAAGATGCATGTCAGGAAATTTCCTTGTTTTCCATACTTCTCGAGTGATTTCATCGAAATCTGAATGTTTTTGGTTTTAATTTTTTCAATACTGTATCAAATTCTCCCTCCATAAACTGTCTTAGTTTGATGTTTATGTGGCTATTAATGATTTCTTTGATAGGTTTATCAATATTTTCAGGAAGTTTTTTTTGTGGCTGTGTCAAACATTCCACTTTTGAAATCTTTCTTCTTGGCTGGCAGCTTTTACTTTCGTTCCCGTAGTGCTTTTCCTTCCGTCCTCTCCAGTTACTGTCTACTATGCAAATAGTGATTGTCTATCTTCTACCGAATTTCTGATTTTATTGGTTTGGCCTTGATGTATTCAAATTGTTTACTCTGGATATTTCTGATTTTCTGCAACTTTTTGGGTTTCATTGATGCTTTTTTCATTTTATCTCAGTTTCCCTAAATACTATCGAAGTCTACATTTGACTCTTGTTTTTGTTGGTATCTACTCGGCTACTGCTTTTATATTGGTTGTTGCATTGCTTTCAAACAACTCATCAAACGCAGTAAATTTATTAGATGAAGAATATCAAACTTGTTTCTCACAGTTACTCAATATTGATTGCTTATATAATTATTGGTTGGTAGTGACCAGTCATATTGTGATGATTTTACTGATTGTTTCTTATTTATGAGGAACTGTCGAGCAATAGTTTCCCTCCATTTTAATTTAGTTTTAAGGCATGTAAACCTATTCTCAAGTAAAAAAATTAATAGATATTCACCGTTTCTCTGATAGGATTTGTGTAAGTTAATTTAGAATTTCTGTCTTGGTTTATTTTGCGCATACATCTGTCCAACTATTATTTGAATGTGATTTTCCGAATGTGCCAGCTAAGGGAGGAGAGCTTATTGTAGAATATAGCGATATCCGATTCATCACTAGCATTGATGAGGCTGTAGCAAGAGAAGATTGTTGTACTGGGCTTGCCATTCCCAGCCGTATTCTCTTAATACTATTTTGTCATTTTAAGGCACAAGAAGTGACACGCATTCCTCTCCCATTATTGTTTTCTTTACCAGATATCTGATTATTTGGCATCGCCAGTCTCATTTCACGTTCACTTCTTTTTTTGAACGAATTAATTTTCCCAGCATCATAGCGGTATTCCACATAGACGTTCTGGTCTCTGTGATGTTACTCGAAAATAGCACGGATCCATCAGTTGTCTGTTAATGTTTTGACCTATCCAGTCTCCGGAGCCTCTGCTTTCTTTACACTGTGATCACGATCTTTACTCCATTCACCTCCTGATATTTCCAGTATGATAAATAGAGCAATAGAAATATTTGTCTACAGGAAGCAATATTTATACCGGCACTTGTTTTCAAAGATTTCAATAGTGATAGACCCTTTCTTGACAGATTGTTGGCATCACCTTCTTTACTGATTGCTGCACTCAGAACTTTCTTTTCGATAGATGCTCTCTTCGACTGAGGCTTGTTGGAAATCCACATTTTGCCTATTCTAAACATGTTTTAACTAAAACATACCTCTAATATAATGTTGTATATTACAGCTGTGTATTGATGAACAATGAGGAACACGTATATATAAAAAATATAAGATTATATTTTTATTCTAGACGATGATATTTGAGTGGAGCAGGAGAGCAATCGCAGAGAGTTCGCACACACGAAGGGGTCGTCGGGAGTCAGAAGAGCCAGCGAACAACTGACTTTAACCAAAATTCAGGAACTTATATAGTCTACAACTCCCACGTGACCTGTAGCAATTCCTCTTTTTCATTGGTTATGATTACGCTCACGTCTCACTTCTTTGTTTTCCATTGGTTACAATTCACGTCCACATGTTTCCTGTTCCCCATTGGCTACTTGCCCAAGCCTAATTCTATGGGCGGTCGTATCTTCCACCATTCGCCGAGTTCAACTACGTCCATTGGTCAAGGTGATATTCCGATAATCACCTTGTTGATATTATCTTCGGCCGGATGAAGCTGTTAACAACATCTGCCGATACAACAACACCAGCAGGGCATGGTGACATTCCGGTAATCTCTCCGATCTTATCAATGTATCTGTCAACGACATCCGCTGTATTCAACACCAGCAGGTCACGTTACTTTATTGCAATAACGTATTCTTCAGTAAATTTCACATGGTTTGTAATTACTAAACACTCGAAATTTGTTAACAGACACCAGTTTAACCTTGAAGCCCATTGTTTAATTTGCCGCCATTTTGAGTAGCCTCTAAACAAATAATTTTCTTGATTAAAATAATATTTGCTCAAATCAATTCCAAACAATTTATGAAAGATCTGTGAAATTGTTTTTTTCCCAAAAAGATTCCCCTTATTCATTAAAAGACTTATAGTTTAAAAAACACTTATTGTACACGACACATAACTGTTTTTAGGCACCAATTTTTTGTCATTGCCTGTGGAAATATAGATTCCTTCTCGTATTTCATACCATCAAGAATTGTTATTAGTTATTTGTTTCAATGGAGGAATAACATATTAGAGCAGATAAAACCATTACATAATCTCGTAGATTTCTATTGATTTCCATCTTCTTTTTTTCATGACAAAATGCTAATTTTAGCCTAATGAAATAAATTTGAGATTTAAATTCTGAGCTCAACGTCCCCTTTTAGTTGGAAATATATTTGTTATTCATTCATATTATCATTACCTCTCATATATATATATATATACATATATATATATATATATATATATATATATATATATATATATATATATATATATATATATATAAGTGTGTGTGGGCGAGTGATATTTTGAAATTATGCCCGAAAATATAGTTGTAGAAGTTAGTGTGCTACTTACAAAACCGGATATCACATTTTTTGTATTCCTAAAATGTAATCAGCTTTGATACATAATACAGAACTACTGGAGTTCTTCTTTGTGGCTGGGATTTAATGTTAGAATCAACATCGTGTGTGTATCACTTTGTGTATGTACTACTAATAAATAAATAAAACAGAGAGAGAGAGAGAGAGAGAGAGAGAAAGAGAGAGAGAGAGAGAGAGAGACTGTTCATTTAAAAAATTTAAACAATTTTCGTTTAATATAATGAAAAGATGGCCAAAAATGCCGATGGCTTTCTCGTCGTTAACAATTTAGTTAAAAATGATTGTAATATGGCTAGATTAAAGTTTAAGCCAATTTGTTGTCTAAAATATCTGAGGAAACAGGTATTTATTAAAGGGGAGATATTTTAACCAAAATAGATACTGCTTAGAAGTGGATATGCTGACAAGTACATATATTACATTGGTGCTTTATAGGATAATCAATTTTTAACATTGTATTCGTCTGAGCAATCATTGTTTTAAAGTATCCATTATACTTATTAATCACATCATACCTGCAGAAAACTTATATAGATTTAAAAATTGTAAAATTTGTGTGTGTGTGTGTGTGTGTGTGTGTGTGTGTGTGTGTGTGTGTGTGTGTGTTTAGGCGCAATGTTAATATCTTTTGAAGGTCTAAAATCATGCTATATGTTGGCTGAAAACTAGTTAACAAACAGAAAAATTCCATTGACAAATACGCCAATATAAAGAGCTATGTTCATTGGGTGTTGCAATATTGTTGCCTGCTGCTAGACACAATTAAACTAAATAATATTGTATGAAAACCTCTGTAATCTCAACATTTATTGCATGTTATTTTTCAACAAATGACTCGTCGAAACAAGTAATATCTAAGCAGTAATTATATCATATGATCAATACAATTCAAACCTTTGCAGGTACTCGCTGCAGTATATAGTATCATATGAGTTGTGCACTGAGAGTGGTGCATTGCTTCACCTTCTTCGTGCTTGATTTGAAAGCTGCACAGAACATACATTCTAATCTAATTCGGGCACTTATGTTTTACGCATTTGAACTCGGCTAAAACATTTTGAAACCAAGTAGAATATGTTTTGTGTGAAAGCTGAGGACGAGATTGATGGTTGTAAAGTAACCAAATGGATGAGGAAATGTCCCTCATGTTGCAAAATAGAACCTCTATAATCAGGCAAGGTAAGGTACGTCTAAAAACTCAAATTCTGAGGCTTTGATCCAAGTCATAATGACAAAGTGAGGTATGCCAAAAACCGTGGATTCTAAAGCTGTGGTCTAAGTCAATGTGGCTTGTAACACTCGAAGACTATCAGGTGTAGTCGACATATCACAATCCAATGTAGTTCGTCAATTTCATGATCTTAGCATTTCAATGTGGTTTGTCGCTTTCATGACCTTGTTAAAAGCATCCATGGGTGCCAAAGTGTACCTCACATTACCAAAAGATTGCAAAACTTTTGACTCACCCCAGTCGATTAATAGAATCGATTGATTGATGACTGATCTAGCAAATTATTTTTAGTATCGATTGCTAATAAACCGATATATTCCAGCCAGAGTCAAGAATGAAGATAAACTTTGCCCTCCGCAAACTTTACAAGCATATAAATTGTCTCCTTATCTAGAAAATCAGTATTTGTGAAAATAAGATTTACCCACCGTCGAATATGTACTGCTGCCGCTAAGTTCAGAAAATAGTACGGTGTTATTAATGTAATTTTGTTCGTTATAGACCTTTATTTCAAGCTTATCTCATATACACTTACAGAACTATAGTTGCTTATAGATTTTGGATGTTCACGTTGAGATTCTTTTAATTTAGCAATATATAACTTAATAGAAAATGCGACCTAAAACATTTATGTTAGTAGTTGAACATGCTGACTTCGTTAAATAGTAAAGTATTTAAATTCATGATGTCATTTTTCTAATGCATACAAAAGAAAACAATATGAAATTTATTCTAGTTTGTTCAAGTTATATTTTTGAAGACAGAAAGTTCATTTATTTCATGACATGTGTTGCATAGTATCTGTTATTAGTTCATATACTGCTAAATTTTTAAAAAAAGTGAATATCTACTAAGTCTGTTAATCCCATGATTTTGCCTGGACGGTATTATTTACCCATTCTTATTCAAGAAATTTTCATGGGGTTATAGCCAATATTAATTAAAAGTGGACACACCAGAAGTCTCTGAATTGATAAATATATGAATAAATAAATAAATAAATACTGAAAACGAACACTAGATATTCTCGAGTGGTTTGATAAGTTATTAGGGGATATTAAAACAGAAAAACATGATTTATCGGATTAAGAAACATAGACATACGATACGTTTGCACGCACGTTTTGATATGATAACTGAACGTTTTTAAACCACTTTCACGAAAATAAACGATGTAAAAGGGTTAATAATAGTCGCCAAGTCAAGTCTATATTCCCCAAACTACGAGACGAAGTTAATCTTCCTCACAAAAGAAAATGGATTTATTTTAACAACCGACTTCTTTAATATTATAAGATTTATCATTTCCGACACGTCATGTTGAAAAGCCAATTAGATTATTTGATGCATATTCAATGAATTGTGTTTGCTATTTCCTAACATATCGAATTTTTCATTGGAAAGAGATTACTTTTAAAGAATTTATTTGGCTCTATTGAAAATTACTAATACTAAGATGCAATGAACTTGACGACAATAAGAAGACACTTTACATTGAGTTTTATTGGCTCTTTCTTTTATTTGGCGGTCATATATAAGCTTATAACTATAAGAACAATCAGAAACTTAATACTGATAGGTTACACATGTTTCTTGAAAGCATCTCCAAATAAGATACACGTAGGATGGGAAGAAGTCCAGTATATGTGGCAAATATCAGGAAATATATTTTAAAAACAGTCGGACATATATAAAGAATAAGGAATATTCTGGCAGCAATTTAACAACCTCTTGTGAAATTAACATTATAACAGAAACAAATTTATTTCAACAGAAATTACGTATATTAAATAGGAGAATCAATATATTATATATTATTAAACGTGCTAATTGCAAGGAGTCTCTTGACTCTCTCTTGACATTCATCCCTATCGTCTATCGTTCCCGAAAGGTCGACTAAATTGCACCCAGTGTGCACATAGAGCTAATGTATGTAATTCTTTGCTGGCCAGTACTCACAGTTGCGTCTATATGAAGGAATCCATAGGATAACGTTACTTATGAGTTTGTTTTATATTTCTCTAACAACGTGTTTTTTTTTTTTTTACTAGGAAGGTCTGTGAGATGGGAAGTAAATGATTTTACAGTTGCTATTTTTAGAGAGCTACTTCCAGGAATTGTTCAAAAGAACATGTTGCCTTCTTACGTAGCTCCTTATTTAGTTTTCTCTCCTAGAGGCTATTTAGAGTCTATGTGATGCTTCTGTTCATAACGAACATAGCTTGGGAAAAATCCCGTTTTATTTTATCCGAGAGATGTAATCGACAACCAGAAAAACAAAAACGATAAGAGAAAGAGGAATATTTTTTCAAGTCGATTATCTGTTTATTGATTTCAACTAATTTTGACCTCAGGTCATCGTCAGTATAAAAAAAAGGTTTATGGTGGTGCCCGTAGTGTAATGGTTATCGTCGTAGGAAATGGACACGGCGACACGAGTTCAAATCTTGGACGATACTGATTGCATTTCACATAGCACTAATACCCTTGGGAAAGGTATGAATCCAATTATTCTCCCTCCAGCTATGGGTAAATAGTAGGGCAGACTAGGTTATTTAGCGTTGGTAAGGCAATAAGTCTTGGAGAAGGAAACCTCTGAATTCAAACCTGTAAAACTCTGCTTAAAAATTGACCTTGTGCCATATCCTGTCCGAGCGGATGGGTTGGGTAAATATGATAAAAAAGATTTTTTGGGAAAAATTTTTTTAGAAACATTAAAAAATTTTTTAAATGCTACAAGAAAAGAGACGTAAAATGTTTTGGTGGCGTTGCACAACTATTTGTTGAATGAAAATAATTTCTGATTCAAATGTCTTTGACTGACCTTTGTTATATGTTTATATTTGAAGGTGAAACCGAACTAGATTTCTTCTGACCTATTAGGTATCTATATTTGCTCTACCCCGTATTGAGCACTTTTTTCGTTTAACTTAGTTCTCTTTCAGAGTTTTTTTTTTCTTTTGTTTAGACATTACGATAGTTTGATTTTTTCCGACTATACGTATGTTTTTTGTCTTTTCTATTTTTATGGAATAATTTTTCCCAAATATCAATTTCTGTATTTGTTTATTCACAAGTTAGATTATTTGTTGTTTTTTTTACTCTGCCAAAGTAAAAGATAGGGATTAACAAAAAATAGAAATGAATCACACACACACACACACACACATATATATATATATATATATATATATCAAACTGTTATGAATTGTAAAGTCAGGGACCAACTTAGAGGATATGAGAAAAAAGAATGGTTGGAGAATCAGATTGACATGTTTCTCTCGTGGTCTTGAAGTAGGCATACATGAATTAATTTATTAAGAAAATCTTATAATGCAAAAGGAATAAGTCTGATATTTGTTGATCCTCAGGATAAGGAACCATGCAGAAAATTACTAATAGCAGTTCGCTTATTACTGTGGTCTACTACCCTTATATTTTTAATATAACTGTAAAATGAATACCAAACAAAATAGAACGTAATTTATCACAAAAGCGCTTTAATTCACGAGTCACCAAATATACATTTGCATTTTTGACAATATATCCTTTTTCCTCAATAAATTGATACTTAAAGAATTCAATACTGCGAAAGATATAGAGAACAAAAAATGAACAAATGTATCTTATAAGCAATATCCGAATAATCTCCCTTGAAAATATACTGTTCCTAGGAAAACAAGAATTCATTCTATCCCTGACGGATAAGATCGTGGAGTTCATCAAGAGGATGCGAAGAAAGACCCATTTCTATCTTAACCTCTCAGATTCACAACGGGAGCAGAGACTAAACGTTGAATTCATAAAGGACATCCCCCACAACCGTGAACTAGACCCGTTTGAGGATGACCTGTTCGGACTAATACGGAAAACCAATTTCAGGAATACAAAAAAAAAATGGATTCCATTCTAGGATGATGGGTGATATTGAACGAATGAGGAATTCCCCCCTCCAAAAAAAAAAAAAAAAATTGGGTCAGTGCGGATGAATCTAAGAACATATACCAGATTAAGTCGTATGAATATGAGCAAATCCTTAATTATAAGATCACAAAATCCTATTGAATAGACCATAGCAACGGCCCCGCTCTAAAATAACAAAGATACGGGTAAATTCGCGAGCAAACTACAAATTGCAGATAGATGAACACATGTTTGTTTTATATATTTGGATTTGTCACAGTAGGTAGAATTTTGATATAATGTGATTTAATATAATTCTATTTACTCATTTTACAAGCGTTAAGTCCCAAGGTTATTTAGGCCATCACCCCCCCAATAACCTTTGAGTATCTACAAGTGTCCCTCATGAAAGTACAGCTACTACGTTTATTCTGTTTAAATCTCGTTGGATGGTGATTGGGGTTACGGTTATCTCAACTTTTTAACCAAAACAATAGTAGAAATAAACAAACAACTCTAGAATTCTAAAAATCCTTTATACAAACTAATCCCCAAGACTCCAAAAGCCTTCTTCACTTCATAGAACCTCCACAAAGTTATCTTATCAATCATATAAATTTTCCCCTTCTCGTTTTATTCTTTTTTCTTTTATTAGATATTACCTAACTTTCATATCCAGTTTATCCTAAGAAGAATATTTTAAAATATTTTAAATTTACCTTTATATCTACATTTAAACGTCAGCTCTTACACGTGTATTTAGCAGTCATCTGGGGCCCTTAAAATTAATTGTACTTATTTCTCCTTATCTCTACAGGTAACATCTGCTATTGAAGCTATTTGCGATCAAACACTTTCCGATTATTTTCCATTTTATCTGGGGTGGGGGTTAGTCCCTGATCCTTAATGTACAAACATATTTTGATTGGGCTGTTTGGTTCCTAAGCCGTTGATTGTAGACAGAATATTTATGGTTGTACAGTCTTTGTTTCCAGTTCCCCGCAGAGATACCTATGTATATATTGTCTCCTCGTCATTATAGTGTCCCATGGGGGATATGCACACTTGGTAGACCACGTTCTTTGAGTTACATCGTTCATCCAGGGGGCATTATTTTCTTGGACAATTACAGGCTACTCTATCCGTCCTCTCATTATTCCTATTAAATTCATCACTTATAGAGGTTATTTAAGATTTTATACATATTGTTTGTACTAGAGTAACTGATTTTAATGGTGTTTCTATAAAAACTTTCACTTAGTGGGTTATCTTTAAAGTGCTTTAGGAAGTTTCTTCCATTCTAATTACACTAGACCCCCAAGAGAAGCATGTCAATTTGATTTTCCGAGCTGTTTTCTTCCTTATTGCAGCAATGTTTATCCTTCCGTTTGTGGCCCTAGTCAGGTTCTACATAAAAGTTTCTCACCAAAATAACTAGTCTTTCTCGCCACGAGCAATATTTAACTTAGTAAAAAGTAATTTTGTCTGCTTTGATGATTTAATAATCGATCGTTTTATTGTTACTTTTCACAATCATTCTCTGCAGTGATAATGTTAGTTTTTGTCTCATTGTAAATGATACGAGACTTAAAATGTAAATGACTTTTCTCCCCAAAATAAAATGAATATAGTTGCACACAAAAGTGAGATATTTATTTAACGAAACGAAACCATCAGTATTTCATTCCAGTTATATTTATTCAAAGATCATACTTAATTTTTTTTTTTTACCTATCTTTGATCATCAATTCACTAATTAACCATATTTGCCCAACCCCTCCGCTTGGGCAGGATATGACACAAGGTCAATTTTTAAGCGGAGTTTAACAGGTTTGAATTCAGAGTTTTCCTTCTAGACTAGGCTGAAGAACCTAGTCTGCCCTACTATTTACCCATAGCTGGAGGGAGAATAATTGGATTCATACCTTTCCCAAGGGTATTAGTGCTACGTGAAATGCAATCAGTCTCGTCCAGGATTTGAACTCATGTCGCCGTGTCCCTTTCCTACGACGATAACCATTACACCACGGGCACTTCCACAATTCACTAATTAAAGGCAGCTTAGTTTGATGTGGCTGTAGAATGCACCAACAGCATCTCAGAAGAAGAATAAACCCCCGACCCAACGGGCGTCCTGATTATGACTTTAAACAATCTGACGCCAAGGCTCCAATAATACTAGAGCTTTGGGGAATGTGGAGAACTCCTTCTTTGCCATGGTTCCAAGGTCGTCTCTGGTCCGGGGTGATAGCAACTCATGGATCCTGTCTATGGTTCAACTAAAACTGTTTGATATTTAAACTGAGTTCAAACAAATGACGCATGGTAAATTGAATTGTTTGAAATAGAACTCTGATCATTGAATTGTGTGTAAACAAATAACTGATGATTAATTGTCAGTGATACATAGCAATACTTGGAACCGTTTAACGATGTTGACTTATAGTAGATTGAAACGTTAGAAATAAAATTGTTTGATCACTGAACAATGTGTATCTTCCAAAATATGTTTACAAATCATATATTTCCTATATACGTAAAAACAGGATTTGTCACTAAATAAGCAACAATGGTTGATATGACATAAAACTAAATCAAATCAAACAAACTAGAGAACAGAATCAGAAAACGAATAGACTTATATCTTAATGTTATTCATATTTTCATTTATTTTGCAATTAAATCCAATCATCATACAATTATTATACAGGTTTTCTGTGAATTTTCCTCGAGTACCGTTAATATATATATTATATATAATTAGAGGAATTGATTTTATATTAATTATATTTACCATGACCAGAAAATCCAGCAAACACCCCCATGCGACATAAGGAACACTGAACAACTATTATGACCTTATTGGGTCTCATCAGCAGTGCATACCGTGATCTCCACCACTAAAGATCGAACCGGCAACCCCAGAAAGCAGAAACCTAACTTCTACCAATGAGCCACCAGTTCATGCCACATGTACGCGATGCCAAATCAACTAATCATGTGGTCACGCTTTCGTACTATGACTAGTTGATTTGGCATCGTTTATGTGTGGCATGACTGGTGGCCCATTAGTAGAAGTTCGGTTTCTGCATTCTGGGGTTGCTGGTTCGATCTCTAGTGGTCGAGATTACAGTATGCACCCAATAAGGAATGATGAGACCCAATAAGGTCGAAACAACTGTTCAGTGTTCCGTGTGTCATGTGTGGGTGTTTGCAGGATTTTCTGCTCATGGTAATTTAATTAATATATATATATATATATATATATATATATATATATCATCATCATGATGGCATGCCACTGGAAGGAATTTCCCTGACTCTTTCCCACCATTTGTCCCTATCGTCCATCACTTATGGTAGCTCTTCCATGCTACAACCTGTATCAGTACAGTAACTGGTCGCCCAACATTTGCTCGTCCGTGTGAAGGAATCTACAGGAGTACATCGATAATGTGCTCCCCCATACTTCTCCAACAGTATCTCGCATGTCTTTTACGTCTAGTGTGGATGGTTTTCGAGATGGGAGGTAGGTGACCGTACAGCTGCTGTGTTAGCGGGATGCTGCCTCCAGGACTTGTTAAATACAGATCACAGCATTCTTGTGCAATTACCGTCTGGCTTTCTCTCCATAAGTTTTGTTAGGGTCTATGTGATGCATCCATACAGCAGTATTGACATGACCACTGCTTGGAAAAATCTGCGCTTTGTTTTATCTGATATGTCTGGCGTCCATATGACCGATAGTCTCTCGCTAGCTTTCCATGTCTTCGCTAGTTGCATATAGGCAAACTAATAGCGGAATCATAGGTATGTGGGAGAACAAATTATTTTTTTTAAATATAAGAATGTTAGGGCCCTTTCGTCCGGTACTCTTCAAACAATCACACCAGGGAAACGATTAAAAACGGGTAGTTTAAATTGGGAAAAAATGTGACAAACAACAAAAAAGGGAGAACTTTATGTCACGCCAATGTTAAAATGTCTCCCAAAATATATAAATTATAACTGGATCTCTGTCTACATAGAGAGGGGTGATCTAAAAAAAAAAGTAGATCGCCTCTAAGATGTTAAGATGCATTTTACTCCTAGTTCTATGTGGAACAAAAAAAAAACAGTCATCTTGGTAGCTGGTCTTGCAACTATTTATTGTTAGATGTTCACCGATAGCCGTGTCAAGAGTCTGTGAGTTCCCGGATGTTAATCGATCACTGTTTAGAATACCTCGGGGTACATGCTGCCTTACTCTAACTTCCAAACACTGGCTTGCATGACCTATATACGTGGAATTACACCAACATTAAAACTTATTGATTAATAGACTTTGATTGAAGATTGGAAGTACATCCTTATGTATGGAATTAAAGGCCGCCTTGGTAGCGAAATGTAGATCTAACTTTAACAGCATGAAAACAACGATACACCAAGGAGGCAACCTTATCGGCAAATGACTACCTAGCAAGACCAATCCAAGGGAGTCTAAAATGAACTTGACATTTAGATGGACCAAAGATCTTATTCTCATTTCTAAATTAAGTAATAGTTGAATTGATATTATCATCAATAGCTTCCTCGGAATACCCGTTATTGAGGGAAAGCTCTATAATTACCTTTCATTCTTCTTCCATCTTGCTGTCGGAACAAATGTTTAAAGCTCTAAAAGAAAGTACACTTAATTAAATTTAGTTTCCTAGACTTATGAGTGAATGTGGTGTGATTGTTTGAAGAGTACTGGACGAAAGGGGCCTAACATCCTTTTATTTTTTAAATAATTAGTTCTCCCATATACATATGATTCCGCTATGAGTTTGCCTATATAATTTCTCCTGTACCAAAAACTGGATTATATATATACATATATATATATATATATATATATATATATATATATATACGTTTGTGCGTATGTATATTGCCTCGTTATTTCAGTAATGAATATCCAGATTACTCATCGAAATAATTCTGACGATTGAAAATCAAACGCAAATATCATCATGCAGGTTAAGATTTTAAATAACTCGTTGGTGAACAAGTGTGTCTCGTAGATCCCTTTTCTTGTGTAATACACGATAATCTTAATGATTAACGTAGTGTTGTATTAGATAAGGGAAACTTAAGAAGATCCATAGATAGAAGTTATGGTTAACGAGCTTGTGTCGATTACTAATTCTCTGAAAGTGCATACTGCAACACGGTTTTTACTACCAAGAACTTTACGTGTTCTTCCTACAGAAAAAATCTTTCATAATTGTCTTATACCAGGTTGGGCGAGGTTGTGTCAGGTTAATGAAGGAAAAATTAGTTCAAACTCATTCAGTCTAATATCTAAGCAAACCAAAAGAAAAGAAGATTGTTTTTAAGAAGTTTGCATTTCTGATTTTCTATACTGAGATTATCTTCTCAGTGATATTAAAAACAAATACTGTTTTGGAATAAATTCGCTAGTGATCGTTTTGTGGAACATCTTGGACCGTTTTCAGAAGGTCGAAGCGATTTGATATAACTGTGACTTTTGTCCGGGTTATGGAAACAAATTCAATAAAAGCCGTTGGATTTCATTTTGACTTTGGCTCCAAGAACAAATGTGATTCACTGACGCAAGAAAGACATTATGGCCCTTCTGGCGAGCCTTACTCTTTGGCTTATTGATAACTTCTTATAAAATTATTTTTTATTTTTCGTTTTTATCTGTTCTAAATTAGATTTTCGGTATTTATTAAACGCTTTTTTCTCCATTCATTACATCAATACGGTAGGAAAAATTTTCTGCATTCTCTGTACACATTGTCTTACAAAAGATCAGTTCCTTCGATGAAATAAATGCATTTGCTGAAAATTTTGAATTACACTGATTTATCTTTTGAGACAACAGTGTATTCGGCGAGTTAATGCTTTTACAAAATAATTACTGATTGATTGATTTTCGGTATATCGACCCGTCTACTATCATTTGGGAACCTAGATGTTAGGAAATTGCGTTCAACGAACATTTATATGTACATTTTTTGTGGAATTCTTAAAAGGTTTTGCACACAGTTATATACCAAATGTTTCTATCTAATGTAAAGAATTTGCATGTAGTTATATTGTTTCAAGTATTCCTATCTAATACTAATAATTATTTGGTTTCAAGTAATCATTTCTATTTAATAATAGTCATTTTTTGCTCACAATTACTTAATTTCAACTAATTAATAGTAAAACTCGTCTAAATTTCTTGAAGCTTGATATTTGTTATTACTTGGAATATTCCGATTATTGATCTCGTCTTTATTGTTATAATCACAACGTTTCGGCCGATATGTCCTTTGGCATTCTTTAGATGTTTCATGTCGAGTTCGGGAGTCTTCACAGAATCTTTTGCACAGTCGGCTGGGGCTGTAGAATACACCGACTGATTCTCTGCAGAGGGTTAAGACGCCCCCAACGAGTGTCCAAGATATGACATTAACTATCTGATGGTGAGGTTCCAGAAATGCTGGAGCTTTAGTGAATGCGGCGAACCCCTTTATTGCTATCACTCCCAGGTCCACTTTGGCCCGGAGTGGTAGCACCTGATAAGGGTCATATCTATGGGTTAAATAGAACTAACAGCATACTTATGCAAAACTGAATTGTTTCCTAGACTTATGAGTGAATGTGGTGTGATTGTTTGAAGAGTACTGGATTAAACGGAATAGCTCGAAATAGAAATGTTTTTGTCAATTAAACCGTACTTACATTGAAACTGCGTGCTTATACTAAACTAAATTATTTGAAATAGAACAGTTTTTGACCTTGAAACTGTATTTACACTAAACTAAATTGTTTAACATAAAACTGTTTTGACATGTAACTGTGTGTAAGCAAAATCTGTACTTATACTAAACTGAATTAGCTGAATTAGAACTGTTTTACTAAACTAAATAGCTTGAAATAGAAATGCTTTTCACAATTAAACTGTACTTACATGTAAACTGCGTGCTTATGCTAAACTGAATTATTTGAAATTGAATTGTTTTTGACATTGAAACTGTACTTTCACTAAACTGAATGTTATATATAACTGCTTGAATAGTTTGAAATCGGAATATTTTTGAAAATTAAATTGTGTACTCATGCTAAACTGAATTGTTTTAAATGGAACTGATTATTTGCATAAAAATGGATTTGGCGTTAAATAACCTAATAAAGTTGATATACTATAAAAACCAACAAACCAAAGAATCTTGAACGGAACACATTATTTTAACCCCAAGAGTAGACTGTTCTAATTGCTCTTAACTATGACTTAGCACGAGTATTTTGCTATAGTAGGTATTCTTTGTAATACCTACATGTGGTTAGGGATTGAACCTGCAACTTCTTGATATTTGTTACTCAGAATCGGTTTATAAACCAAATACCTTATCCACTAAGCCATGTGTCTAAAGTAAACATTTATAGTTTTAAGTAGCTATTATTGACGAATTTACAGTTATATATATATATATATATATATATTATTAACGAATAATAATCCTTAGTAAAAGTTATAGCTTCAAGTAACTATTCTTAATACAAATAATTTACGCTTATATTGTGTCAAGCATTCATATCTGACACGAATTTTTAATAGATCTATTTGATACATGAATGGAACCCTAAAATGTACGATCACTCTGGATCAAATCTAACCTGTGTGTAATGATAATTAAGGGATAAACCAAACGCCCCAAATCTCCAGCAATTGAGCCTCACCATCATTTGCTGTTTAGTGTCCTACCCAGTGCATCCCTTTTAGAGGTTTACTGTTTGTAATAATTTATATGCCATGAACATTACCATTTGAAATCCAGGTATTTATTTGAGTTCAAACGTAGTCTAAATTCAACATGAAGATTTACACCAATGTCTAATCTTCTTAGAAGCCTATAGATAACGCAGTACTACTGACAAAAGCAACGGTTAAGCAATCACTGTTGATCAGAATAAACAGTCTAGCCAATTGAAAACATAAGAAAACTAATTACTGATCTTGGGTATATTTCTATTTATCCTAGAAATACTTATTTTCCTGAATAATTTTTAAGGTACTCAAGTAACCGTAGATGTGCAGTCTCATTTTTCCTTGAGAAGCACTTAGCGTAACGATTATCGTCGTAGGAAATGGAATCGGTGATCCGAATTCAAATCCGGACGAGGCTGCTTGCCGTTCACTTCACACTAGGACTTATGAATCTATCTATTCTCCCAACCGCTTTATGATAAATAGTAGGGCAGATTGAGTTCTTTAACGTTACTTACGCAACTAGTCAACGGGAAAGACATCTGAATTCACACCAGCTGTAGTTCACTTGAAAATTGACCTTGCATCACATACTGCTCATAGCGGGGGTGTTTGGTAAATTCACATCCAGTTCATTTACGCTATTTAATTGTATTATGTTAAGTCGAGTAATCATCATAATCATCATCAAAAAATGCTGACAGTTTGGATTCACTTGAATCTCTCCCGCCATCCACACCTATCGGTTATCGTTCTTGTAATGTCCACTTGACAGCATCCAGTGTCCACAAAGAGCTGATTAATATTTAGGGTACCCACTGACGATCAAAATCAACTTAACAGCGATATTCTGATATCCAAGTAAATGTTTCACATCGATACTTCCTGATAGATATTTAATTTAAACTATTTTGTTATAATTCCCTAAGTATTGGCCTATCGAAAAGTTATCGTATGTAATACACTGCTAATTGTTATCGAGGATATCTTGCTAACCATGTTTCCACATTTAGCGGATGTTATTTTATCTTTATTTTCATTGATTTTGAAAATCTAGATTTGATTGAAAATTTCAGCTCAGAACCTGGCAAGAAAGTAGAATCGACTCCGATTATTTTGGCTTTTTTGTTGCCCGTGATTCTTTAGCTTTTTAATTGAATATCCGTTGTTTGGTTTCAAAAATTAAATCTTTTTCGTACGGTGCTTTAGTGTTCAAATTTGAAAAAAAAAACGCCCAACAAAAACCAAACCACCCCCCAAAAAATCCCGAATTAATTGGATAATAGTTCAAGAAAGTTTTGTCTATTACATGCATTACCCAAGAATAACCTCTTGGTTATATTCTACTAGTTTTTAATTTGGTTTAGTTGTTTTAATTGTTTCATTCTGTCACAAATTACGTACATTTATGTTTGAAGAAAACGTCGCTAGCAAATAAAACACCCAGTGCAACTGTTAAGAGTAGACAAAAAGTTTTTAAAAAATACTCCAAAAAACTACGTACTACTTATATTCCTGAAAGTGTTCGTATTCATTTTAGACGGAATGACATCATTTGTATAATACGGGTATAACTGTAATCTGGTATCACAAAAAACATTAATCAGAAATCATTGTTATTATTTTTTTCCACTACGTTGAGATAAATGACGTTGGTTTTATTATTTAAGCGTCATAAATACTTTAAAAACTTTTCATCAGAAGCAATCGTTTTAATTTTAGCTTTATTTTTAAAATAATAAGCGTTAAAGAACGATGGCACGAGTGCCTCTAATGCTTTATTTAACATATTATTTAAAGTCTCTGATTATTTACTCGATTCTTTATCGTTTTCAAATATGGTAAACTACTATTGTATAGCCATGAACAACTATACATACACGTATGCATGCAGAAACATAACGACGCAATAAAGTCGAGCTGACACAGATCTTTAGAAAAATATACCTCTCACTTTATTTGAAAGGGTTCGAAAGGGTTACTAAAGGTTTTACTGTGTGAGAGGTGAGTTGGAGACTGAACATAAATGCAATATATTGACCCCTACTATTATGGCCATAACAGCGTTTCTTTCGCGTTCTTCTGGGCTGCTCAACCGGAGGCCTGGGGACCCAGCCTCTCTGGGACATAGTCCTCATTCCAGCATCTTTCTCCAACTTATCTGAACTTCCTGTCGCCGGGGTTATATAATAGTTTGACGTCCACTCTTCTTCCTGCGAGCGTCACAATTTCGCACTCAATTCAACCCCTCGACAGTCAAGGTCGCCCCTGATCTCCTGATGTCTTTGACCGGATGCACCTGTTATTTACACGGGTGCTTTTCTTATTTTGACAGCTTGGCCGGGTCGGAGGTCAATATGCAACACTACTGCACATTTCTAAACCATAAGAAAAAGAAAAGTCTCAAATTAAAATAATGTGTTTCCTTTAAATTTATAGAAAAAAGATATAAATTAGAGTTTGAGCGTTTGGCTTCTACTTCTTGATCAGTATAGAGAAATATTTAGTAAAAAGTCACCACAAGAAAATGGATTTATTATGTGAGACATGGTTAGATCCAGGATAGTAATGGGTTCTATGCAAAGAAAGTTATTCTTAATATTTGGTGGAATTTTAAAAGAGTTTTTAGAACTGCTGGTCAGACTATGTGTTTTGAGTTATGTAGTCCATAATTGGTCAATTGATGCTTGCGATGTCTTTATGGTAGGAAATAATTGAATGGCAGTGATTTTTTGCTGGTTGACAAATTATAATGGAGCTGTAAAAGTAAGTTCTTTTACAAGTTTTGCTTCGTATCTCATCATCATTTTCAGAAATTTCAATCTATCCAAAAACTCCTCGAAAAAAATAATCAGCTCAAAACTGATTTCATTTTTCAAAGTAAAAATAAACGGTAGTTTAAATTGATGAATATCTGAGTGAAATAAGTTAATGATTGAATAATCTTATAAATTTACACGACTAAACTGTTTGATGATGTAACTAATCCATCAATCTAATTTAAACAAGCAGTTGAGCAACTTCATGTTTGAACCAGGCAGCCTTTTTTTGCCTTATTTTGTGATTACAAAGTACACTACGTTAGAGGTTATTAACTTTTAAAAACTCTTCAGTGTTATCAAAAAATTTTCAAAAAGCAAGGTGTTCAATATTTATTTTGAAGATATTTCATTATGTAAATACATAAAGGTAACCTTGGAGTACTTCCTTTGGCAAATAGAATAAAGGTATTATCGCATTTCACTCAAACTGGATGGATGTTTGATAGGTGCATTGATTTTCAAGGTATTGCAACTAGTCTATGGTTATTCTTACGGTTAAAGAATCGCGTTAAATCAGTATTCATTATTTCATTTTTTGTCTAGTTGCTTTTTAAGAATTATTTTTTGCACACGGTCCCATCGAATACAAATAATTTTTTTAACAGATCTGTTTGATCAACAGATGGTAGCTTAATGGGTTACTCCGAGTCAGTGAACCAAATAGTAATGGCAATGTAGGAGTGCCCCCCACCACGAATAACAATACAGGAAACTTACCATCAGATGCAGTTTTGTATCATATCCAGAACACTATTTTTGACTAAATACTTACCTTGCTGCAGGGGATACAGTTAGCAAGTTTTAAACCCCATTAACAAGGTACGTAAGAATATGGTTAATTTCTAAACAGTAATAAACTTAGATTGATGGTAGACCTTTGTTTTAATCAGGCAAACTTGCTTTGATGTCAAAAAGACCGAGGTGTTTTTTTTGTGATGAAAAGCAAATGATATGAATTAAATTCAGTGTGCTTCAGGGATATATTATCATGACAGAAGCTGTGGAAATGTTAGACTTGGAGACGCCGAAAAACTGTATCAAATGAAATTAAATTCTTACGGCTCTTTCTGTAAATAAGAAAAAGACTCTTCTATTTGATAAGTACTGTATTTTTATTATTTTCTTTTAGATTTTTTCATATATGTATTGTGGAGAGAAATATCGACATGGACTCCTGATTCAGCGAGTTCGATCCCCATATTGGCAGCTGATGTTGATCTGTAGAACAGAACATGAAATCAGCAAATCGATAAACAGCAAAAATTCTTCTCGTTGAAGTAATACATATTTTCACAAAGAAAATGAATAAATATAAATCGATTTACTTTCAATATGACTACCAAATATTTTGGCAATTATTTTTGTCACTTGGCAGTTTGATGGATGAAAAACCAGAGAGAGAGAGAGAGAGAGAGAGAGAGATAGACAGACAGAGAGACAGAGTATGTGAATGAGCGGACACTTCATCCGCAAATTCTCCCATAAATAACTTTTGAGCTATGTTAAGAGTAACAGTGAAATAAAGACTGTTTCCTTCATTTGTAATCAATAATAACAGGAACTATTAATTCAGTATTTTTGTGAGACTACCAGAAGATTTGTGTATCTTATTGCAAAATTGCATCAGTTAATTCTTACCTATTTATTCGGCGTGTCAAGAAAGTTACTAATGAATTGTGAGTCAAGCAATTAAAAAGTAAGTAAAGTTGCTGACGGTAGTCGACGGTGACCCGAAGGCTTCCTTTTTATCAGCTACAACACCAAGGTGTAGGGGACGGTGCTACTCCATTCCCTGGATTGTTCCACTTTACCTTTGATCCTTACCTTGGAAAGCAAGTAGGAAATGAACGCGGCGATACGAGTTCAAATCCTGGACGAGACCGATTGCATTTCACATTGCACTAATACCCTTGGGAAAGGTATGAATCCAATTATTGTCCCTCCATGGGTAAATAGTAGGACAGACTAGGTTCTTCAGCCTTGGTGAGGCAACTAGTCTAGGAGAAGGAAAACTTTGAATTCAAACCTGTTAAACTCCGCTTAAAATTGACCTTGTGTCATATCCTGCCCGAGCGGAGGGGTTGGTAAATAGTACCTTGGAAAGCAAGGTATTAAACAAGGCGGCATCAAATACCATTTTTGGGGTCTTTGGTATGACTCGACCTGGTATTGAACTCCGGTCTTCTAGACCATTGGTGAACATTCTACTTATTAAGCCTATAATTAATAACCATCATTAATTTTTGTCTGACCGCATTTATTTCAGGTGGGTCTTCGTATTCATGAAAACATTTTATATTTTCTAATGATTTCAAATTCTGGATCAACCTGTTAGTGTTTCAGTTCATAATTTTGATATTTTAAGCAAATGTTTGAGTTATACCTAAGATGGTATTATTTTTTTAATTATAAACTTAAATCAAAAACAAAATTAAAAATAAAATAAAATTAAATAAAGTAAGGATAATATTTGCAAGGAAATAATGGGACATATCTTAATGCAGTCGAGTGTGCACTTGGCTTACAATACCAAGAAGCAATGTCCTTCAGGAGCTTTCTGGTGATATAGTTCTTTAATTTATTTTTACTCTACCAAAAGACTATTTATCTTCTTTAAATTAGATTCACTTATATTTAAAGCTTCAATGGCTTTCAGATAAAATAGATTAAAATGGATTTCTCTCTATCGCTTAACTGAAAGGTTAACGTTGGTTTTATATTTAAATTAAATCATTGTGGAAGCGAACTATTTGTTTTGTAATCTCTTCATTTTGAGTTCATATATGCCCCCTCCAGCTATGAGTAAATAGTGAAGAAGACGGGTTTCATTAGCCTAAATCTTTGGTGAGTAGTTGGTTCATTCCACAATTTATAATACAACCATTGCTCTCATCTTTTTCGTGCCACTTTAGTTACCATAGAAACCGCTGTCTATCAAAAAGTATTGTTAACAAGATACGGTTTAATGTACCGGGTGTGATAAGAAATTCCGTATGAAAGTATCGACCGATATACGATACCTACTATGAGATGGTAAATATTTTTACAACATCCCTTATTTGGTATGGCCGGTTATAGCTATAAAAAAGTTATTACAGACGCCAGCCAATGATAACGGAAACCAGAAAGAGAGTATTGAGAACACTTTACGAAATACAAGGAATTATATCATTCGACAAAAAGTAGAGATCACAATAGCTATTTTGAAAACAGCTTCGAAAATTTCTGTAGGGATAAAAAAAACTTTAGCATCAAACAGATAATACATTTTCAAAATGTGGTTGCGCTCATAAAGTTATGGTTATTGTCGTAGGAAATGGAATTGGTGACTTGAATTCAAATCGTGAACGAAATTGTTTCCATCTGGTCTGGCTCCAGCTATTGGAAAATAGAGCAAAATGGATTCTTCAGACTTGGTAAGGTAATCAGTCAAGAGAAAAGAAAATTCTGAAATAAAATCAGTTGTACTCCGCTTAAAAATCCATCTTGTCTCACTTCCAACTCATGGCTCTGGAGTTGGATAGATAATGTAAGTTTTGAAATAAAGTTTCTATAAAATGATTTGAATAATTTTTTTATTGATTCTGAAAGAAAGATAATAAACACCAAAGTAAATGATTGTATTAATTCCTTGGTTTTGTTTTTCAGGTCTCAGTATCCCTACCGACTTTGTTATAAGTAGCAAAATGGTAATCTGAGTGAAAAACGTGTCTACACAACAGAAAATAAGGCATTTCTCAACTTTTAATAGCTTTTGTTGTTTTAATCATTTTCATTAGATCAGATTCAAAACCATGTCGTTTTACGTCTCCTTCAAGAAATTGGTAGTTTCAGGTTTCGCTGAATTTTTAAGACCAGTCACATTTTCAGTCAATTGAACCCAAATTTAATTGCTTTTAAAACGTTCAAATTTATCAATGTGTCATCTGAAATCCCACTATGTCTTTATGATACTACCAGGGTGAGTCAAAAGTTTTGCAATATTTTAGATGTACGTGAAGTAGTATTTGCCAGCTCCGGATACATTTGCAAATTCGAGAAGATGACAAATCCCGCGGGACAATGTGATGTCGAGTTCGCCCCGTATTCTCCGGGTCCTACTTACCGAATTTTGCACTATAGCTTGGATAACGGCTTCAAATCCAAAGATTTAGACTTATATGATATTTCCTGATTGTCAAGGTTCCTGCAACCCAAACGAATATCTTTGAAGCATTTTGGTTACTTTACTTTCGTCGACTGCATCTTTATCTTTTGCACTATTAATGTGTTTAGTTGCTTTCTCGGTGATAAAGCCCAGTTTGTACCGATGAAGCAAAAATTCCCGAATTAGACCACGTTGCATGTTCTTCTTTTCAGTTTTCAAATCAACCAAAAATTGGCATAATGTACCACTTGTCACCTCAGCAACAAATATAATACTACCAACCACAGCTACTATCAGCCACAACTTGAAAATCTTTGGTCACGTTATCTACACGCTACAAAATACTGCAAAACCTTTGTCTCACTCTAGGATTTTAAATCTCATATGCAATTTCATTCTTTTATTTGGTTATTTTCTTCCTACCTCAAGATTCCAATGCTTATGGACCAGTCTTAATGAAACTTGCCATGTGCACATTTTTGACGTCAAGAAACGCTTTGAAAACATTTGAAGTATGTCATCTCTGACTTCAGAAGCGCCAGAAACTTTTCGAATTAAAATTGATCAAAAAGGTCTACTTCTACCAAAAAGCAAATCAAATTAACGTTCGCAGGTGCGTCGCTCTCCCTCCTCTAGAGGGGAAGGTACTGGAACTTTTTCGTGTAACTTAATCAGAAACTTTCATTTTTACCGAAAGTAAGTAAAAGTAGCATCTACTAAGCATAAGAAAGTGTAGGAATTTTTAAGAACTCAATTCATCTAAGAAATGGTTTTGTTAAAACGCTGATGGCGTTCACTAAATTTCTTTTGGCTTTTATATCGTGATAGATAGAGATATACATCGACACATCGATAGGTAGATTATATTAAGATAAATCAGAATTGGGTAGATCGATCAAAATTGAAAGATATATCGATACAGCAGTCAGATATATATATATATATATATGTGTGTGTGTGTGTGTGTGTGTGTTAGAGAGAGAGAGAGAGAGAGAGAGTGAGAGAGAGAGAAAGAGAAAAATATTTACGATTAAGATTACTTGGAGTAACAACCTGAGGATGGTATTTGAGAGCAAAACATATACGATAGAACAAAAACTCGACTAAAATCATGACAGTAATTTATGTACAAGGTTCAAATATTGTTACATATAATAGTATAATTATGAATAAACAAATAATATGACACTATATGATATAAGTGATAAATATGTGTACGATTATGTCTGAAGGCTTATCCTTTATTTAGCAAGTATGTTTCGTAAGGGGTGTAGAATAACGATCGTATTGCTCCTAAAGAGATAAATTGACAGACTACAAAACAATTAATAAAAAAGATGCATATTATATATATATATATATATATATATATATATATGTGTGTGTGTGTGTGTGTGTGTGTGTAATATCTTGGCTCCTTCTTGATTAAAGCACGTGCATTCCGTTTTGTCCATATCTATGTGAAGGAAAGTGCTTCCTACTGCCTGGTCTAGCCTAAGTAGCTGGGATTCAGCTTGTGTATGTGTATTTGCAAAAATAGCGATGTCATCTGCATAGTCAGCGTCTGTAATTGTTCCTGCGATAAACTGTCTGCTGGTTGCCTTTTTAATATAAAGATATTTTCTTTTATTTAGGTCTATCGACGTTCTATGTACGCTGTCTCGGCTGATTGTAAGCCGATATGGTGCTGATGTATCTTCTTTCAGAACTCTAAAAATAATGTTGAAGAAGTTGGGGTACTGATCCGGTAACAGAAACTTGAGCATCATTATGGCAGCAGCAGTTTCTTTAAGGAGACCATAAGCAAGAAGTATTTACTCCATCTTCCATCTGTGAACGAAATCAAATACTACATCAATTTTTTTTTGTATGAACTCTTTCTATGACTCTATGTAACATACCCATGATACGGATATGTGAAACGTACATAGAATGTTCATAACGTATATACATAGAACATAGGAATCTAGAAACACGAAAAACACTTACGACTTCCTAGTTCAGGTACGAAACTTTTTATTACCTTTGAGTTAAAAGGTTTTTCGACATATGGAGAGAGGCACAATCTTTCGATGCTGGCTTTTTCATCTGCCCCCCCACCCCCACCAACGCGTGCGGCACCCGTCACAAGGCCTCGGCGAGCAAGCGAAAGTCACCATTCTTCTTCGGACGGCAAGACTCAACAAACTGAATTTTCTCAAATCCCCCCAAATCCTCCGCGCACGCTTCCGGTTCATGACGTCATTCACATCCCCAAGTCATATTCCTATCTGGGATTTTTATTTTGACATCTCTGAATGACACGCCCTCCCAGCGCACGCACGTGAACACATGAAATCATGTTGCACCTAACTAACCCATGTACTGAACCGAAAGGTTCTCAGCCTAACTAAACCTAAAGGCAAGATACATAAAACGAAATCGCTCGGCCATTATATTACATCTACAGTTTGTTAGAATCTGTAATGTTATGGATCGATTTTTTCGAAAACAGTTCTGATTTTTTCGAAGAAATTTCTCCATTTCAGGTTCGTTCTGTGTAATTAGAAAGCAAGTTCATGTACCCCAACAGCAACGCCTCATCTACTGAAAATGATCAATATGGACCTAGCGATGGCGTGAAATGTTGATGAAAAGCTATCGATCATATGGAAGTCCTATCTACCTGATAAAATAAAACGGGGTTTCTTCCAAGCAGCGGTTTCGTTAGTACTACGGTACAGATGCACCACGTTGACTCTGACAAAAAGTATTGAGAAAAAACTAGGTGAGAACTGCACAAGAATGCAACATGCTATAATGATGGTTTGGTTTGCTGGGTTTTATATGTTATTTAACTTTTATATGTTATTTAACGCCAAATTCATTTTTATGTAAATAATCTGTTCGATTTAAAACAATTCAGTTTAGCATGAGTACATGGTTTAATTGTCAAAAACATTTCTATTTCAAACTATTCAAGCAGTTATATGTAACATTTCAGCTAAGTGTAAATAGTTTTAATGTCGAAAACATTTCTATTTCAAATAATTCAATTAAGCATAAGCACGCAGTTTAAATTTCATCATCATCATATCGTGCTGGCAGCACGGATATCCCTGACCCTCTCTCGCCACTCCTCCCTATCGTTCATCGCCCTAGGCAGGTCTTCAGGACAACATCCTGTATCCTCACACAGCTGCTGAATGTACGTTCGTGCTGGTCGTCCTGCTTTTGCGCGGCCGTGTGTGGGGATCCATAAGAGTACATCTCTTATGAGTTCATCTCTGCTTCTCCAGCAATGTCCTGCATGTCTGGTTCGCCTAACTTGAATAGATTTCGTGATAGGGGGCAGGTGGCCGTACAGTTGGTGTCTTGTGGGGTGCCGCTGCCAGGACTTGTTGAGGATTGCACGCAGCATTCTTGTGTAATTGCCATCTAGTTTCTTCTCGAGCCGTCTTGTTAGCGTCCATGTAGTGCATCCATATAGCAGTATCGATGTGACCGCTGCCTGGAAGAAACTGCGTTTCATTTTATCGGTCAGGTCCGACTTCCATATAGTCGATAGCCTATTGATAGCTGTCCATGCTTTCGTTAACCTCGTTTCGATGTCCTTTTCGGTTGATTCGACGCTGCTTCCTAGGTACGTGAATTTGTCTACTAGTTTAAGAGGGGTTCCTTCTAGAGTGGAGATGTCCCCCGTTTGGTTATAGCACATATATTCCGTTTTGTGTGCATTAACATGGAGGCCTATGCTTGCTGCTGCTCGTTCCAGGCTATGCAGAAGTGTTTCGGCTTGGTCAGGTGTATTTGCCAGTATCGCTATGTCATCGGCGTAGTCGGCGTCGGTAATTGTTGTTGTGGGATATCTTCTGCTTCTTTTCTTCGTCAGTTCGAAGCCATTCTCTTTGATTTTGTCAATCGATGTTCTAAGTACGTAGTCTAGACAAATGATAAAGAGATACGGAACCAGCGTGTCCCCTTGTAGTACTCCTGCTACAATGTCGAAGTATTCTGTGTCTCCATCTGGTGATCGTACTTTTACTTTAGTGTTTCTATAGAGAAACGTTATTGCCGCTACGGTTTCTTTAGGTATGCCGTACGCTAGTAGGATTTGTTCCATCTTTCCTCTGTGAATGGAGTCGAAAGCCTTGGTAAAGTCGACAAATATTAATGTCGCTTGTAGGTTCTTTGCCCGTACACCTTCAAGGATTCTGCGGATGGTTAGTATTTGTGAGGTCGTAGATCTATTTCTTCGGAAGCCATTTTGGTTTTTTCTAAGTATGTTGTCGATTTTGGGTTCTATGCGGTTTCGTAGTAGGGCATTGTAGATTTTGGCAGCTATGGATGTAAGTGTTATGCCTCGGTAGTTTTTGGCTAATCCGAGGTCCCCCTTTTTAGGGAAGGGGAGTATGCATCCCTTCGTCCATCTATCTATCGGATTTTGATTGTATACTGCGTTGCAGTGTCGGAGCAGTATGTCGTCGAATTGTCTGGTCTTCCATACTTCCGGGGGAATTTCGTCCAGTCCTGCAGCTTTCCTATTTTTAATTTTTCTGAGAACCGAGTCGAGTTCTCCTTGTGTGAACGGTCCAAGTTTAATGTCTAATTGTTTGCTAATTATTCTGGTGATTGGTTCATGCGTTATTTTTGGTGGGTTTCCAAGTAAGTTTTCGAAGTGCTGTTTCCACAGTTTTATTCTTTCTTGTTGGTTTGCTGCTTTAAGTTTTGCTTTGGCTGTGCTCTTTCTTCTGCTCACTTCGTTTATTGTTTGCCAGGCAATTCTAGATTGTCTATCTTCTACCGAGTCTCTGATCTTATCTATCTGATTTTGAATGTATTCTGTCTGTTCCTTTATATATATGCCTGCTAATTGATTTTGTGCCGTTTTTAGTTTTAAGGCATTTGTGTTTGTTGGGTTTTTTCGATAGTTTTTGGAGGCTGTTTTCACTAGTGCACGTTTTTCTCTCACCGCTAAGGTTTCCCATGGGACTCTATATTTAGTTTTAATTTTTGTTGGAATGTATTTTGCTGCTGCCTCAAGGTGTGCATTGACGAAATTTTCGTATTCGTCGTTTGGTGTACTTTTTTCCGTCTTTTCTTGTAGTGTTTCGAATCTGTTTCTCAATTCTAATACGTATTTATCTCTGACATCTTTGTTGTTTAATAGGGCCCAGTCATAGTGTTTGGTGGTCGCTGTTCGTTTGGCGTTTTTTCGTAGGCTTAACCGTATTTTCGCTGTGACTATTCGGTGATCGGTGGACACACCCTCAAAAGAGGAGTATGCCTCGCAATTCAATGCACTATTCTTCCATTTCTTGTTTATAAGGACGTAGTCTATCTGAGCTTTAGTATTGTTTGCGTACGTGTATGTCCATAGTTTGCCCTCTCTTTTTTGGTAGTTTGTATTGAGGCATGCTAATCTATTTTCTATCATGAAATCTGTTAGATGTTGCCCATTTCTATTTGACGTGTTGTGGAGGCTGTATTTGTTGTTTCCGTTTTTCCCGATTTGTGCATTCATGTCTCCGCCAATGACTAACATGTTGTGTTTCGGGATGCTACGCACTAATGAGGATAACTCATCGTAGAAGGTGACTATTTCATTTTCTTCACTAACATTGGTGGGGCTGTAGCATGAGACGATTGTTGCTCTGGGGTTTCCGTTAAATGTAGCTACCATCATCCTAGGTCGTATTTTCTCTATGCTATTAAGCGTTTTTAGTGCTCTAGGTCCTATAAGCAATCCTACCCCTCCTACTGCGGCGTTGACAGAGTTTTTCCATGCGGATACAGTGGCGAGCGACCATCCATTGCCAGTTTCGTGATATTTGATATCTTCTGTGTGCGTGTATCTGTGTTCTTGTATGCAAATTATTTCTATATTATGTTCTTCGGCCGATGCAATTAGCTCTGGGAGTTGTCCTATTCTATTTAAGGTTCTTACGTTAAATGTGGCTATTTGTAGTGTTTGCTTGCATTTTAGTAGTTTTGATTGTTTGAGCTCTGTAGCTGATTTTTCGAACACCGAGGCCAGGGCTCCAACCTAAATTTAAGTACGGTTTAATAGTCAAAAACATTTCTATATCAAGCTATTCAGTTTACTTAAACAATTCAGTTTAGCATAAGTATGCTGTTAGTTCTATTTAACCCATAGATAGGGCCCTATCAGGTGTTACCACTCCGGGCCAGAGTGGACCTGGGAGCAATGGCAATGAAGGGGTACTCCGCATTCCCCAAAGCTCCAGAAGTGCTTGAACCTCACCATCAGATTCAGTTTAGTGTCATAACAGGACACTCGTTGGGGGGGGGGGGTCTTACCCCACTGCAGAGGTGCAGTCAGTGTATTCTACAGCCCCATCCGACGGGGCAAATGCTATAAGCAATAAATCCTGGAAACAACACCTCACGAAACAACAGCTGTACGGCCACTTACCTCTCATTTCTAAGACTATCCAAATAAGATGAACAAGACATACGCAACACTAGTGGAGAAGCAAGGATGAACTCATAATCTGACGATCTCCTCTGGACCCCTTTCTTACTGACGTGCCAGTGTTGGCTAACCAGCAAGAAGTTACTTACATCATTCAGTTCAGACATAGAATGTAATCTGGAAGACCTGACAGGAGCGATGAATGATAGGGACGAATAAAGATGTTTTATATTGACCTACGACCCGGCTGGGCTGTCAAAATAGGAAATGCACCTGTGTAAATAACAGGTGCATCCGGTCGAGGAATATCAGAATTATAACCTTGACCGTGTACAGGTTGAATGAGTGCGAAATTGTGACGCCCACAAGAAGAAGGTGTACGTTGAACAATTATATAACTCAGTGCACAGGAAATTTAATCAGTTGATGACAAGATGCGGTAGAGAAAGCCACCATCCAGCAGAGGGAGCCCTCAGGCCCCTGATTGAGAGTATTTTGTGGATCAGACGAGTTGGAGATAAGATGCGGTAGAGAAAACTAGCACCCAGGGAGGCTGGGCCCCAGGCCCCCAGTTGAGCAGCGCAGGAGAACGGGAAAGAAACGCGGTTATAGCCAATAGAGTGGGGGTCAATATGTTGCAGTTCTGTTCGGGCTCCAACTCCCTCTCACACACAACCCTTTCAAATAAAGTGAGAGGTATATTTTTCTAAGAACTGTGTCGCTCGTCTTTATTGTGTCATCGTTATGATTCTGCATACATATGTAGATGTATATGTCTTATGTGTTTGTATAGTTGGTCATGGCTATACAACAAAGAGAGAGTCAGAAAAATCACTTTTTTTAAAAATGGATTACAACTAATTTGTACGTACAATAGTATCGATTTTGCTTCAACACGGTTAAATAGTTTTAATTATTTCCAACCATTATAATTCAGTATTAATTATTTCTTTACCGACAACTGAAGTGGTTACAAGTATTGCTATTCAACCATAATTATTCTCTAATGCAAAGCTGCCCAGTCGGCTGAGGCTGTAGAATACACCGACAGCATCTCTACAGAGGGGTAATAGTGTCCTGGAAATGATACTAAACAATCTGACGGTGAGTTTCCAGTAATGCCAGACCTATGAGAAATGTGGAGTACTCCTTCATTACTATCGCTTCCTGGTCAACATGGTGTGGTAGCACCTAATAGTGTCCGATCTATTGGTCAAATAGAACGAAACTGGGTACTTCTTCTAAACTGAAATAGAATTGTTTTGGCATTTAAACTGCGTACTTACGCTAAGCAATTGAAGGGTTTTTGACATTGAAACTGTACTTACACTAAACTGAATTGTTTGATATAGAACTGTTTATTTGTATAAAAATGGATTTGGCATTAAATAACCTACAAAGATTGATATGCCATAGAACATAAATAAACCAAACAAAAAAATGCTACGGCACCAAATAGATGCTTGCACTACCACATCGCCTTTTTCGTTGCTCCTAGAAAATTACATAAATTAAGATAAATAAGAAAAGGGATTATTTTATTGATTTACTTATGCATTTGTTTATTATTCTTATTTATCTCTCAATTTATTGATAAATTATATATTGTTTAATTATGTACAAATTTATGTCTTGTATTTCTTTTACGATATGAAATTGATATATAAATTGTCTTATTCAAAAAATGTAACTTACAAAACCATATCTTAAAGGAAATTTACAGTTTAATATTTACCTTATTGATAAATTTAGCGAAAGTGACAAATCTTTATGATCCATTTATCTAATATGTCTATCTATATTTTACAAGAAAGATACATCGATTTTTGTACCATTGTTATATCTGTCTCTTTTAAACTTTTAAATTTCTAGAAAAATTATTTCGCAACAGTCTCAGTAAACATCTTTACATTAAAATAGGAAATATGAAACTATATCCTAACATTTAAATATGTTTTTCTAATGAAACTAAACTTTTCTTTTTATTTATCATTGAAGTTATTTTTAGGTTACTTTACGTTAACTTTTGGAGACCAGTCTCAAATTCTAGCATACATTCCAACATTTTTTGTTTATATTAGTATTGTTAATAGTAACAGTAGTGGTGTTGGTAGTAATGTTGGTAATAGGTTTTCTTTGCTTGGTTTAATGATATATCAACCATTGTACGTGGTGCATTCTATAAGTTTCCAGACTTTTTTTTGTAAAGGCATTTAAAATTGTCGTAGACACTTGAAATTCAGCATGTTATTGCTATACATGTTATGGGATGGCTAACCAATTTTTATGATTTCAGGTTCAAATCAACAGCTACAAAAGGAATTGGAATACACTGGTGAATTTCATAAATGCAAGCTGACACTTTAGAAGAACAATATGCAATAAACTTGGAAAAATGCCACAGAAATGTAGGGAATGCTTAAGACTGTTTTTCGACTATCTTGCATAAATCGAGCATCAGTTGTTGAGTGGCATAAGAGATTAAAGGAAGGCAGCGAGTCTGTGAGGGATGATGAGAAGTGTGGGAGAAATTAGGAAGTCAATAGACCAGAGTTGATTGGCCAAAGGGTTAGGGTTAGGGTTACTATGTTGAGGTTTTAAGGGAGTTCTGGAAGAGATTCCGTCGGAAGAGTCCAGCACTCTTCAAATCGGCTCAGTGGCATTTCCGCCAGGACAATTCTCCAGTCTACAACTCCATCCTTGTCACAGATTATTTGACCAAGATGGACATCAAGACAGTTCCTAATCCTCCCGATAGTCTAGACCTTGCTCCCTGTGACTTTTGCTTATTCCCTAAGCTCACAGGCTGTTGTTATGAGACAAGTGAGGAGATGAAAGAGACTTTGACGAAGGTCATTGACACGATCACACAAGAGGACGTCCATGGGGCCTTGTAGAAGTTGTTGGAACGGTACAACAAGTGCATTGCAGCCGGAGGAGATTACTTTGAAGGGGACTAGAGTTTCATGTGTGTACTATCAATAAAAGTGCCCATACGAAAAAAGGTCTGGAAACTTATTTAATGATCCCCGTATGTTATCTAATGCCAAATCCAATTTATACATATGTAATGAAAATACATCATTTATAAACACATTTTATTGATAACATTTTTAAATGAACCTGACCTCATTTTTTGCACTATGTTAAATAGTTTCAAGTCTTGATATGTAATTGTAACAATTTGAAATCAGGCCATTTGCTCGCACTCATTTACATTGATATACAGGTGTAACATATTAACCCTTGACCGAACCGTCAATCAAGAGATGCACCAGTGTAAATAAGCGAAGCAACAGCGGAAGCAGGTGGATGTAAGACAATTATATAACCAGGTGCCCGGGACGGTTTGAGACAGTTGGAGTCACTTGGGGACAAGATGCCGAAATGAGAGCCAGTGGCAGACAGAGGGCTTTGGGCTCTCAGTGACCCATGGTTGAGTAAGCCAGCCAAGATGAGGAAGGAGTGCTGCTATGGTCAGAAGAACTTTGGGTCAAAATAACTGTCTGTCCCCATCTCCATCTCATCTCTCACACACAACCAACATCAACCCTTTGGAGAATAAAGTGTGAGAGATATATTTTTATAAAGAACTGTGTTCGTTTGTTCATTGAAGTCATCATTATTGTTGACTGTTTCCCCATATATTTGTATATGTATACGCATATTATGAGTATGCAACACATGATATGTAAGAGATTAGTTCATCGGTAATTTAATTTTTAAATGTGTAAGAACTAATCTGTTAGCCCACTCGTATTGCTATTGCTTCTACACAGTTAAATGGTTCAAATTATTGCAAACATGTATAATTCTATTCATTATAAATCATTTATTTGCGGACACTGAAGTGGTTACAATTATTGTCAGTAGACACTTGTAATGGAACGAGACTAAATAAACATTTATACCACAATGGTTTTAACGGGTCTATAAGTGTAGCACAACTCCTTATGTTTCAATTGCACCCCCGTTGTAACTTCGCAGTCAAAAAACGTGACGAACACACAAAACACCGTTTTTTTTTTTGGTTTGTTTGTTTGTTTGATAACAAGTTTATTTGCCACCATCCTTTCGTCGACCAGAGAGAAACAGAGTATGCAAATAAGTTAACTGCTTTAGATAGAGAGAAACAAACCGTCAAAGGACATTAGGGGCAGATACAGACCTTAGTACTATCTTTCTTGATTTCTATTGTAGTTCTCTGGATTGACAGGTTGCTTCTTCAGGGCCACAGGGCCCAGTGCTCTTGTGTGGGTTGGCCTCTGAGTAGTGCTCACTCGAAAATGGGTGCTGTTATTTTCAGCCAGTCTTTAAATCATTGCACTTGTGTCTAACTAACTTACTTTCCATCAAATGGTTTTTCTGTTTCAGTTTCTTCCAGCAAATCAGAATCCGCCGGTTAATTTGCGGCTGATACATTTCTAATTTTTACCCGGGTGTCCGTTGCTATCTCGACCGAGACGTAGGAACCCACTACTCACTTTCCCATTCCTTTCTCCCTTATAGCCTCTCTCTCTCTCTCTCTCTCTCTCTCTGCCTCGAATCTCTTCTCATAGAAGTCTCTCCTCTTCCTGCGTCCTGTGGTTGAACTCTAAATTTAGGAAAGAAACAACTTATCATTAAAACAATGAACTGGAGTCTCAAATTATATTACAATTCTATTCATAATTACTCAGCCGTTTGCATCCAGTAAAATGGTTCCAAGTATTCCTGTGTATCACTAATAATGCAAATGAGCGACATTCATTTGTTTGCGTATTGTTAAGTGATAAAACATTTCTTTTGAAGGTGCTCGTGGTGTAATGGTTAGCGTCGTAGGAAATGGACTCGACGACACGAGTTCAAATCCTGGACGAGACTGATTGCTTTTCACATAGCACTAATACCCTTGGGAAAGATATGAATCCAATTATTCTCACTCCAGCTATGGGTAAATAGTAGGGCAGACTAGGTTCTTCAGCTTTGGTGAGGCAACTAGTCTAGGAGAAGGAAAACTCTCTATTCAAACCTGTTAAACTCCTCTAAAAAATTAACCTTGTGTCATCCTGCCCGAGCGGAGGGGTTGGTAAATATGGATAAAACATTTCTTTTTCAAACCATTAAATTTTGCATAAATCATTTGTTTGCACTCGGTTTAAATGTCAAACAGATCTTTTTAACTAAAAGATAGGAACGTATCATGTGCTACAGATCCGGGATCGAGTGGAGCAGCCAACGATGTTAACGAAGGGGTACTACATATTCACCAAAACTTCAGCATCATTGGAGCCTCACCGTCATATAGTTTAATTTTATATCTAAAACACTTGCTGTCGGTATACTCTACGGCATCAGCTGATTGGGCTGAAGGTAATAATTATAATTAGTAGAAATCTGTTCTCATGAATTTGTTTAGTAAAAAGATGCATCCAGATTTCTGTTTAATATCAATAAATGATCTAAGTAAAATCAGTCTTTCTAATATTTGAAACGGTTCCCCCTTTGTGTACGCAGATATAAGAGACAAATTTATTCTTCAGAAAATATGACAGACACAGATTACGCAGATGATCCCGCACTCCTCGCACATACACCTGCTCCAGCCAAATCCCTACTGCATAGCCTGGAGCAAGTAGCAGAGCATTGGCCTCCATGTCAAAGTTAATAAAACAGTTTATATTTTAAGCGAGAAAGAGTCATTTCCACTTTAAGTGATAAACTCCTAAAATTAGTTAACCTATTCCGATACCATGGCAGTACCTCATCGACTGAAAGTGATGTCAATATACACCTTGCGAAAACGTGGTCTGTTATTGACAGGTTATTGATTATATAGAAGTCTGATCTATCTGATAATGTAAAATAGGGTTTCTTCCAAGCTGTGGTTGTGCCAATACACAGTGTATGGGTGCCTCATCTTGACTTTAATGAAACACTTGGAGAAAAAAGCTAGATGGTTACTACACAGGAATGCTATGTTATATTTTGAACAAATCCAAGAAAGAACATTCCACAAAAAAGTAAATGTAAGGCTACCTACTTTCCATCTACACAACTATCAAAGCAACATATATATATATATATATATATATATATATATATATATATGTGTGTGTGTGTGTATGTTTATATGTCTCTGTGTGTGTGCGTGTGTATCGATAGGGAAGACCCAGAGTTAACAGTGATAGGCATCAGTGTGTTTGTCCCCTATACGTTCATCAGGTATAATGAATACATGGGCAGGAGACTGATAGTTGGCAAGTATCATTGACGTTGTGCCTACTCTATCTTTACTGATATATGTACGCTCTATCCAAGATAATGAGCAAACTTAGTTTATATTGTGAATCTACCAAACTACATCATCAACACACACACACACACACACACACACACACACACACACACACACACATTATATATATATATATATATATATATATATATATATATATATATATATATATATATTAGGATAGCTGTATATTTTTGTGTTCGAACCAAATTAATAGCAATTTAAAAAGCTGATTTTCTAGTCACTCATGCATGCTTTTTTCATTTGGATGATATATATAAGAGCAGTTCTTTAACTATTTTCTTCCGTATTTGAGAGTTTTTTTTATACAAAGGTCGATATATGAATATAATATATAAAGTCAATCTTTTCAGATGTATGTTGAAAAGTATCAAACAAAATTGTTTGATATATGTTTTTACTTGAACTCTCAATTTGAAATTTGTACTTTAGAAATAGCTTAAAACATAAAAAGGTGAAATATGGAGTGCCACCAAAAAATAAGAACATACTTGCCATTTGTAGAAGCACTAATGTTTTCAAAATCAAAATACCACGAAGGTTATCATTTTTAGTGCAATATTATACTGTAACATAGCCATACATGAATACGAATGGATATGTATATAGAATGTTCATAACGCACATATGACATAGGAATCCCGAAACATAAAAAAACACTTATGACCTCTTTGTTCAGGTACAAAACTATTTTTATTACCTTTGAGTTAAAAGGTTTTTCGATGCTGACTTTTCCATCTGCCTCCCTCATGTGCGCACCCGCCACAAGGCCTCGGCGAGCAAGCGAAAGTCAGCCGTCTTCTCCCGATGCAGAACCCAACTCACTAACTCTTTTCAAAATCCTCCGCGCGCACTTCCGGTGCATGACAACATTCACATACCCTGGTCAAATTTCTCTCTGGGGTTTTTATTTTGACATCTCTGAATGACACATCCTCCCCACGCTCGCGCGTGAACACCTGCGCTCATGTTTCACCCAACTAGCCCATGCACTGAGCCGAAAAGTTCTTAGCCTAACTAAACCCAAGGGCAAGATATGTAAAACGAAATCCCTCGGCCATTATATTACAATACAATGAAAATAATTATTAGGCGTGATACATTGCTAAATTCTCCAGCATTAAAAATGTCACCATAAATAAAATCTTATTGTTATATGAATATAAGCTGCGTACTCATTTTTGGATTGTTATGATTTCATATTTTTGTTTACGCAAATTAAGTTTTGTAGAATCTATGAAAATGATTGCTCGTAATATCTGTTGTGAATCTACAAATTTTTTTGTAAAAATGATACATTGTTATCTTTATTTTAGGGGGGAAATTAACTTCATAGAGAAGGTTGTTATGGATGTTCTTACATACAAGCCATAATCTATAAAACTACAGTGTCTATATATATATATATATATATATATATATATATATATATATATTATCATTATCGTGTTACGCTGATACCACATCTTTATCATCCATCACTCTTGGTAGGTCTTTTATAAAATATCATCAAACAAACAAAAAATTGGTTGGGTGGTTGTTTGGGTTTTATGGCATATCAAACTTTTTAGGTTATTTAACGCCAAATCTATTTTTATGCAAATAATCAGTTCTATTTCAAATAATTCACTTTATCATGAGTACACATTATAATTCCCAAAAGCGTTTCTATTTCAAGCTCTTCAGTTTAGTTAAACAGTTCTAATCCAGCTAATTCACTTTAATATAAGTACAGATTTTGTTTACACACGTAGAGTTTCAATGTGAAAAAGTTCTATTTCAAACAATTCCGTTTAGCAAAAGCACGCAATTTAATTGTACGTATACAGTTTGTTTGTCAAAACATTTCTATTTCAAGAAATTCAATTTAGTCAAACAGTTGGTTGGTTGTTTGGGTTTTATGGCATATCAACCTTTGCATGTTATTTAACGCCAAATATTTTTTTAATGTAAATAATCAATTCTATTTCAAACAATTCATTTTAGCAAGAGTCCACGGTTTACATGTCAAAAACGTTTCTATTTCAAGTTATTCAGTTTATTGAAACAGTTCTAATTTAGCTTATTCAGTTTAGTATAAGTACAGATTTTGTTTACCGATTTTTAAATGTCAAAAATTGTTCTATATTAAAGTTTAGAGTAAGTACAGTTTCAATGATAAAAATAGTTCCATTTCAAAGAATTCAGTTTTGCATAGGCACGCAGTTTGAATGTAAGTACAGTTTAATTGTCAAAAACATTTCTATTTCAGGTCATTCAGCCTAGTCGAATAGTTTTATTTCAAACAATTCAGTTTAGCATAAATATGCAGTTTAGTTCAATTTAACCCATAGAAAGGGTCTTAACAGGTGCTACCATTCCGGGCCAGAGTGGACCTGGGAGCAATAGCAATGAAGGGGTACTGCACATTCACGGAAACTCCAGCATCACTGGAACCTTACCATCAGATTGTTTAGTGTCATATCTAGGACACTCGTTGTGGGGGTGCCTTGCCCCTCTGCAGAGAAGCAGTTGGTGCATCTTACAGCCCCAGCCGACTGAGCAACAAAGAAAGAAACAAAAACAATTAAAAAAAACAACTACCAACTATTCAGAGGATGAGTTTATAAATAATTGAATATTATGCCGTATTAAACATTTCGCTTTTTTTATAAAATTATAAATAGGGCCATGTGTTTATATGTGATGTATCTTTTGAATTATATTCAACTTAAAAAATGAAATGAAAAATAAGAAAATTCTTAGGATTAATTGTTATTTCATTTTTAAATTTATTTTGGCCCAGTCGTTTAGGATTGTAGAATACACCGACTGCATCTCTGCAGAGGGGTAAGACTCGCTCAACAAGTTTCCCGGATAAGACACTAAAAATCTGATGGTGCTGCTCCAGTAATGCCGGAGCTTTGGGGAATGAGGAGTACCCCTTTACAAAAACTGGAGGGAATATTATTTTTAGAAGACGATAAATAAGCGTATCTACCTATTTGGACTGTTGTGAAAAAACAGCTTCATTTTTTTTTTTTTTTTCGTCCTACGTCTAAAACTGCTCGTTTTCATCGAGGCGAATAACATCACTGGTATCAAGTTCTCACAAGTTATTCAACTGAGGATGTTTCTTATTTCAAATGAATTTTGCTCATTCAAACATCAATTCTTCAATTAGAAAAAAAATTAGTTGACCGTTGGCTGAATCCTACTTTTGGAAGAAGTGTATAATAGACCCACTTCTATACAATAAATATCTATTAAAATAAGCTACAGAAACATTTTTTTCATAATCTCTAAACACTTTTAGAACGTATTCTGTTTGACAAAGAAAGTTTTACAAAATTATACTTATCATCTAATCTTTCGGAAAAAAGAAATAAGTTTTAACGATTTTTCATTATTTATGAATTTAAAAGTTTGCAAGTTATATTTATCAAGATAGTTTGAGAATTTTTTTTCTTGTGTCATAAACGTTACGAAATTAATTTTTCTCAAGTGGTCAATTACCTTTATTATAAATATTTCATAACAGAAGCTCCTCTACTAAATGGTTGATGTCTTATTAGATAATATGAACACATTCATATTTCTAGAGTTTTTCGAGGTATTTAACTCATACTTACCATAGCTATTTGGCTGATAATTTTCACAGACTTTTTCTGTCGTATAAACCATGGGGGTATTGAAAGTTTTTTGAGTGAAAAAACAGAAAATTGTAGCAAATACAACAACTGAGCAGGTATAATTAATAAATGCCAGGCATACTCGAAATTCTATTATTTTTTAAGCAAACTGGTCAAAGGGTGGGAAAAATCTAATAAAGCAAATAATAAATGTAGAGAAAAAACATACATGTTCCAAATTAAAAGACTGGAACATTTTGGAAACCTGAATTGGCATAAATCATAGAATTAGCAGATTTGGAGGTTATTCACTCTGGTTTTTAATTTTATTGTACATTTAAAACAAGCAAATAGGATGCAAAATATTCTTTATTTAATAGGTGAACATTCTAACTCCATAAGATATTACTTTCTAATTATTTAGATGTGTGAACATTTAAATGCAGTAGGAAATGTGCTCGACTAAATATCTAGTAACCCTGAATGCACATATTCACAAATAATCGAAATTAAACATTTATGAGCCAGTTTAATAATTAGATGAATATACGAAAAAACATCTTAAATTTAACTTTTTATCTAATAGTATACATTCTGAGTGTTTTGTCAATCAAATCCATGATTTCCGCCAATTTATTTTCGTTTGCATAACTTGAAAATATTATACAATTTATGAAAATGAAATTATCTAACTTATTAATGTGAACCTATGAAATTTTATACAGCAACTAAGGGAAATATTTTGCATCTTAGATAATAGTTTATTTACTGATAGATGAAAAACAAAGCTGGAAATCCTTTAAATATTCTAATTCAATACTTTTTTGCAAAAAGTAATATATATATAGTCATCCACATACAGACTGTTTCGTTCTATCAGACCTCTTCAGTGTGGCTAGACACGCAGGACGCTCAAAGCCGGGATCGTAACCCGTCCAACTTAACGTTAGACTAAGTTTCAGACTTCTCGGGCACCAAGTGGACTACGTTGGCTGTGGGGATTTTTAAGGTATTTATTTTAGCAACAGCAGCAGCAGCCTTTGTTTACATTTTTTATACCCTATATATATATATATATATATATATATTATAAATTTAAGGAAAAAAATTCAATTCGGCTATTCCATTATGAATTTATTTCAGGTAAAGAAAAATTACTTTCGTCAGATAGAATTCAATAAATTTATGCTTTGAATACGATGTAGACACCCCTACCTTGTTTATGACGAGAAGAGAAAAAGTATATATATTCGAAATAACAGTATTTGTTGATAAATATAATGTTTATAAATTCCGCTCCCAATTTTTTAAAGAACCAATTACTTATAATTTAAATTCCTATTTATTTTTATAAACCAGGGAATATTGGAGGGATTTACTTGTGAGTTAAGAATATATATATATATATATATATATATATATATATATATACATATATGTGTGTGTGTGTGTGTGTGTGTGTGTGTGTGTGTGTGTGTGTGTGTGTACCTGTGTGTACCTGTGTGTCCGTGTACCTCTGTGCGCGCGCGCGTGTGTGTGTGTGAGTATTATTCGGTCCAGTTAAACCGGAGTCGAGAATAATTCCGCCAGGACAAAAAATATTTGAACTATGAACATTTAAATTCTTCTGGTAAAAAGGTCTATGTAATAGACGTCAAAGAGCAATAATTTTATTAAGACCGGTTTTTGTTTTTCTTAAAGATATATATATATATATATATATATATATATATATATATATATATATATGTATATGAAATAATATTTTATTTCTAATTTTCTATGAAATTACAGTATGTTTTAAATATCCAATAATATAGTCTACGCACTCTCGATAATTAATAATAGTATTAATTTAACTAAACGTCTATTTACAAAACCTATCGTAACTAATTCCTAGTTGTTTATATTAGTATGAGAAGTTATTCCTTTAGTTTCTTTTTGTTTTGTTTTTTTGTTTTTATTTTTAAGTTAATCGTGATGAGTAATGGATTAATATTGTAACAGATATTGGATTCAGTCATCTAAAAAACTTTATTTTGTAATATATATATATATATATATAATCAAATAGTATCAAATATGAATTTAATTGAGTTGTTAAAATTTTGCTTATCTGTATGAAGACGGTATAGTACATAGGATAAGAAATAGGATAATAATTTAAAATAATAAATACCCAAGATTCAAATTTCACACTATAATCAATAATAGTTCCATCAACGAAGATCGTGCAAAGCATTTCGAAGCAAGAATTCTGTTTATAGATTTCCTCAAAGCATTCGATTCCACACAAAGAAGGAAAGATGGAGTAAATACAACTAATAAATGGCCTCCCTCTAAAAAATCTTTTACCGCTGAAATGATTCTTTATATGAACTGAAGGGTTCGCCCATTCGATAGCGACACCAACTTCTTCGACATTATCGATGGAGTCTCAAAAGGATATAAATTAGTGCCACATCTATATTTTACCTAGACTACTAACTTTGAATGTCAATATACTAGATAAAGTAAAATGTTTTCACAAACAGAAATTATAGTAGACTAAACAGATGATTTAGCGCTTCTCGCATACACTTCCCCAAGCCCAATCACAACTGCATAGCCTAGAGGAAACAGCAGGAAGCATTGACTTCTACCTGAGTGCAAATAAAACAGTCTACAAGAGGTTTAAATAAGAAGGAACCATCTCTTCTTTAAGTAGCAAGCCAAAAAATTAATCAACCAGTTCATATAGAACGGCAGCAATATCTCATCTGCTGAAAACAATGTCTGTGTTCGCCAAGAAAAGGCGAGGGTTGTTATTTACAGGTCAACGATCATATGGAAATATGTTCAATCCGATAAAATAAACGATATTTCTTTCAAGCTGTAGCTGTGGACATACTGCTTGATGAATGAACCGCATGGTTGCCGACAAAATACATAAAGAAAAAGCTACATGGAAACTGCACACAAAATGCTACGTGCTGTCTTGCATTAACCTTAGGAGAAAGAACCTCCAAAACAGTAACTCTACAGCTAAATACTTCACTTCTCTAAAACTATGCAAGTAAAACAAACTAAACATGCAGGGCACCGCTGGATAAGCAAGGAAGAACTCGTATGCGTCGTTCTCTAAGGGACTTTTATACATTGACGCTTCAGTGTTGGCCGACAAACGCATACTTACGTACATTAGCTCAGTGTGGACGCTAGATATGGGTAAGAAAACCTACGAGGAGCAGTGGTGAATAGGCACGGAGACCGAGTGAGCGCCAGGACATTTCATACTGTTAACGCATCTTGATAATCATAATATATATATATATATATATATATATATATATATATATATATATATATCATCATCATGTTGTGCCGCGAGCACGGATATCCCTGATCCTCTCTCGCCACTTCTCCCTATCGTTCATTGCCTCTGGCAGGTCTTCAGGGCTACACCCCGTATCCTCACAGAGCTGCTGTATGTATGTTCGAGCTGGGCGTCCGACTTTTGCTCAGCCATATGTGCGGGTCCATAGGAGTACATCACTTATATATATATATATATATATATATATATATATATATATATATATATATATATATATATATATATATATATTAGACGATCTGTAGACCTGCTGAGTTTCATTTTAACAGCAGCCCATGGTGATAATATTGCTTCTATTTAGAAAGTTTTTTTTAATTCTAATTAGCATTTTCGTTATATCATCTATTTTATGATGAAAAATATTACATCCACTGGTCCTATAAAAATATCTTTGGATTAAACCATTTTTTCTCTACGTTTTAGCATTTTAAGTTTCTATGGCGTTCCTTTATTAATTGACTATAGTTTCATTGATACATACAACTGACACTTCATTATGAAAGACCATCTTAATCTCACAAAGAGTGCCTTTCGGCATGGATGAACCTCAACATGACAATCTCACGTTTGCAAGCTCTGACATATATGTGACAAGCTAAGTAACTGTCTTTGGCATTGAAATTAACCCCAAGAACTCTCCTGTTACTTCTTAGACCAGCTGCATACCTGCATACATTTTCACAGAAAAGGCATGAATTATCTGTAGGTTGCGAAGGAAGGACCAGTATAACGTCAGCTAGCGATTATTTGGTAGCATGAGATCTCATAAGACTAGCTTGTTTGGCTTAAGAAAAGTAGAAGGCGTACATACATACATACATACATACATACATATGTTTGTGTAACAAATATAATGGTAATTTTTAGATATTACCCTCAAACACACGTGTAGATATAGATATATGAATATGTGTGTAATTGGGGAGGCAGAGAATGGGCCCTGCTGGCATTTGATTAAAAATCTTAGAGTTATGGTTGTTTATTTGACATCGAGCGACGCTTATTTCAATTTCTAAAATAACTCTTTTTATAGAATCTAAATTAGTTGGTGATTTCGAAAAATTTAATTTAGGTTCAATAAATTATGATTGGACAAAATTATATCAGAAACTAAAAAGATCCAAAGTCCTGTACTTCTTCTGGAAACAAAATTGTCAGGTTTGTCATAAAAAAGAGTTATGTTCAAGAAGACAGCTTTATTAAGAAAAGAATATGTTCCCTACTGACAGAGGCAATTTATGATTTTCCAAGAAGTATTAAAATCGGAAATATTTGCAAATTAGTAAAACTCTCATTTAATTTTCCAGTTATAATCGTTTTTGTCGTAACTTTGCACCGTAGAATGATGTCCAATTTTTAGTCCTTGTATATATATATATATGTGTATATATATATATGTATGTATGTGTGTGTGTGCGTGTGTGTGTGTGTGTGTGCGCACACTTGGGAACTGTCCAATCCTTTTTTCAAGAACTTGAGTACTAATTATGTAGTTTAGTTATAACTGAAGAAACATACAGTGCAGGTACTTACAGATACTCTCAGGCGCTTAGCGTAGCGCTTATCATCAATGGAAATGGAATCACTGACCCGAGTTCAAACCCTAGAGGAGGCTGTTTGTATTTCACTTCGGGCTAATTCCCTTGGTTTCTTAGCTTTAATTAGGCAAAAAGCCTAGAAAGAGAAAATTTCTAAACTTAATCCTGCTTTACTCCGCAAACAAAACGATGTGTATCATATCCTGCCAGTGGAGAATGGGTTGTGTAGATACATACATTCTCATAAGGTGTTAGTCAGCCAACAAAAAGAGGCCATTGAGTCTGCTGGTATTTTCTATGACGATCAAGTTTATATTATTCAGAAATCATTTTTGCTGATACTGTGTAAGTGTTGCGACGAAATTTTAAAAATGATAAAATATTTAGTTTTTATTAGTGAAGCCTAAATCAAAGATTTCTTGTGAAGCTTAAGTCTTGGGAAATGCTGGAAAAAGATCAAAATCCTAGAAAGCTTTCAATAACAAGGCAATTCCTTTTTGTTATTGCATAAATATATTTTGATTACTTAGGACAATGAAAAGTTAAAAATAGTGATCATTAAAATATAATTGATCTGGCTGTTTATATAACTTATGCTATTAAAGCAGTATTGATAAGAGGGATATTAAGAGTATATGAATCATTGCAAGTACGCAATAATCAAAATTATGAAAAAGATTTTTTTTTCATTAAAAATAAGAGCCATTTAATGTATGGGAAATTTTTACACATTTTGTATATGAGCGAATACGGAGAATTCTTTGATTGATTATTCTATTTCTTGTGCAGCAAGAGTCGCTGGTATGACCTCCAGGTGGCTAAAAGGTTTCTTGGAGGTTCTGAAAACACAATCTGAAATAGATATTTCAAATCAAATTTCATTGATTTATTGATTATTTTATGAAGAAAATAGTAAAATAAAGTAATCCAAAAGTGATTAATTTATAATAAAAGTAAACCAACGTTAAAACGCTTTGGTTTAGTAAACCTTCATTTGGACTTTAAGATGGTGTAACAAGTTTTGTTAGATAAAATACAATATCAGGATAAAAGAAAAATATATATGCAAAGAATAGTTATATAACCGTCCAATCATTCAATCAGCGTTCTTTTTTGAAAACCTATCAAATAATTGGCACAGGTAATGATACTTTTCTGACACCAACTGGATGGAATTTGGCATGAATATCCCCTGAATTTGCTCTTTGGAGAATTAAATTGTCGAGAGGGACGTTTAAGAATTCTCTGTTGCATTTACAGAAGGCCTAATTTGATTCGAGTTCACTGCCTCCCACTTAATCAGAAGTTATTTGCTATCATCTTTCAACTTTGTGTACATAATGACTTTACCACTATTTAATCATTTTATTAAGTTAACAGCCAGTATCTTTAGTTTTCCGGCAAGTAGAAGAGATAAGAGGCTTTAAAAATCGAGGAAAACTTCTCTCTTCCTCGTCGAGTACAAAACTAATAGTAAGATCCACTAAATAAACTGTTCATTGATTTCATTAATCCAGTTTATCTTTGAAACCAATGCGGATAGTGATGCGATCCCCAATCTACAAAAAAAAATTCCGGACAAATTAGAGCTGCGTTACCGAGAAAGTGGAAACGAGAGAATGAGGGTCAATTCAAGAGGGTCTGGTTATATTTCCACGAGCAGAACATCTGCAGCTATTCAAAGAAATCGGCCTCTGACAATAGAAGAATAATATGATCCGTGAAATAAGTGGATTCTCCACAAATTACCCAAGTATTCCGAATAGCAAGGCAGCTTATTTCTCAGATATTGTGCAGAGTATTTCGGTAGAATATTGCATTACCCGGATCTTTCATCTCTTACAATCCATTTCCGACTAAATGTAACTTACGTTGAAAGGAAGATTTCAAACGACATTATGATTAACACGACGGAACATATCTTGCCAGTTGTAAAAAAGAAAAGTTAGGAAAAGTGGAATAGACACTCGAATAGATGAGAGGTTAAAAAGGGATTACTTTAAAAAGAAATAAGGCGCTCTTGCCATAGGTAGGCTACCTTTTCCTTCATTTTGAATAAACAGATTATTTCTAGAAGGAAAGACTAATACAGAGATGAGAATATTTATTTAAATGAAGAATATCTAATTTTTTCTTTAAAAAAGTTTTCATTAAATCTTAAATGAATGAACGGATAATTATTGTGCTATTTTAAAAATATCTGATGGAATACAGAATATTTTAATTTAAATGTTATTACCAAACCATAGCTATTCATGTACTTTGATGCAAGTGCTACTAACAATCACATAAACAAACAATGATTTTTTTCTCATAAACATTTGTCTCGTCGACAATTAACTTATAGTGAGTTCAGTCCCTTTCGAACCACTGACATATAATCTAATGCCACATATATGATATATAAAAAATATTCTCCTGGTGACTTTTTTCTGGGATTTTCAATGAATGTACCAATATTCTATAGTATAGAAACAGATGTCTATCTATTTATCCAGCCCTGCATCCACAGTTAGGATATTATACTTTATAACCATAATTGCTGGCATATAAGACGTCGGAAATACAAGTGGACTGTAAGGACTAGTGTTAGCTGCAAATTATCTAAGACCCATAGATTTTTTTAAATTTAGAAGACGTTCTACTTGTCTAAAAACTAGTGCATAGGACACTGTGTAATTTGCCTGATTTTTTTCTAACGGAAATGTTCGTTACATCTGCTGGAAAATTTGGTAAAACGATAATTTTGCGATATTGTGCCAAATCACCGGTTCATTGGTCTAGTGGGTAGAGTGTTCGCCAATCGTCCGGGAGTCATGGGTTCAATCCCTGGTCGCGTCATACCAAAGACTTTAAAAATGGTACTTGATGCTTCCTTGTTCAACACTCAGCAATATAAGGTACGTATAGTGGAGTTTTAAATTATATTATAGAAGAGATTCAAAAACGTTTTGGCTTGTTCGCTGACATTTGGACAGAAGTTTTATAATCAATTTGGGTTTATGGTAGAGTAAGCGTGTCTTTACATTTAAAACGCATAGTTTAAGCATTATTTTACAAACAAAAATACAGCATAACAATTTGTAAAATTCAGCATTTTAAATTAATAGGACTTAAAGACATACTGACCAATATTGATACATTCTTTCTTGTAGGCACGTGAGCTCGAATCCTTCCTTTTCCCTTTAAAGTTTATTTACTACTGAAATTTTAGATAGTTTTGGAGACGGTCTACTCTTCTAGTCCGGGGGGGTATTAATTTCATCATTTTTTTTCCCTAACAGTAGTTTAGAAGAAAAAGTAAAAGCCTAAAGCACCTAATGCTACCACAAGCCCCCACCCAAAGAGAAGGGGAAAAAAATGATGAAATTAATATCCCCCCACCTGACTAGAAGAGTAGACCGTCTCCAAAACTACCTAAAATTCAGTAGTAAATAAACTTTAAAGGGAAAAGGAAGGATTCGAGCTCACGTGCCTACAAGAAAGAATGTATCAATATTGGTCAGTATATCTTTAAGTCCTATTAACTTAAAATGCTGAATTTTACAAAATGTTATTCTGTATTTTTGTTTGTAAAATAATGCTTAAACTATGCGTTTTAAATGTAAAGACACGCTTACTCTACTATAAACCCAAATTGATTATAAAACTTCTGTCCAAATGTCAGCGAACAAGGCAAAACCTTTTTGAATCTCTTTTATAATATAATTTAAAAATTCTTAATGAAAGCCGTAATAGTAGTTTAGAAGAAAAAGTAAAAGCCTAAACCCACCCCCCAAAAGTCATTTCTAACAGCTCTATAATTCCTGAAGCCTACTCGGTTCCCAATGATAGTATAGAAAAAAAAAAAAAAAAAAAGAACCTAAAAAGCCTAGGAACATGTCCCAATACCGCCAAAAAACAAAACAAAAAAAAACTCAGCACCAGGGAAAGTCTTACAAAAGTACCCTAATCTCGGAATTTAACTAAGTTAAAACTTAAAAAAATTTAGATCAAAATTACCCCTCACCTTTTTATTTTATTTATTTATTTATTTTTTTACGTACACATGGGAAGCAGCATGATGTACGAAAAGGTATTTGAATAAACCCATGGACGACAAAACTCAATACCTAAACAGGTCCAGGACGTGAGTTCGACAACTTTACGCTCAGGATCGTTAGTTCGATCGGGGAACTACTGCTGCTCCTCTATAAGAGTGGATTCTATAGAAGAGAATAAAACAGCCATCGAAAGATAACCATGACCCACACTCAAACCACATACACAAACCGCATCACACTTCGCGCGGGTAAAAAAGGGGCCCGTCCTGCTGAGGTTGGAGCCCTGGCCTCTGTGTTCGAAAAATCAGCTACAGAGCTCAAACAATCAAAACTACTAAAATGCAAGCAAACACTACAAATAGCCACATTTAACGTAAGAACCTTAAATAGAATAGGACAACTACCAGAGCTAGTCGCATCGGCCGAAGAACATAAGATTGACATAATATGCATACAAGAACACAGATACACGCACACCGAAGATATCAAATATCACGAAACTGGCAATGGCTGGTCGCTCGTCACTGTATCCGCATGGAAAAACTCTGTCAACGCCGCAGTAGGAGGGGTAGGATTACTTATAGGACCTAGAGCATTAAAAACGCTAAATAGCATTGAGAAAATACAACCTCGAATGATGGCAGCTACATTTAACGGCAACCCCAGAGCAACAATCATCTCCTGCTACAGCCCTACCAATGTTAGTGAAGAAACTGAACTAGTCACCTTCTACGATGAGCTATCCTCATTAGTGCGTAGCATCCCGAAACACAACATGTTAGTCATTGGCGGAGACATGAATGCCTAAATCGGGAAAAACGGAAACAACAAATACAGCCTCCACAACACGTCAAATAGGAATGGGCAATATCTAACAGATTTCATGATAGAAAATAGATTAGCATGCCTCAATACAAACTACGAAAAAAGGAAGGGCAAACTATGGACATACACGTACGCAAACAATACTAAAGCACAGATAGACTACGTCCTTATAAACAAGAAATGGAAAAATAGTGCAATGAATTGCGAGGCATACTCCTCTTTTGAGGGTGTGTTCACCGATCACCGAATAGTCACGGCGAAAATACGGTTAAGCCTACGAAAAAACGCCAAACGAACAGCGACCACCAAACACTATGACTGGGCCCTATTGAACAACAGAGATATAAGAGATAAATACGTATTAGAATTAAGAAACAGATTCGAAACACTACAAGAAAAGACCGAAAAAAGTACACCAAACGACGAATATGAAAATTTTGTCAAAGCACAGCTCGAGGCAGCAGCGAAATGCATTTTAACAAAACTCAAAACTAAATATAGAGTCCCATGGGAAGCTTTAGCGGTGAGAGACGAACGTGCACTAGTGAAAATAGCCTCCAAAAACTATCAAAAAAACCCAACAAACACAAATGCCTTAGAAATAAGGCATATATATAAAGGAACAGACAGAATACATTCAAAATCAGATAGATAAGATTAGAGACTCGGTGGAAGATAGACAATCTAGAATAGCCCGGCAAACAATAAACGAAGTGAGTAGAAGAAAGAACACAGCCAAAGCAAAACTGAAAGCAGCAAACCAACAAGAAAGAATAAAACTGTGGAAACAGCACTTCGAAAACTTACAAGGAAACCCACCGAAAATAACGCATGAACCAATCACCAGAATAATTAGCAAACAATAAGACATTAAACTAGGACCGTTCACACAAGAAGAACTCGACTCGGTTCTCAGAAAAATTTAAAATAGGAAAGCTGCAGGGCTGGACGAAATTCCCCCGGAAGTATGGAAGACCAGACAATTCGATGACATACTGCTCCGACACTGCAACGCAGTATACAATCAAAATACGATAGATAGATGGATGAAGGGATGCATACTTCCCTGCCCTAAAAAGGGGGACCCGGATTAGCCAAAAACTACCGAGGCATAACACTTACATCCATAGCAGCCAAAATCTACAATGCCCTACTACGAAACCGCATAGAACCCAAAATCGACAACATACTTAGAAAAAACCAAAATGGCTTCCGAAGAAATAGATCCACAACCTCACAAATATTAACCATCCGTAGAATCCTTGAAGGTGTACGGGCAAAGAACCTACAAGCGACATTAATTTTTGTTGACTTTACCAAGGCTTTCGATTTCATTCACAGAGGAAAGATGGAACAAATCCTACTAGCGTACGGCATACCTAAAGAAACCGTAGCGGCAATAACGATTCTCTATAGAAACACTAAAGTAAAAGTACGATCACCAGATGGAGACACAGAATACTTCGACATTGTAGCAGGAGTACTACAAGGGGACACGCTGGCTCCGTACCTCTTTATCATTTGTCTAGACTACGTACTTAGAACATCGATCGACAAAATCAGAGAGAATGGCTTCGAACCGACGAAGAAAAGAAGCAGAAGATACCCCGCAACAAAAATTACCGACGCTGACTACGCCGATGACATAGCGATACTGGCAAATACACCTGACCAAGCCGAAAGACTACTGCATAGTTTGGAACGAGCAGCAACAAGCATAGGCGTCTATGTTAATGCACACAAAACGGAATATATATGCTATAATCAAACGGGGGACATCTCCACTCTAGAAGGAACCCCACTTAAACTAGTAAACAAATTCACATACCTAGGAAGCAACGTCGAATCAACCAAAAAGGACATCGAAACCAGGTTAACGGAAGCATGGACAGCTATCAATAGGCTATCGATTATATGGAAATCAGACCTAACCGATAAAATGAAACGCAGTTTCTTCCAGGCAGCGGTCACATCGATACTGCTATATGGCTGCACTACATGGACGCTAACAAAACGGCTGGAGAAGAAGCTAGACGGCAATTACACAAGAATTCTACGTTCAATCTTGAACAAGTCCTGGCAGCAACACCCCACAAGACACCAACTGTACGGCCACCTGCCTCCTATCACGAAAACTATTCAAGTTAGACGAACCAGACATGCAGGACACTGCTGGAGAAGCAGGGACGAACTCATAAGAGATATACTCTTATGGACCCCCACATGGCCGTGCAAAAGCAGGACGACCAGCACGAACATACATTCAGCAGCTATGTGAGGATACGGGAATCTGTCCTGAAGACCTACCTAGGGCGATGAACGATAGGGAGGAGTGGCGAGAGAGGGTCAGGGATATCCGTGCTACCAGCGCGATATGATGATGATGATGATAGTGGAGTAATCCAGGGAAAGAAGTAGCGCCCTCCCCTACTCCTTGGTGTAGTAGCTATTGAAATGGGAGCCTTCTGATTGCCCTCGACTACGGTCGCAAACTTTACTATGCCAAATCAAGAACGTAGAGCTTCGTAAAATGTATGATATTGTGCGTAATGATTCCACAGTTGAGTGCACTTGGCATGTCATTTTTCAAGTTTCTTTAACCCTTATAAATGGCTTGAAAACTTCAATAAAATTTTAAAAACTCATGCTTTTCCTAGTTAGGCATAATATTTTTCAGCACCGGTCGTAGTTTTTCATACGCATCATTTTATCCTATTTACCAACCCCTCCGCTCGGACAGGATATGGCACAAGGTCAATTTTTAAGCGGAGTTTAACAGGTTTGAAAATCAGAGTTTTCCTTCTCCTAGACTAGTTGTCTCACCAAGGCTGAAGAACCTTGTCTGCCATACTATTTACCCATAGCTGGAGGAAGAATAATTGGATTAATACCTTTCCCAAGGGTATTAGTGCTATGTGAAATGCAATCAGTCTCGTCCAGGATTTGAACTTGTGTCGCCGTGTCCATTTCCTACAACGATAACCATTACACCACGGGCATCATTTTATTCAATTATATATATTAATGGAACTCAGTCAACCTGATTTGTACTAAATTTATTTAGTTTTTCAACAATGGTAAGCAATTTCTGGAAAATGTATTGCCCATTATCTTCACTCTATTTCGTATTTCATTAACAGCTACTTTAGTGAAGCGTTTTTATTTTCTGGTTGGCTGGTTGGTTGGTTTGTTGGGTTTTATGGCATATCAACCTTTATAGGTTATTTAACGCCAAATCCATTTTTATGTAAATTATCTGTTCTATTGAAAACCATTCAATTAATCATAAGTATACAGTTGAATTGTCAAAAATATTTCTATTTCAAACTATTCAAGCAGTTATATGAAACAATTCAGTTAAATGTAAATACAGTTTTAATGTCGAAAAACAGTTCTATTTCAAATAATTCACTTAAGCATAAGCACGCAGTTTAAATGTAAGTACGGTTTAATTGTCAAAAACATTTCTGTTTCAAGCTATTCAGTTTACTCAAACAATTCATTTTAACATAAGTATACTGTTAGTTCTATTTAACCCTTAGATAGGGCCCTATCAGGTGCTACCACTCCGGGCCAGAGTGGACCAGGGAGCGATTGCAATGAAGAGGTACTCCACATTCCCCAAAGCTCCAGCACTGCTGGAACCTCACCATCAGATTGTTTAGTGTCATATCCTGGACACTCGTTTGGCGGGGGGTCTTACCCCTCTGCAGAGGTGCAGTCAGTGTATTCTACAGCCCTGGCTGATTGGGCAATTTTTATTTTTTACGGGAAGAATTATCAATCATTATTTCTATTAATTCTGATGAGTCATTACTCTCATATTTTGAATTTTATCTCTGATTTACCGAAATTCCCTCAAGGCGTTATTTCTATGACTGCAGTTTGTAATATTTATCGCAAAATTATCTCTTCGAAGTAAGATATTCAAAAAGTCCTGTTTAGTATAAATGTTTGTGGAAGACTATCAAGCTAAAATGAATAAATCTTTATGATATCTAGATTTTCATCTTGATGTCGCTTTTTTTTTTTAATTTTACTAGTATGAGGTTTTAATGAACTGCTCATCACCTTTCAGTACTTTCTTCTATTCTTAAAAAAAAAAGAACTCCTTTTTCAATTTTCTCAAACGGTATCTTCAAATCGAAAACTTGGGAAAAACCAAGAACCCTTACTCAGTCCTACCTTTAATTTGGCATACCGTTTCCCTTTCACTAAACGTTGGTATTCCAACAAGACTTTGTGACCGCAATTCTAAACCAATTATCGCATTTCTTTAATTGTTTTCGGTTTCTTTGTTTAATGGCATATCAAGTCAAATGGGTTATTTCATACCAAAGCCATCATTGAAGAAGAAGAGTAATGTTACTATTTAACACATAGCTGAGATGAATAAAGCGGTTCATGCCTTTCCAAAGGGTAATACTTCGAGAGTAAACTTAATAGTGTGACTAAAATTTGAATTCATTTCCTACAATGTCGTCGTCCAGCACACTAGCTACTAGTCCATGGGGACTAACACATCTTATCCTAACATTACATAGCACCATTACATTTTTTTAAACTAGGGTAAACGTAAGTAATGAATGATTTCAACACACAATTTTCATCGCATTATTTTGTGACTAATTTGATTATATTTATTTTGCTCACGTTGTGCGAATTAGTACGGACGACGCTTAATTACAATATTGCAAAATCACAGGAAAATAAATGTAAAATTAATTTTGGTTTGAAACTAAATGAGCTGTGAACCGGTTGGTTCCTCGTTGTTACAGTTGTCCGTGTTAATATTGATACTTTTATTTAGAAAATGGTAAAAGATTCTCATAAGTATTTCACTATTATCTCCGTTATATCAAGAATTATGGATATTATAGAATTATTGTCTAAACGAAAGTATTTTAAGAGTATTGCTTCAATAATTATCTTGCTATGATGTGCTTTTGTTGCGGGGTTACAGTTTCAGGAATCCATTATGAAAATTTTCTTAATACATAAAGATTATTATATTATTATTTAATTAGCTCAGGAATGAAAGAAAAAAAGTTTTGTTTTAGAGATCAGTTGGAAAGTTTTATTCTGATAACAGTAATTCAATTATTTTAATTCCATATAAACTGATAGTCACTGAACTGTCTGTTGATAAATTAGCTACATACAAGGTGTTACAAAGAAGAATGGAGCCGTCTTTTTGACAAAAAAATAACGGCTTTTATTACAATTAAATAAAGACAAAACTTGAAGAATAAGATACTAATTACGTATAAATTTTAAAATAACAATACATTTTGAAAAAGTTTTTCTTTACCCAAGATGTAACCGTTGTATTATATTGCATCTGAATATCTTAAATTTTGTTTCCTTATCATTGAAAATCTCTTTTAATGTTAGGAATACATTATTCAAGTGAATGGAGTGTATTTTGAAACATTACACTTTTCAAAGATCCTAAAGAAAGAAATTTGTAGTTTTTATGCACAAAATTAGTCTGTATAATGCACACACGTTCAAAACAATTTCAAAATAAATTAGTTGGCCTATCATAAAAAAAAAACCCAAACTTTTCCGCTATTCTGGTTGAGGTATCGAATGCGCTGACTGCATTTTTTACAAAGGGTAATTCTAGTCTAGCAAGAAAAATACATGTATCCTAGGTATTATGCTAATCTGCATCCTCTGGACAGTCTTCAGTTCTAGAGATCTGCGAAGTGTTGAGTCATCTTTTCATTTTAATTACTCTGATCTATTGTCCCCTCTATAACTCTAAGTGGTAGAACCTGATAGGTTTTCCACTATGGGTAAACTAGATTTGCTTAAGATAATGGAGAGTTTACCAGTTTCCTCCGTATTTATGTTAAGAGGTCCCTGTGGTGTAATGGTTATCGTGGTAGGAAATTAACACGGTGACCCGAGTTCAAATCCTGGACGAGGCTGATTGCATTTCACATAGCACTAATACCCTTGGGAAAGGTATGAATCTAATTATTCTCCCTCCAGCTATGGGTAAATAGTCGGGCAGACTAGTTTCTTCAGCTTTGGTGAGGCAACTAGTCTAGGAGAAGGAAAACTCTGGATCCAAACCTGTTAAACTCCGCTTAAAAATTGACCTTGTGTCATATCCTGCCAGAGCGGAGGGATTGGTAAATATATATTTTTTAAGACCATAATTATGAAAACCGACTTCGGCATAATATAACACAAGGTTTAAAATGCTCTAAAAACCAACCAACTAATCAAGAACTTTCGTCAATAAATTCGGTTGTATCTGCGTCCGTTTCTTCTACGCGACTTATAAAATTTAGGTGGACGTAAATTTTCAGGACTTAATCTTAGGATTACATCCTTTATTCAACGCACCGTCAATTGATAAACTCTTTCGTCAACAAAATCCGTCGATACAATTCTTAAGGTTATAACTGCGTAATAGCAAGTTAGAAATGTTCATTTTCTTTGTGATATGAGATTGTTACTGTCGCTAATAGAGGAAGTTGTGAAATACACATTTCTCTTAAATGAATTCTAGTTTAATCTACAAAATAAGCCGAGTTCCATAAATAACAAGAATGCACGATTCGTATAACATATAATGAAGCGTTCAGGCCTATTATGCCCCGCAACTGGCAACGGATTCTAATGAATCATGGGAGCTTTTGCTGTTTTCTGAAGTAAATCAAATTAGATGACCTGGCTGATAGATCATGAATAACGCAAAAGCCAGCAGATTAAACAGTTCAATGTAAGCATTCTCTTATCCGGAAATATCTGCGTTACTTTTGTTAGTAGGATAAAAGTCAGTCCGCCGATAGCATAGTCAGTATTTCCTGCTGAATCAGTGTCGCTGCCAGCAAAGTTGCGATGAATAAGACTTAGCGAATCTTTCGGTAAACAGAGCGACATCAAATAACAAATAGATCAACTCTAAGACACCAAATGCGGATTACATGGGACTGATTTTCGCTTTGGGGAAACCCAAGATAAAAAAGAAAAATAAGGTTTCTCCTAATTTTTCCGATTCGATATTCAGATCACTCGAGGACACTGGCTAACGAATACATGTGATTAATATTCGTTTACTTTGTAAATGTAAATCTCTAAAAATCCTTGGGTCTGCATAGAACATAACCTCTACGAATATTAACTTATATGTAACTCTTGATTATTCTCTGTGTCCCTCTAGGCAGACTTTTTGGAATGTCCGAGATTTCAAAATCGTAAAGGGAGGAAGATTTGGCCATGTACCAGTAGTCGATGTTCAAATTTAAATAAAACATTAACATTTTGAATACTAGTTTCAAGGTAAGCAAATACAACATCCTTTAACATCTTTGCTGTACAGACTAATCAATGATGTTGACCATTTTCCTCGTGTTTTATTATACTTTTTAAATATTAAATATAAGTAAGTAAAGTTGGCGACCTTAGTCGAGGGTGACCAGAAGGCTCCCTTTTCAATGGCTACTACACCAAGGTGTAATGGAGGGCGCTACTCCTTTCCTTGGATTGCTCTACTTTACCCTTGAAGCGTATCTTATATCGCTGAGTGTTATGCAAGGTAGTATCAAGTACTATTTTTAAAGTGTTTGGTATGACGCGACCTGAGATTGAACCCAGGTCTTCCGGACAATTGGCGAATAATGTATGTAAATATAAGTATAACATATCATATGAAATGTTTGGCATGATATTCAGTATTTCATATTCTCGTGTATATATCAAATTTAGAAGAACTAATTGCGAGGTAAAATTAAATTGATATCTACATAACATGAAGCTGAGTTTTGAAAGGTTGAAATTAAAACTTAATGGAATGTTAGTAGGTGATTTTGAGTATATCAATCCTTGTGTGTCATTTAAAGCCAAATCCAGTTCACACACACACACACACACACACACACATATATATATATATATATATATATATATAACAAGAAAACTTGCTAGAAACTTGTTATTGCCATGTACTGTAGTTTTGGTTGTTGAAAGCGGAATTTTAGAATGAAGTAGTGTTTTGTTCTAAACATTATTAGGTTTTTCAGGTGATGATATTTGTAGAGAGGCCAGGTGCAACCTCGAATTGGAAGGTTAGAGCAAATGATTTTACTGTGATTTTTAATGAAGATGTCAGCAGATTAAGTTTTGGTTTAGTCAACAATAGCCCGGAAAGAAATGGTGAAAAGTACCGATCATTGAAAATTGACTTTAACCTTATTCAAACAATAAAACATTAAATTATTTTGGGTTTGATACCTTAGCGGAGGATTATGCTTGATTAAGATTCGCCCCGATTTTGGAAATGCAAACGTATGGCAGAGAAGCCAACAAGAAAGCAGACAAGAAACATGTCGTCAGATTTACACACACACACATGCACACGCATGCATAGTTGCACACCCGCCTGAGAAAAAGGACCCAAGTATTCCCTCAGATCTCTCATTGAATTTTGATAACACATAGATCGAGATTCTAAGTCTTCACCTGATCTTTTGTGTCAATAAATGCTAATTATATTAGATAACAATTTTAATTCTATTCAACCTCATTAAATAGTCTACATTCAACTAAAAACTGGTATTTATTTATTTCGGTAAGAGTTCAAGTTATTCTGGTCAGTGAAGTCATCAATCAGAAGTTTATCACTACTTACTGACTCAGGGAGAAAGCAACTTGCTTCATCGGTAAGAATCACAGCACTTGAAGAACCAGACAAAACGATAGACCACTTAAACTGGTACAGACTCCTAAACCATTTGAAAACTGCATAACTCTCTTAACCAATAGTCGTACGAGGCTTGTGATTGTCGGAACGAGCGAGGTCTAAACTGAACAGCTGCACATTGACAGAAGGCAAGATTAGCCTAAAAGGGCCTAGAATGGGAGTACGGAAAAGTGGGGATATACATATACATATAATTTCTAAACAAATATCTTATTGGTAACTCTTTTTTTAAAGGCTTCGAGTATTGCAAATTCTAATAAATCTATTTAGAATTAATAATTAGTTCACATACAGTTAAATCGTTTCAAGTAATGGTTTTTAACATTGGTAATTCTGTACATGAAGTATTTCTATCAAGTATGAACAATTTGCCCACAGCAGTTGGATTTCAAATAAATAATAAAAATAATCTTTGACAAATGATTGAACAGTTCTATTTGATCAATAGATGCAACCCTAACAGTTATACTGACCTCAAACCAAAAATCCAACAAATAGTAACCAAAAAAAATGGCAACAATTATGGGATGGAAATACCCACAATAAGCTCTATCAAATACAACCAATTTTAAAAGAAAGAAAGCTGGATCCTAATAAAACTAGAAGAAACTATCCTTACTCGACTACGCATTGGAAACACTCAACTGACTCACTCTTTCATTCTTAAAGAGGACCCCCACCCAAAATGTCCCTGTGGAAACCAATACTCAATCATGCACATTTTGATAGAATGCACAAAACAAAACCACACCAGGAAAAAGTTTTATAAGGCGAACAGCATGAAGGAACTATTTTTAAAAATTGCTCTCAAAAACATAATCAATTTCTTAAAAACAATTGGCCTCCTATTAAAGCTATAGACTGTTGCCAACACCTTCGACCATCAAGTTTATACAAACAAAAAGCTTTGACATTTATATATACATAAACATACATATCAGAATTTTAACACTCAATGACCCGAAAGAGGTCAATTTGCCATAAAACCCAACCATCACCAACCTAAACATTTGCATTTACAAATCATATATAGAATATATGTGTAAAAAGGCTATGGCATTAAATAATCTATAGAGGTTGATATGACATTAAATCCTACCAGCCAACCTAACAGTTATGACTAAGCAGGTTATAGTGAACCTGAGAGTAACGGTAAAGAAGGGCTACCTCACATTCCTAAAGGACCAATATTGGAGATTTACCATCAGATGGAGTTGAGTGTCATTCTAAGATCATTAAAAGCCATTGTCTTTATTGGGAATCCTTTTGAGATGAGGCTTCTTAATCTGAGAATTATTTTTTTTTATTGCGGAGTTTTTGTCTTCATCTTGGTAGTTTTTTGGTTGTTTCTTCTCACTACGTTTCCACCAAATTCCACCTCTGGCCTTCTTCAGGTGATTAACCACGACCTCACATAGGAATGCTGAGTCTTGTAGCCGTATCCCCAGTAATTACTGACTTCCATTGTTGTCTATCGCACCACGTTTTTTGACCAAGTAAACCTTTTGTCGGCTTGGGTAGGAATTGAAAACGGTATCTTCTGACAATGCTCACCTGGAACCGTAGAGACTCAACCCCTCTTTCTGCTGCACAACGGGCACCGAAGGGCGATCAAGGTTGGATTTTTTGGTCTCATAAATAAAATTATTTGTTTTCCTTATCTGGTCTTCCATAGTCGGATCCGTATCGAATTTGTAATTGACTTTATTGGGAATCCTTTTGAGATGGGGATTCTTAATCTGAGAATTAATTTCTGTCTATCGTAGTGCGATAGACAACAATTATGGAAGGCAGTAATTACTGGGGATACGGTTACAAGACTCAGCATTCCTATCAAAGAGCGAGGTTAATCACCTGAAGAAGGCCAGAGGTGGAATTTGGCTGAAACGTAGAGAGAAGAAACAACAAAAAACTACCAAGATGAGGATAAAAATCCGCAATAAATTAAAAGAATAATAATAATAATAATTCTCACTCAAAGTCATGTTTTTCTCAGCTCGTTTGACTTTCAGCCCCCGACTTCTAGTCCCTTTAAGATTGGGTGTTTCTATTCACAGCAATTTGAAGAATACAGTTGGTACAATCATATAGGTGACAAGGTTTAAGATAACCTGACTATCTAGTCCAGGAAGAATTAAAGACGAATATTGAAAGTCATGAGACCACCTAAGCTACCAGGTCACCAACAACTCAGCTGCTTGGATCCTGTCCTTAAGCATTACGAGTTGCCATACACGGGTGGTTTCATTGTGGGATCTCATCCTTCTGCTGAGGTACAGTCAGCGTATTCTACTAACACAGATGACAAGGAACCACAACAGAAAGAAATAATAGTAACCATTTGTTTCAAAGCATTAAAATTAATGATTTTGTGATTATAAAAATGGGTTGATCAATACCCAAGATCGACTAATAAAGGAGTACGCTGATCAGGTATTCGTAAGATCACCGGTTATCTATGGTCTGGATTAAAGTAAATGGCTCAGCTTCAGACGAAGCCGATCTATTTTGGTAACCTGTATGTAGATGATCCCTCTCTACAAACTTGACCGTGTGTCCTCTGAGGAATATTTATAAATATATACATATATGACTATATACGAGGTGCATATGATAAGTTTCCAGACTTTTTTCGTGCGTAAATTTAAAATTGACGTAGACACTTGAAAATTCAGTATGTTATTGCTATGAATCTTATGAGATGACTGACCAATTTTTATGAGTTCACGTTCAAATGAACACCTACAGCAGCAATTAGAATACAGCCAACTAAACCCTGATTGTGACAGCTGATGAATTTCAAAAATGCAATCTGACACTTTAGAAGAACGATATGCAATAAAATTCTGTTGTAAACTTGGAAAAATGCCACAGAAACGTATAGAATGCTTCAAACCGCTTTCGACCATCTTGCAGGAATCGAGCATCAGTTTTTGAGTGGCATAAGAGATTAAAGGAAGGCAGGGAGTCTATGAGGGATGATGAGAGGTGTGGGAGGAGTAAGAAAGTCAATACACCAGAGTTGATTGGCCAAAAGTTTAGGGTTAGGGTTACTATGTCGAGGTTTTAAGGGAGTTCAGGAAGAGATTCCGTCAAATCGGGTAAGTGGCATTTCCACCAGGAAAATGCACCAGTCCACAACTCCATCCTTGTCACAGACTATTTGACCAAGATGGGCATCAAGATAGTTCCCCAGCCTCCATATAGTCCAGACCTTGCTCCCTGTGACATTTGGTTATTCCCTAAGCTCAGAAGCTGTCGTTATGAGACAATTGAGGAGATGAAAGAGGCTGTGACGAAACTCATTGACACGCTCACACAAGAGGACTTCCATGGGGCCTTCCAGATACTGTTGGAACGGCATGACAAATGCAGGATGAGATTACTTTGAAGGGGGCTAGAGTTTCATGTGTGTACTATCAATAAAAGCGCCCACATGTGTGTACTATCAATAAAAGCGCCCACACGAAAAAAGTCTGGAAACTTATTGTATGCACCTCGTATGATATTCTTTGTGATTTAAAACTTTTTAATCTGAAGTTAATTTGTGATAAACAAAGTTACTTGTATTCTGTTATCTCCTGTGTAACTTTGTGAGGGTAGAGTGTTTGCCAATAGTCCGGGAGACTGTGTGCTATCAAACAGATATTTTAAAACAACCACTTATGAAACTCTAATAAAAAGACGAATATGGATACCCACCTTATATATATTTTTGTAGTTTTACTTTTAGTTATAAATCTGTTAAAATTTTATGTTTGGTAACAAAGTTCCATTGAGATTTGGCAATAAACAATGATCAATCATATCCTCGTATAATGATTGCATAACGCTCCTCTATAAATCCTGGTATCTTTTTTATTCATGAAATTGTTTGGAATGTAATAGTTTTTGGATGATACGGTAAGAATTTATGAATTAAACTACGCAATACATAAAAGGGAGCAATTTAACAATTTTGTTTGATGCTTCAATTTTATCGTTATGGAAAAACGATGACATATTCAAATTTATATTTGAGTTTGTTCATAATTCTGTGAAAAATTAATTTTATCACATTAATTTTTCTACGCTTCTTTGTAATTAATAAAAGTCATTTCAACAACAGCTTTTTGTGTTTCATAATTTTATGAGTAGAACTTTGACTATAAGGAAGCGAAAACGATGATGAATCTGAATTCTGAATTTGGTCGAAAAATCATATTATTTGGAAAAGATTATAGATCTTGATTTACAAAAATAATTGTAAGCATAACATTTTAGAGACCATTAAGATGATGAACAGGAAGATGTAACAATTTCAGCTGCTCACAAAAGAAATATACTTTTCTTATGAGATTTACCCTAAAATTTTCTTATGAGATTAACCCTAAACTTTTCTGATGAGATTTACCCTAAAATTTTCTTATGAGATTTACCCTAAAATTTTCTTATGAGATTTACCCTAAAATTTTCTGATGAGATTAACCCTAAAATTTTCTGATGAGATTAACCCTAAACTTTTCTGATGAGATTTACCCTGAACTTTTCTGATGAGATTAACCCTAAACTTTTCTGATGAGATTAACCCTAAACTTTTCTGATGAGATTAACCCTAAAATTTTCTAATGAGATTAACCCTAAACTTTTCTGATGAGATTAACCCTAAAATTTTCCAATGAGATTAACCCTAAACTTTTCTGATGAGATTAACCCTAAAATTTTCTAATGAGATTAACCCTAAAATTTTCTAATGAGATTTACCCTAAACTTTTCTGATGAGATTAACCCTAAACTTTTCTAATGAGATTAACCCTAAACTTTTCTGATGAGATTAACCCTAAACTTTTCTAATGAGATTAACCCTAAACTTTTCTGATGAGATTAACCCTAAAATTTTCTAATGAGATTAACCCTAAAATTTTCTAATGAGATTTACCCTAAACTTTTCTGATGAGATTAACCCTAAACTTTTCTAATGAGATTAACCCTAAACTTTTCTGATGAGATTAACCCTAAAATTTTCTAATGAGATTAACCCTAAACTTTTCTAATGAGATTAACACTAAACTTTTCTGATGAGATTAACCCTAAAATTTTCTAATGAGATTAACACTAAACTTTTCTGATGAGATTAACCCTAAACTTTTCTAATGAGATTAACCCTAAACTTTTCTGATGAGATTAACCCTAAACTTTTCTAATGAGATTAACCCTAAACTTTTCTGATGAGATTTACCCTAAACTTTTCTAATGAGATTAACTCTAAACAAAACAAGTAGGTTACTGCTATATTGTAAGAGGGAACTAAAGTCATGAAATTACGAGGTTACTTGATGGGAAACAAAAATCAGTAACAGATGTAAACGAGAACATTAAATGATGTTAAAAATCAGACAGGTAGATAAAATATATCACACCCAAGCCTAAAAACTAATTAATGAAAGGTTACCGAATTCACCGGTACTTCATTAGTCATCTAAGTGATCACGATAGTAGCTGAAGAATACTCACCACATGCAGACAGAATTAGATGCTTGTCGCTCTGAAAATTCTCACAAAAAGAAGCTTGGATCTTTTTCAAGTCAGCCTCTATTAGGTACCGAAGAAAGAATCTTAATATTCTGTGAAGAGTTTATTTATACCCCAATAAAGAAGGACCGGTGACTCTTTGCAAAACAAGCCTGTATCCGCCATCAGTTTACAGATATTTCCACACCCTCAGTAACTGAAGGAAACAAAGAAAAGAAACTGTTGATGGCTTATTTAAGACGAGATTTGTTTTATTGTACTTTTACTCACTCTGAAGATGATCATTTTATCGTTACCAAAATAAAAGTTATCAGTAACAAATAAAACCGGAACGGTAATAATATAAAAGGCTGACAAAGCTGAAATAGAAACTAGGACATGAGAAGATACTTATTAATCCTTGATTCAAAAAGTTCAAGATTAAAACCGAAAGATATATATTCATGATATCCTTTAATCCACATAGCACATAATAAACGAAAGAAGAAATAGAACATGTTTTTGCAACAGGGATGATTTACCAAAAAACGATCTACTAATACCTTGGTGCAACTTAACGTTTTTCTTTTAATATTTCACGAACGGAAATATTTCTCCTTTACTGTCTTCAGTTAAGTGTATATAAAGTAAAATCCCTAAAATATAAAAAGAAAACGTTTTCTCGAAAATTCAAATTTGGACAAATCAGTTTTAGGAATCGACATACAAACGGATCACCTAATCTTGGCCAGAACACCAGACTTAATAATAATCAACAAAAAATATTGTCGACTTTGCTGTCCCGGCTGACCACAGAATAAAACTGAAAAACTGTGAAAAGAAGGATAAGTTCCTCGACCTTGCTAGGGAATTGAAAACACTATGGAACATGCAGGTGACAATTACACCAATTGTAATTCGGAACAGTAACTAAAGGATGATTAAAGAGACTGGAGGACTTGGAAGTTGGCGGACTGGTGGAGACCATCCAAATGACAGCATTATTGAGAACGGTCAGAATACTGAGAAGAGTCCTGGAGACTTGAGGATAATTGCTGTTACTCAGACTCCAGTGAAAAACCAAATGCTAACGCTCATGTGAAAAGCTCTAATGAGTGAATAATAATAAAAAGAAAAAGGTTTGTTGATAACTAATTTCTGTCTCGAGTTTAGAGAACAACGTTTAATGTATAATAATATTTACATGGTTTGTTTGGTTGTTTCTTCAGAGTTTTTGCTCACAGTTATATAAAATCACGTATTCCTATCTCATACAAAATATTTGTTTACAGTTGTATTGTTTTAAGTATTCCTATCTTTCGTTAATAATTAAATAGTTTCCAATCATTATTTCTATTTAAGTTAGCCATTTGTTTTTACTCCAATGTATGGCTTCAAGGAAATAGAAAAAATCTTTAGTTAACTCATATAGCTTCAAGTATGAATAGTTTACAATTACAGAGCGTGGAAACAAAATATAGGATAAATTTAAAGACATTTTTTAGTTATATTGGTCCAATTAAAAAAAACAACGCAATCAATTTAAATTTTTATGATTAGAGCTCTATCCAAGTATTTTTAAAATCAAAATTCAACCCAATATTAGCGGGCAAGAAAAGAAACGACAAAGAATCTATGACTTGCTAAGCGCCGAACCAAGTCAAAGTTTCTTTGTTTACCATATACACAGCCAAGAAATTCATTTGCAGAAAAAGAGCTTTTTAAATTGGGAGTGGAAGATTAAACAAAAAGTGAAAAGAAGGCTTTTAATTGCTCTCACTACAGTGATTGAAGACTCCACAACGTCAATAAGAAAACACGCAAATGAATTGAAATTCCACGAGAAAACTGTGAGGAGAGCAATTAAACAGAATCTAATCCCAGTCCTCAAACCCCTTGATGGGACTTTTTTAGAAAACAAAACAAACGCAGCTTCTCATCCAACTATTGGCTCGCTTAAGACTGTAGTTGAAGAGGAATGGAATAAAATGTATGAAGAATTATTTTAAGGAATGCAAATCTTTTTGAAGTCGTGTTGATATAATTAGTGAAAAATGGTGGCCATATTGAGTAAATTTACTTTTTTGTGTCTATCTTCTTATTTTGTTGTTTATTTTTTAAATTAAAATCAATCTTGTTTTATAATAGAGTCGTTTATTATTATACTAGAATATTTATAATTTTGCTTCTGCATCCTGTATATGGCATTAAGTAGTCCTTTCGAATACAGTTATTTTTCAAACAGCTCTGATAGATAATATCCTAACAGGTACTACCACTCTGCATCAAAATGGACTGGGAAGCAATAATGAAGATGTACTCTACACTACTTGGATGTCCAGAAATTGAGCCTTGTCATCAGATGCCATTTAGTATATGTCCAAGACACACTTTTTTGGTAGGGGGTATTACATCTCCGTCGGAGATATAGATAGCACCGTAGTAAAACTACAATTAGATATAAATGAAGCGAAAACTTTGAAAGAGAGGCGCTATTTTTTATCAACGTAACACGGAAATTATAACTTGTTTATGATTCAATCAAAATTTAGTTGAAAAAAGAATCGAAAGTAATCAGGCGATATATAGAATGGGAAAATGATAGATGTTCTGATCGTTTTACCATTTGCCAAATCATTGAATAATTAAGTTTTAAAATTCATGAAACAATGCAGGCGAAAGTCATACAGAAATGATCAAGAAACTGAGGAGTAAGCAAGTATATTTAGGAGACTTAAAGCCACTTGATTTATAGGGAAATCAATCAATTTCTGAGGAAAACAAATAATAACCTCAAATCCTGATCGATTGATTGATTGCTTTTAACTGCAAGTCAACCTGTCAAGGTTTTTTATGCCTTGAGGATAGGGAATCCTGTTCATTATATATTCATATTTATATTTTTGTTGTTGTTTCCTATGAGTTGTTGTTTCTTTTTGCACACCCTTTTGTCGAATCGGAATAAATTTTAAACAGAACTATTTGACATAGTTGGAATCCTAACTGATATTACCCTTTCGATGTATCCTTACATGGTATTCTAAATGGTATTACCCCTTCAATGAATCCTTAGATAGGATCCTAACTGGTATTATCCCTCAGATGGATCCTTTGATTAGATCCTAACAGGTATTACTTCTTCGATAGATGCTTAGATGAGATCCTAACTGGTATCATCCCTTCGATGGAACCTTAAATGGGATGTAGTGTGGTATTATCCCTTCGATGGATTCTTAGATGGGATCCTAACTGATATTTTCCTTTCAATGGATTCTTAGATGGTATTCTGACTGGTATTACCCCATTGAATTAGAATGGACCTGAGGGTAATGGCAATGAACGGATACGCCACACTCCCCACTCCTGAAGTCTCCAGAACTGAAGCTTCACTATTCGATGCCTTTTACTGTCATACCCCAAATTTGCCTTTTCTTGATGGAACAGGTTTTTAAACCCCCTGCAGAGTAGATAATCAATGTATTTTAAGCCCTGCCGACTGGGTGTTTTAATCAATGATGCAAAAATTATATGCAATGGATAAATTGTCGAAATTTTAAACAACCAATTTCAATTTGTTTGTTTCAGGTTTAATCTTCTGCGCAGTAAACTAGAGTCAATTGGCTACTGTCCAATTAGAAATTAGCGCCATGATCCAAAAATTTGGAAACAACTTGCTGTACTACAGGGTATTTATGCTGAAAGTTTCAATACGAAGATTTCACAGTGCTCAGGTGTCAATCTGAATAGGGTGCAGAGGATTCAAAAGAGTTGGATGAGTCCAATTATTATTACGAAGGTACGGCATCTTGTAAGCCCCACTCTAAATTATCGTTCTGATTAGAAACAAACGCCTTAATTTGTTGGTGTGGTACAAGGCACAATGGAAATCGAGCCTGGAAAGTTAATCAGGTCTATTAGCAGGTATATGGGAGTAACTGAGTTTCTCATCAATCAAGTAGAACATGAAGACATTCGCAATTTTTGAGACAAGATGATAAATGGCCTATTTTTAACACAAGTCATGAAGGACAGGAGAGAAGATCATGCTGAAAAGCTTTTAAACCAACTCAAGCATCTCCAACCATGCAAGCTTTGGTTTTTCTCTGATAAGAAGAAATCAAATGATGAACTTACAGAACAACCAATGGTTTCCTCTGTCCTCTCAAGATGGACCGATATTGATAAAAACCAAATACCTGATGAACGTCATGTTGTTTGGAGTGGACACTAGGGATGATGACCTTATGCCTCCATGTTATCAGAAAACAGAGAGACCTACATCAAGTGACAGGAGGAGCTTGGCTGCTGGAAGACACTACTTCTAGCAGCAGGACACAAAGCTAGAGAACCCACTCTTGGCTATGTGAAACTTTCTGCAACAACATTACCCCTTATGTCTGACCGCTTAACTCACAGATTATAATTCCCTTGATTGTTATGTGTAGGGCACGGTTGAGTTAGAGAACAACTAAACCTCGCGCAAAACTAAAGACAACACTGAAGGGAAAGATAATTGCAGCGTTTACTAATTCAAACGAGGAAACCATCGGGAAGGCTTGCAGAAGATTTTGCAGTCGTCTGGAGGATGTGGTTTGAGATGATTTGGAATTCTTTGAATAAATTTGATCTCGTGTATTTCAAAATAATTTCATTCCATTTTAGGAACAGTTATCAGATAAATTAAGAACGAAGGGTTTATTTAATTTCTTATGTAATTTAGACGACAGTTTACCTATCACTCCAAACAGGTTTTATCCTTATAGTTATTTGTAAGTGAGCATTTTTAGAAGAGTTTAATATGGAATCCGCTTCGATTCAGAAAAGTTTCTATAAAAAAAGTGTATAAAACATTTTCAATGCTGATTGTTGTAGAATTAGAATACTTTTATTTTATTGTTTTATTTTAAAAATTATTCGAGCTGGAAAAGAAACTCCGATTGAACAAAGAAAGTGAATTAAAACAAATAAAAGTTGTTACTCTTTTATTCATGTTCTTTTCTATTTTATTATTGTATTTCTTTTGATGTTTTCGTGTTAAAATATATTCTTTGAAATTAATTAACTTTTTCTTTCTTTTTTTTTTTTGTTTTAGCTGACTTCCACTGTCTTCTTAATTTATTTTGTCTTCATTTTCTTATTTCTCACTTACTGTTTTTCTTTCATCTACCAATTAATTATTATTCATTCAAATGATGTTTCTTGATTACCGAAATGGAAATACTTACTTAATTATTATTTTCAGATTGTTTTTCTTTTCTTTTGTTTATCAACAAATAATGGTTTTTACTTTTTAAATCAGGACGAAGTTCATTTTACAGAATATAAGCCAATTCAGTCGCAAGTGTTGGATGTGACACAAGGTCAAATTTGAAACGGAAATTTACATGTCTGATTTCAGCATTTTGCTTCAGCTAGACTTATTGCTATATTACGGTTAAAGAGCACTGTTTCCCTACTATTTAACAATGGCTGGAAGGTAATGCATTTTCCAAGTGTATTAACGCTATGGGAAATGGCAACAACCTTTTTCAGGATTTGAACTCGGGTCTCATTTCCTAATATCCACGAGCGTATACACAAAATCTCTCTCTCTCTCTCTCTCTCTCTCTCTCTCTCTCTCTCTCATACACACACACACACACACACACACAAACACACACACACACACATATATATATATATATATATATAATTTTGAATTAGAGTCAATCCGTACGAGCAACACGACTTGGGAATGATGATGGTAATGATATATGCATCAGATCTCATGTTTTGATCACATTTTCCCTTTTTACTTTGTGGGTGCATGGAGACAAACGTTTGTGTGACCAAAGAACGGTGGACGAATCAAAGATACGAGCAGAGATGTTTCCTAAATGAATGAAGAATCCAGTCAGCAAGAAGTATCCGTTATCCATGTAGTCCTACTTCCACAGCATCAAAGACTGAATGGATAGAATAAAGAAACACAGTCGTAACGATTAAGATAGTTTGTATTTGTGAGTCTTTCCCTCTCCATCAGACGATTAGCTTTCACTGACGTAGTAGTCGCCGCTGACTACGCTACATAGATTTCTCAACTTAAAAAAAATAAATAAATAAAGATTTTAAAAAATGAAAGATTTTAATTTTGAAATTCATGAACTTTTGATATGTTATTTTTTGATTAACTACTTAAAAAACATAAATATCAAATTTTCGAGAATTACTTAAAATATAAAATTTCTTCAAACCCCTCTATTCTTCGTTTTTTCTCAGTTTTATATTCTTGTTTAACAACCTATAATAAACAATACTCGAAAAATAGAAATAGCTACGCAGAGCCACCTTGATTTGGTTTTTTTTTTATAAAACACAAGAAATAAAGTTTAATTTATTCCCTCTAGTTTCAGACGCAAGTTTTTTACTTTTTTTTTTATCAATGTTGTTTTTTAAGACAAGATTTCAACCGTTGCGTAATTCATATATTCTTAGGTAAATAATGTCTTGGGCTCTGTCTCTTGGTAAAATTCGCTCAACATCTTTGTATCTGAAACATATCAGAATCATATGACTTATTGCTCTGATGTTCATTGAGAAAACGAAATAAGAAGTCTAAAATGTCTCAATTAAATTACCCTTGTTGGAAGTTGTTTTTTATTGAGTTGGATGAAGTCAAATATTTTAGGCATTTATGGGAAAACCATTAAGAATAAAATAATTAATATACTTATATCTATATTCTGTAATCACAAGTAGTTACAAAATTAAATTCCAGCTTAAATTTTAAAGAATATTTCAATACACCTTCAATCATCACAAGCGTCCAGTTTTATTTTATAAAGCTTTGGTAAATTTCGCCTAGGGACTGAGGTATGGATACGCAGTAGGAATAAAAAAAATGTCTAACAGTCTTTTTTACTAGGCTTAAGCAAGTTTGGCACGAAAACAGAAGTATAGAACACTAAGAAAGAATAATACACGTCTTGAAGATTTTTAATTATCTTAGGATAGTTTGGCACAAGACCAAAGTAATGGAACACCCTGTGTGAAGATTACAAATAGAAGTTTGACAGAAAACAGAAATATGAAACCCGATGAAAATAATAAATGTTTTTTGTCCTTTATTGAAGTTAGGTTAGTTTAGCAAAAAGCTAGACGTATAAGGTCGTCAGTGAGAATCCCAAATAGTTAATAGTTTAGTTTGATTTGGTTTCTTTGTTTAATGGCATATCAGTCTTCGTGGGTAATTTAATAGAAAGTCTTTCGGGGTTGTCCTCGTGGTGCAATGGTTAAAGCGATGGACTGTGGTGTCGTAGTACGCGAGTTCGTACTCCAGTCGCGCAATTACGTTCACTTTCGGGCAAATACCCTTGGGAAAGGTATGAACCCCCTTATCCTCCCAGCTATGGATTAAATTGCATCACTGCTGTTCTTCTAGGAGAATAGCTTTGGCATTAAATAAACTACAAAGGTTGATATGCCATGAAACAAAGAAACAAAGAAAGTCTTTCTTGTAAAAGAATAGTATTGGTAATATTTACCACCTTAGCTGGGGGCATGTAGTAATTTACATAAATTTGACTTTGAGTGACACAAGACAAATTGAATCAGATACTTAATGAAAATTACAAATAATTAATAGTGTACAATTTATTTTCAAGGTGAGTCTGCCTTGAAGATAACAAAAAGTGAACAGTTTTCTTCCATTTGACCGAATAGGTACTTTCAGTGATTGATTTACTTGAATAGTTTCAACTACAATAATTCTGATTTTGAGTAAAGAATAAGATTAAAACTATCGATTGTATACAAAATTCACACCAAAATTCAGACGGTTTCCTTGCGATAAAATCGATTTTACTTGGAGTAAATTGTGAGAAAGGCATTTTTTTTTATTTCATAAGTATATTTTTAATTTCTTTTAAAAATAGAAAGTAATCAAATTATTATTTTACTTAATTTGGATAAGGATATTTGTATGGAAATATTTTCTTTGAATTTTTGTCATGAATTAGCTTTATTTTGTAATCAAATAAGTCTTAAATTTTTAAACAAATTAATTATATTTATAAACATCAAATCGTTTATGAAAATTAGAAACTGGCTTCTGTAGCATAATGAGACATTTAGGTGGATATTAGTTATAAAAATATTTTGGCGGTGGTTTCTTTTAAAAGAAAAAAATCATGTACATTTTTTTTCTTGTGAACTGTGATGAGTTCTATAGCATCAAAATGGAATCCCTCTACGGAGCAGAGATTGGATCGATGGAATATATCATTGTAATATAATCAAGGATGCAAATCAATTATATTAGGTAATTATTTTATTTATATTGGTATATTGTTAGTAGCTAGAACATTTGAATGGAAGTCTCGGTCACATGCAAAGGTCCTGTGGTGCACTGTCGCTTGTGTTAGCAAATTAACAAGTTGACAGGTGGTTTTTGAAATCCGCGGGAAGGGGTCATATTTGAAACTAAACAAAATTGAATGCATGTTGGCCGACTTAGGGAGCTGACTTAACATATAAAAGTTAATGTCACGTGTCCTTATATTATTAGAGTATGAGATAATGAAGACATATTTTATGATTGGCATTATGAGTTGAGTGTTCGTCAACGGTCCAGGAGACTGGGGTTCACTCCAAGGCCGAGTCAAACCAAAATCGTAAAAAATGGTACTTGATGCTGCCTTGATTAACATACAGAATTGTAAGGTAATGATCAAGAGTAAAGTGGAGCAATCCAGGGAATGGAGTAACGTCCTCAACTATATTTTGGTGTAATAGCTATTGAAAAGTAAGGTTTCGGGTCACCATCGACTAAGGTTGCAAACTTTACTTTTATATTAGCAGAATCATTTAGTTCATAGTCTTGATTGCTTATAACAATATTGTGAACGGTTAGTACAACGATTATCGTTGTTGGAAATTGATTTGAAATCAAATCCATGACGAGGCTGTTTGTGCTTTACCTCAAGTAAGTATGAGACATGAACCAATCTCTTCTCTACCAGATATATACAAAATAGTCGGGAAGATTGGGTTATTTTGCCTTAGAAAGGCAAATAATTAAGTTGAATGAATAACTCTGAAGTCAGACCATCTTTACACAGCTTGAAAATTAACTTTTGTCACATTCTGCAGCGTGGTGAAGGATTTCGGTAAATATACTCCATTATATTGTGCGATCTCCAGTCGGAAGTTTATGAACGTATGAGGCAATGCAAATATTTTATAGCAACCTCGTGTTTTTAATCGGTAAAATCCTAGAAGTTTAGCTGTAAATGGCCTACAGAAACAGCTGATTCATTTTCACCTTCAATGGAGATGTCATTTTTATGAGCTGGCAGCCATATTGTTTGAATGTTTTAAGGATAGCTTCCTTCTTTAAAACATAAGAGTCATTTTTTTTACAATAGTACAGCCATTAACTTGTGGAAAACAACGTATAATAGAATAATAACTCTAACTTCAAAATATCAGGTAATCATTAAAAGAACTATAAAATAATTAGAATTAATATTATAGATTAGAGAGATAATTCTTTAAAAAAACTGTCTTAAGTTTAAATATAATGAAAAAGAAAATATTGATCTTGATTAGGGCTCCAATGGGTTAGATGGATATATGGATTGATTGATTTCAACGGCACGTCAAGCCATCTTGTGTATTTTAGGCATAGATGACAGGAAATCGATTTCATTGTGAGTTCATATGTAAATGTTTGTGTAGTTGTTTGTAGATAGTTATTTTTTGCATGTGGTCCTATCAAATAGGAATACTTTTTAAACAGATCTATTTAACCGATAGATGAGAGCCTTACCGTTACTACCACTCAGAGTCGGAATGGAACGAGGGGTAATGGCAATGAAAGGGTACTCCACACTCTACAGATCAACAATTATCCCCGTCAAATAGATTTTAGTATCATACAAAGGACACTTCCTTTTTTAGGGATACTAAGTCTCTACAGAGTATACGGTCAGTGCATTCTCAGCTCCGACCACAGACCGTTATTGGATTTGGATTTTGCATACATTGTTGCATTGACGAGTAACTTAACCGAAAAAAATGTTAGCAATATATATATTATAGAATCTAATTGTTAGGGATTTGATTAATCTGAAATTGTCTCAGAAATGACCTACCAAAAATGATACATTGCTTTTTCAAGTTGACTTGAAGAGCATAAAGAGCAAAAGAAGCAATTCAAATTACTACAAATGGCTCTCAATGTTTCTTTGTTTTTAAACATTTGTCTCAATATAAGTAGATATCTCTTGTCATTTACTTTAATTAGAACTACATTTTTATAGCTGTTTGACAGTTGATATGAAATTCCAAAAGCAAATTCGTATTGGAATCGTTATTTTAGACTTACAAATTAAAGTTAGAGTAAAACAATTAGTATCAAATTAAAATGTTTCATTCCGTTGGTGATTAATCTGGTTTTGAATTTGAATAATCCGACAAAAGCTATGCATTTTTAAGATAAATAACCTATTTCTTTAATTGTGATATAATTACTGTAATCATTCAGTTTATATTTTATTACATGCTTTATTTCACAAAGATTGGTGGATCACATATTGAGATAGTGGAATTTACTTAGCTTTCATTTTCTCCAGATCAGTGGTGGCTCTTCGCTAGACATTGCGAAACTGATTTTAGCCCTATTTTCTCCCGATCAGTGATAGCTCGTCTATAGACACTATGGAACTGCCATTATCCCTGTTTTCTACTGATAAATGGTGGCCAATTAATAGACATTGTGGAACTGCCTGTACCCCTATTTTCTGATCCGTAGTGACTTGTCTATTGAAATTGTGGAACTACCGATAGCGTTATCTTCTCCTGATCAGTGGCAGCTCTTTTATAGACACATGGGAACTGTCCAAAACCCTATTTTCTCCTGATCAGTAATTGCTCGTCTATAGATATTGGGGAACTAACTTAACTCTTATTTTCTCTCGACCAGTGATGACTCGTTACTAGATTTTATGGAATTTCACCACTTTTTTCTCCCGATATATATAAAAAATATTATATTTGTAAAAGGTATTTACTATTATCAATGATCCTTAAACTTAATATCAATAGTCTACTTCTCATTCCAAGAAAACAAAATATATTGCTGTATGTGAATCTACTTAATGAAGTTGCTTCACTTCGAATATCACGAGTCACAACTTGCCTTAAAGTTACGTTATTGCAGACAAAACCTAATTTATAATACTCTTAACTCTTTTATAACTCTATAGATAAATACATTAAGTATTATATACAAAAAGAAGAATTTTATATACGTATAATCACCTTGCTTCCTGTGGTGAGAAATTGGCGCCATAAATTAAGCGCAACTGTCTACCATCCGTAAAACTCAAAACAGCATTGATATTAAGACGAGAAACAACAAAATACAAGACCATTTTTAAAAAAAGAATGAAATGAAAACTTTGTAAAGTGAGAAATGAACCACACGAGAACATGAAGTTAATATTCGTGTCCTTGCACATCAGAAAGGAAATAAAATTAGGAAAAGATAAAGAAATATTTAAAACATTTGAAATGAAATGATTTCTAACCAAGAGCTTAAGGCGTGTTATTTACAACTTCTAATTGAAATAAAAATCGATGATGATGAAATTAAAAGAGAAGAAGGATATATTTATTTTAAAAACTTTCAATTACTTTTACTTTATCTAAGTAAATGTAATTAACTTTGAATTCTCTCATAAATATGAATTCAAAATGTAACACCTGCGCAACTGTTTTAATTAAAGGCATATTATTAAAAACTCGAGTGGAGTCAATTTGAGAACGAGAATAAGCAATTCGGAATCACACAACTTGGAGTAGAAAATATGGAATCTCTTCAATGAGGAATTATGGTGTAAAATTCGTGCATAAGGAAAGAAATTAAAATAAAAAAACAAAATAAAAGTTGTTGATAACATTTATAATTGAGTGTAAAAACGATAATATATGTAATTAAGATATGTATTACATAGAAACATTTGAAAATGTCAAACCAAGAATTAAAGTTTAAATAAACTTCATTGATGTCAAACTTTATTTTTAACTTCTAATTTAAAGCAAAAATTGAAAAGGCTATTTGAAATTATCTAAATATCTAGAAAGAATGGATTGCCCTGTTTGTGGGGAGGCTTAGATTACAGTGATTGTATCCCCCTCCTAAGGACTAAAGAACGCCCCGCCCCGACGTTTTTTCAAGGTCCACTTCGGATCGGTTGTAGTACGTCTTACAGCACTTTATATAGGCCAAATCGTTCTGTTTGTAAATTAATCGAATTCGATCGGGGCCATCGGCAAAAAGAAACAACTACACAAAAAATGTAAACCTGAGCGAAGAAAGATGTTGCTTGTTTGTTCGGGTTTTATGGCATATAAACCTTTGTAGGTTATTTAATGCCAAATCCATTTTTATACGAATAGTCAGTTCTATTTCAAACAATTCAGTTTAGCATTAGTACACAGTTTAATTGTCACAGACGTTTCTATTTCAAGCTATTCAGCTTCGTCAAACATTTCTAATTCACCTAATTAAGTTTGGTATAAATACAGGTTTTGTTTACAGAGTTAAATGTCAAAACAGTTCTATATTAAATAACACAGTTTAGTGTAAGTACAGTTTCAATGCCAAAAACAGTTCAATTTCAAACAATTCAGTTTAGCCCAAGCACGCAATTTAGATGTAGAGTTTATGAAAATAGTTCTATTTCAAACAATTCAGTTTAGGATAAGTAAGCAGTTTAATGTAAGTCCAGTTTAATGGTGAAAAACATTTCTATTTCAAGCAATTCAGTTTAGTCAAGCTGTTCTAATTCAGCTAATTCAGTTTAGTATAAATACAGATTTTGTTTACACACAGTTAAATGTCAAAACAGTTCTATATTAAACAAATCAGTTTTGTGTAAGTATCGTTTTAATGTCAAAAAACAGTTCCATTTCAAATAATTCGGTTTAGCATAAGTACGCAGCTTAAATGTTAGTACGGTGTATTTGTCAAAAACATTTCTATTTCAAGCTATTCAGTTTATTCAAACAATTCAGTTTAGCATAAGTATGCCGTTAGTTCGATTTAACTCATTGATAGTGCCCTTATCAGGTGCTACCACTCCGGGTCAGAGTGGGCCTGGGAGCGATGGCAATAAAGGGGTAAGCCGCATTCCCCAAAGCTCAAGCATTTCTGGAACCTCACCATCAGCTTGTTTAGTGTCATATCCAGGACACTCGTTGGAGTGGGTTTTTTTCAGTCGGTGTATTCTACTGCCCCAGCCGACTGTGTAATATACAGAGTTAAATGTCAAAACAGTTTCATTTGACATAATTCAACTTAGCATAAGCACACAGTTTAGACATCAAAACAGTTCTATTTCTAACAAATCAGTTTAGCATAAATACGCAGTTAAAATTCAAAAATCAGTACGGTGAAGGAAACTCAGATTGTTTAGTGTCATATCTAGGATACTTGTTAGTGGGGTCTTACTCCTCTGCGGAGGTGCAGTCGGTATATTCTACAGCCCCTGCCGACTGGGCAAGCAAAGAATAAATGCGATCCCCTAACCTCAAGGCATAAAATAAGATGAAACAAGTAAACATGTGGTTAATATCAATGAATGAATCAATCAATCAAATCTTAATTCTGCAGGATCACGTGTGGGTGGAGGGGTAAAGCCTAAGGAAGGAAATAAGTAAAAGTAAATTTGATGACCTTAGTCGAGGGTGACCCGAAGGCTCTCTTTTCATTAGGTACTACACCAAGGTGTTGAGGATGGCGCTACGCCTTCCCCGGATTGCTCCACTTTACCCTTGATGCTTACATTATAATGCTGAGTGTTATGCAGGTGGCATCAAGTTCCATTTTTTGAGTCTTTGGTATGACTCGAGCAAGGGTTGAACCCCGGTCTCCTGGACCATTGGTGAACACTCAACTCATTAGACTAAAGGAGGAAAATAAGCCTCGTCTGTCCGGTGTAGAAGGTTGGAAGGCAGACGTTGTTCGTCTTTGCTTTCTTTTCTTTTCCATTTATTTTGCTTTTAGGAAAAAAAACGCATTATGGTTATAAAATAAACATTTTCTTTATTTAAACATGACTGACATACAAATCACAGAAAAAAAAAACAATATTTTTACCAACTAATGAACTTACTTTAACTTTTACGTAAGATATTTTAAAGATTAACAGCTATATTACTTCGGTTGCTTGAAATATGGATAGCTATGGTAATTTACTAAGCTTTTATGATTATGTTAAATAACATATGACATGGATTTTCGGTTTGTCCCTGGCGACCCCGTGTGCTTTGACAAGCTGTCACGTTGTGATTAGTAAACAACAGCGCGATCAGGGCACTCGGGTACAATAGATATGTAACCGGAAGGAGATCACGTGATGAGAACCATGCGGTCAGATTTAGACAGAATGGAGAGAATCGCAGTCGAGCGAGGGACACGCAGCCGATCAGAAACGTGTCTGACAAGCTTGCAATGGAGTGCAAGCATTGGCACCCACTGACTCCTCGGAGAAGATATGGACAGAAGAAATCCTCTCTATGAGTATATGTTTTCTACCCCTCTCTCACATATAAGAGAAATATTAAACCTTTTGAGAATAAAGTGTGAGAGTTATATTTTTTATTAAGAAGTGTGTTCTTTCGTTCATTGAATTGCGTAAATGGCTATACAACACTTAGATGTAGCACAAGGCCGCATGAATGGGGCACCCATTGAGAATCGAAATCACTCGTCAATGTTTGCTAGTCTACCTTGATAACCATTACACCATCCGAGGTGCCTAAAATATAGATAGCTATGGATATAATCGAGAGAAGCACTTTATAAAAAGTTTAAGTATAACCATTTTTATTTACAAAGATAGAAATCGTATTATATATGATATAACAATGTATGAGAGACAATATGGTAGAAGAATAATAAATTTAAAAACTTTTACCGATATCTCAATATTTTTTAACCAAATTTAAATAAGTAATTATGATTTTTTTTATGAAACAAGTTATTATTCCGTCAATCAGACGGGAAATAGACCGCAGGCTCTTTAACAATACGAAACCCTTGCTTATAAAAAAAAAGTTGTAAATTTATAGAAATTTTTCCAAGACACAAAAATTAAGAAAACATATTATCTATTTGGGTTGGTAATTTTTTTATATTAACTTTACATAGTAATAACACTGCCATCTCTTTCATGTTTAAAAGCTATCAATGACAGTTAATTTAATTTAGAATATGAATTTGATGCGAGAAAATGAAAATGAAATTTACTAACATTTTGTTTACATTTGGCGAACAGCATCTTTTGCTAATGAAGTTATTTGTTCAGCGGCTTTGAGTCGAAAAAGGATCGAACAAACTTCATCATAAACAGAGAAGAGTATAAGGTTAGGACAAACTCATAAAATACTAAGCTATTTCACATATATAAAATACCATACATATCCACATACATAAGCGCGCGCACACACACACTCACGCACACACACACACACACACACATATATATATTATATATATATATTTTTGTGTGTGAAAGTAAATATGGATAAAATCCGACAGTATGAAGGTAGCAGAAAAAACATAAGTGAATATAATATGATGTACAGTCGACGTTAACATTTCGTTTCAGTAACCATCATCAGGACTTGGATATCAAAATAGTTCACATAGCGATGGATGCTTGCTGAGATAACAGGAGCAAATGAGAAATATACAACGAAAAGATAGATAAACGTGCACATAGCGTTCATAATTCAAACGTCATTAGAACGTGTCTGGCACGTGGAAAAATATTTGAAAATGTGGGATTTCCCCAAAGAACGAGACAAAACCTCCGTTTATTGAGAAATAAACAATAAGTAAGTTTTCATATATACTGTTTTGAGGGTTGCTTTCTAGGAATAGTTCAAAACAGCGCACAGCATCCTTGTCTAATATTCTATCTTGCCTTTTCTCCAGCACTCTGTTAAGGTCCAAGTCGTGCAGCCACTGAACGGACACTTGTCTCTCATCCCACAAATCATCCGAGTAAGGCAAACAAGACATCATGTGAGCTACTGGAGAAGCAAGGACGAACCCATACACGAGGTTCTCTAACAGATTCACATACATGACACATGAGTGTTTCCCAACATGAATTAAGTCCAACAGCTATGTGCAAAGACTGGATGCTTTCTTGAGGACATACCGAGAAGGAAGACGGTGAGGACGGATAGCAAGAGTCAAGAGTATATGCGCTATACGCATAACTTTAAGATATATATATATATATATATATATATATATATATATATATATATATATATATATATATATATATATATATATGAAGAGTAAATAAAGGATTCTAATCCGACAATATGTAGTAAAACTGATAACAAAGATCCAAGTGGAAGGAGATATTTATTGAGAGGTCGACACTATAGCGTTTCGGTTCTACTGAACCATCATCAGGATATTCCAAATAAGTCTACTGAACCATCATTAGGATATTCCTAAGTCAAATGACGTAATTCAAAACATCAAACGCTGATTCGCCTGTGAAACGGCCAATTTTCTTATTATTCATATTTTCCCCTTTGTTTTTGTATTTTACATTTCTAAACATCCATCGTTAACTTAAAATCGTTAATATCACCCCTCATGGTCCTGATGATGGTTCAGTAGAACCGAAACGCAATAGTGTCGACCTCTCAATAAATCTCTTTCCACTTGGATCGTTGTAATCAGTTTTACTATATATATATATATATATATATATATATATATATATATATATATATATATATTTAAGAAAAACAAAAATCGGTCACATTAGGATTCTAAATTTATTTCCATCCTGTAATGGGTGTTGATAAATATCAATAACACCAAAAGAAAAACAACAGGATATTGGATCTGAAGAGGTTTGGTATTTTTTTTGAGTTATTGATAATTATCAATACCCATAACAGGATGGAAATAAATTTATAACCCTAATGTGACCGATTTTTGTGTTTCTTAAAGAAATCATTGCTCTGTGATGTTAGTTACATTGAGCTCGTTACCAAGAAAATTTTAAATGTTCATAATGGAATGAATTTGTCGTAACGGAATTATTCCCGACTCCGATTTATCTTGACTGAATAATATATATATATATATATATATATATATATATATATATATAATATATATATATATATATATATATATATATCGTATAACATCACACCAGTTTCATTATTTGTTTTCCGAAGAGCCGATGAATGTGTTTCTCTCTCAATTTTTCTTTCCTTTATTTCATAATTGTTATTTTCCTTCTTTACCTTGCGTTATTTTTAATATGGATTATGCCAAGATTTTGGCTTAGAATAAATTGGAATTCGAAACCCTAATACTAATAGAAACAGTAGTCAAGATATTGGAATGGGGATTAGAATTGAGAAAAGGCCAGGACTTAAAATGAATAAAGGAAAAATGAATAACACCAAAAGGTATTGAACTACAACATCAGGAAAGCATCAGAACGCTCGGAGAAGTAGATAACAAGGATCACAAGTGGTTGATATAATAAGGAAAAACCGAGGTAAAAGAAAAAGTAAACAAAGAATTCCTCGGAAGAACAAGTAAAATAGAAAAATAAATTTTTCTACCGGTTGATTATCAAATAAATAAAAACCTGGATAGATTATCTCGTAAGATACTCCGGACAGGTTTGAAGAGAACAAAAGCGGAACTCAGAACTAGGATTTCAATGAAGATACATAAGACGTTATGTTCAAGAGATGATGTTGAAACATTATATACTACAAACAAAGAGGAGGATTTACCACTTGTGAGAAATATATGTGTTGGGCAATTCAGGAACTGGAAAGGAGGAAAGAAGATTAATAACAGCAACCGATAACAGTAACCACAATAAAACTAACACAAGAACAAGCAAGAAAACAATTAGAAAATCAAGAAAAAACAGAAAAAAACAGAAAGAAACAAATCTATCGATCCTTCAAAAGAAAAAGTAAGGAAATTACGCACGAGGTGATATGAACTACACAGAAGAAACGCAAGGAGTGAAATAGAACAGCTATTAACAGCTTCTCAAAATAACACCATAAGAACTATTTTGGTAAAATTTCAAATAAACAAAACATTAGAAAATACTAAGTGAAAATACTATATGAAGAAATATATTAAAGTCAATAATATAAAATATGAACGTAGAAAGGGATCAGAATGAGAACAAGGATGATTTGATGGCCAACGGGATTCAAAAGGTAATCATGCAAACGAGAAAAAGTTTGATATCTAGTTTTAAGGCGTATCAACCTTCATGAGTTATTTAATGCCAAAGCTATCCTCGTTGAAGGACAGTACCATTCAACCCAAGGGTGGAAGAAGAAGAAAATTCATGTTTCATAAAGGTATTAGTAGGAAAGTGAATGTAATAGTGGTACTTGAGTTTGAACTGGCTCACTACGATATCAATGTTTAGCACGTTAGCCACAACGTCATGAAGACTCCATCAGCTAAAATTGAACCATAGTGACAAAAAGTATTTGCACTGACCAAAATCTGTCTTGGAAAGAAAAGAAATCAAATGTCCAGCCTTTTAATATAATCGGAATGCCCAATCATGTCCAATAGCCCGGTCATAGTTATAGTTAACTAGAAGAAGATTATTCACACCTAATTAATTTTGCAATTCTGGTTGATCACACAACGAAAATAAAGAGAAACAAAAACAAACATATGAATACCTTAGGTAGACCTCATGTAACAATCTCATTGAGCCTGAAAAGGAGAAATGGCAACTGGAGGTCAAAGAAGAAATCAAGACCTTCGAATAACGACACAACTGCGCTACACTAAAATAGTTAAAGTGTCATGGAAAACGGAGATTTTATTGAAATCTATCTGCTATTTGATTGAAATCTATCTGCTATCTCGGGTGTTAAGCGGACACCTTCAAACAAACAATAATAAAAGAAAAAGTATGACAAGAGTACATGAAAAAAAAACAAGAAAGTTTCTGAAACTCAGCTACAGAAATTCAATGAAAGGAATAAATACGAGGAAAATACCTCTTGTAAGATATTCTGGACCATTCTTTTAATGGACAAGCGAAGAACTCAGACAGGTAGACCAAAAGACCATTTGATGATTTTTTAAAAGACTTTACACCTGAGAACTTAGAATACTGATACTATGTGTTAAAAAAAGATTAAAGAGTACTCACTTGCATTGGGTATTACATAGATATAATAATTCAGGAACTGGGTAACTATTCAAAGCGAGCAAAGGAAGACTGATTACAAACAATTACAAAATCTAGAAAACAAAAATTGGAAAAAAGTTAACCTTATTTTTACTTCTAAAGAATTTCAAAGTACTTTTCAAACAAAATACCTTGGGCGTTGCAAAGAAAGGGAAAGATAGAAAAATAACGGAATTTCTTTTAAAAGCAACGCAAAATAATTCTAAAAGAACAATTCATGTCGAATCAAAAATTGATAAACAGCAGAGGAATTAAAATATAGGGGATGTGATGAAAAAGAATAAAACGTTTAATAATATAACAAGTGAATGCAGCTAACTGGCGGAAAATAAATACCAGACATGAATGGAAAAAGGGAATTCAATAGACATCATGCAAGATATTAAAATTTGACCATGTTGACAAATTGTATATGCATAAACAATGATATGTCCAAGAAATTTGAAAATACATTAGACGTTCAGATAAACATTGATCCTTCAATTCCAGCCCGAAGACAAGAGTTCATATTAATTGCCAAGAAGGAAAAATGTCATTTTGTAGGTTTTTCTTGATCCATAGAGTAAAGATTAAAGAAATTTAAAAGATAGATAAATAAGAAGATTTTTTTTCAGGTTTGAAAAAGGCTTTAAAACATGAAAGTAGCAGTAATAATATTCGTAGTTGGAACATTTGGAAGAGTCTCCAAAAGGAAAAGAGACCGGGGAAACTGAGGTGATAAAAAAAATGGGTAATGTTTTTAAGGGGCTTTAGCGTGTAATTTTTAACGGTAAGTTCAAACAGTAAGTTCCGCAGCTTTCTAGTTCCGATACTGATTCAAAAAGATAACACAAACTTTAAAGTTTTTTAAAATGAATTTTATACAAAGAAACGTTAAAGGAAAGGGCAGAAAAGATAAAGTGTTGCAAAGTTATGTGTAATTTGTGGGAATTTATCTGAGAGAATATTCAAGAAAAAAAGTTCTTTGAATTTCTTTTTTAGTTTTGTCGAAACGGTTAAGTTTTCTTTTAATGTTGAGCGTTCTGTAAAGTTATCTACAACAGATTTCTCAGGTTGAATTTTTTTGAGTTGGTATTTATTGAGTCCATTTAATTTTTTTTTAAATTTCAATTGAGTAAAGTTAACTTTTCAGCAGAATTCTCGGGTTGAATTTTCTTTCAGTTGGTTCTGCTTGGTAGAATTTCAGTTGTCGACTTTTGTTTAATCTTATTTTTATTTCTGGGGAACCTTCTTGCCTGTTGAAATACTTATCGGCTGTTCAAGAAGCGAGTGACGAAACCTTTCGGTTGGCTATTCTTTCCTGAATTTACAGTCTGGTTCCTGAATTCGTACTGAAGGGCCCAAAATAATTATCTACAAATAGTCGGATGTAGCTTTTTGGTGTCGTATTTTCAGGGATTACCTCTATCTTTCCACTCTGGCCGAATCAAGAGCCGTCTGTGGTCAGTTTGTTTTCTTGTTAAAATAAAATTTCATACTTGAAATATTAGAAATACACCAAAACATTTATAGGGAATTACAGCAAGAAGGCGCTTATGCAATAAACGACACACCAAATACTGAAAAACAAAAACAAGAAATACCATGCACTCTAGCCACAAGGAACAAACACTAACACAAGAAGAAGAAATAACTATAGAAAAGTTAAAGAGAATTATACATGAAAAAAAAAGACTAGATTATCCTCGCTAAGAAACCAAGACTAGAAAACAGTATGTGGATCATGTCAGATGGTGTGCAAAATGAAAAAGAATTTAAAACCATAAATACAAGCTGTGACAATATACTGTGATTATTTAAGGACGGAGTTTGGCAGAGAAAAATTTGCCATACTAATGATGAAAAGCGGAAAACAGCAAATGACAGAATTAATGAAACTACCAAACGAAGAAAAAATCAGAACGCCCAAAGAAAAGGAAACTTACAAATACATGGCAATATTGGAAACGTGTGGTATAGTATACATATACATATGCGAATACATATACAGGCCGTTACTGTCGTTTCAGATACGAACGGGTTAATTCATTTCTGGCTTCGATCCATGACGACACTAGGAGCGAGACACAATTCTTAAAAGCCTATGTTAACCATACTATGCTGACCCCACCCCAACACGCGGCGCCTCTTGTGATGTTTAAGATCTCAATTCATCTCTGCCGGTCGAGATCCAAAAAACTCAACTGTATGCCTCAACAGTAGAAAAACCCAACTCCCGTCTTTTCAAATTCTCAGGACCATCTCTTCTGTGCATGACGTCATCCACACTCCAGCCCCATTTCCTGTCCGGGGATTTTTTTATGACAAATGGTGATTGTCATATCCTTTCTGCGCGAAGGTAAAGCTGCACCAAATGACTATGCACCTGAATTAAGAGACCAGAATGGTTCAAAACTTTACCAACCTGAATGATAAATTATGTAACAAACGGACACTATCAAACATGCATACATGAAAAGAAAAATAAATTTACTCAGGAGAGCGAGAAAACTACTCGAAACCAAACTGCACAGCAAAAATCTCATTAATATCTAGGCTGTCCTCCTCGTAAGATACTCGGGCCCATTCTCAAAGTGGATGAAAGAAGAACTTCAATAAATGCACCAGAGAGCATAGAAAACTCATGTCAAAGAATAAGGCCTTACACCCGAGAGATGACAGAAATAAGAGGAAGAGTAAAGACCATTCAAACTGTAGCATTGTTGAGATCGGCCAGAATATTGAGAAAATTCATGGAGACTTTAGGAGACGTACTGTCACTCAGACTTGTGTGGAAAACTTTCAAATAAATAATAATAATAATAATAATAATATTTTCTCATTAACTTTTACAGATATATTTCATATTTTACACGATATTTTGATTAAAATGTAAAAAAATAACATCAAAAGTATTTTTAAAGTAAAAAAAAGTCTTAAACAATAATCAATTTCCCATAATGGAATGAAATTTATAAACATTCAATTTTCGTCAACACGGACGTAAATTCTAGCGTTCAGAATAGCTTGATATATCAGCAAAAGTATTTCGCCCAAAATAATCACTGTAAGATTCTAGCCTAAGGCCAAAACTGGTCATTATTAATTAAATGAAATACCAGCTTTATATTTCCATTTTTCGTCTTCCATGCATATATATATATATATATATAAACCCAACACCTTTGTTCAAGCAAAATGCGACACAAGGTCAATTTTGGCCCGAGTTGAACAGGTTTGAATTCAGAGTCTTCGTTCTTGTAAATCAGTTGCCACAAGAAGGTCTGCTTTACTATTTATCCATATCTAGAGGGAGAACACTTGGAGTCATATCTTTCCCAAATGTCTAGTAAAGTGTCAACAGCTTTGTCTATGATTAGACCTCGGTTCACCATTCAGCGATATTAACGTTACGTATTTTAGGTATATTGACGATATACTCATTTTCCTACACCAGATCATAAAATTCGAAAAGATTGCAGAGAAATTAAATAATATTGATCCCTCCATTAACTTTAAATATGAAAAAGTATCAAACAACCTCATTTTTCCCTGAAAATCTTAATTATCAAATTGTAAAATAATTTAATTTGTAAACTCTCCTTCAAACCCACCAATAAAAACGATTATATATATTTTTACTCCCACTACAGCAACAAAAATATGACAGGCCTCATGATTGGCTTTTATTTGCGAGCACTTAGAATTATGTAGCTCACAATACATTGATGAAGAATTTAAACATAGCTAATATTCCCTTAAAAGCCTAAAATACCGTAATTTTTTCATACCAAATGCTGGAAAGAAAGTTCTCAACATATACTCATCAAATAAACTTTGGAAAAACACTCTCATGATGCTTATTGCCCACAAGCATATCTCTCTACACACTAACCCATACAACAAATCTCTCTACGACAAATTATTTAGATCAAGAATACCATTTAAACAAACCACATCAGAAACCATTAAAAACATCTCGAAACACACCAACAACATATCTACATCACATGCTGTTATATATTCTATTTGTGCCAAACGTTACATCCGCGAAACCCAACGCAATCAAGAAAAAAGGATCTACGGACACAAACAATCAAGTAAATTGAATTACGACCAAAAGTCCCTTTACTCCCACATGTTAGATCACAAACACGCTTTGAATTTTTCCCACAACATTTCGGCCGATCTGACCTTCGACCTTCTTCAGGTGTTTGTCGAAGTCGGGAACCTTCACAAAACTTCGAACCACGTCCTGTTGTCGCCTGTTCTGATTCTGTTAGCCATAACAGGGTACAAGTGTTCAGTATTTCTGTATTGTTACTCGCCTGCAGTCAAGATTGAACCTGCAACCTCCAGATGATTGTGGCCTAAGAAGCTTAGGGAACCAATGCCTATAACCGTTACGCTATGTATCCTGCTGGACAATTCAGAGTGAATTGTTGGGACTTCTAAAGTTAATGAGAATAATATCAAAATAAAAAATTGATAAGAATTTTTAGTAAAAACTATGGCATTCTTTTTCCACGACATATTTCTAGACGATTTTCTCCCTTTTGTCATTTAGATATTCCAATATAGACAAATCTTTGATGATATGGGATACGCCTGAAACCCCTGCCTCCAGTACTCCGACAAATATATCTCTACCTCTCTCTTTAGTTTCTTTCCTTTTCCTAATCTCATATTCTTTCATTCTCTCATTGAAATTAACTCATCTTTGCAGGTCAAATCTCTGATGAAATTTGATATGCTTAATGGTGGCTTTAGCCTCCTCCTTGCTGTTTCACCTTGATCATCTCCCTGATGGTTTCATTAAAAACCAATTACCGTTTCCATCATCAATCTAACTTATATCTATATCTTCCTTTTTTTAAAAATCTTTTCTGTCTCTTTTTTTTTACTTTACTTCCTTTAATCTTTTTATCTTTATTTTATTTATCTATTTCCTCTAATGCAGAACTTTAGAAAATCCATTTAATTTTGATGATGTTCTTTTTGAATAAAAAACGAAATGTCATGGCTGAATCGGTTGTCATTGTTGGTTTATCCCCTTTTCTACTTATATATATATATATATAGAGAGAGAGAGAGCGAGAGAGAGAGAGAGAGAGAGAGAGAGAGTCAACGAGACTTGCCGAATGCCAGTTTCTCGCCTATGCTATAACCAGACCAAGATTTGGTTCGATGACTCCATAGGCAAGTCGCCAAGCGCTTTTGGGACCGTATCAACGCTATACTAAATTTAATATACGAGTGTCAGTGGAAAAGTTGATAGATTGATCAAGATATTCTAATAAAATATACCAAATTGAGATTTAGTGTTACTGTGCTTGGATCCAATTGCTCCACAGCAGATGTAACATCATATGAACTTTTCTGCCGATAAACTCTTTAATCCTCCTTCTTATATGCTCTATCACCGATATTGAACAGTATTTATTTATTTATACCAGGGTCAGCTGAAAGGTTTGTAGACTGACCAAGATAGATGGAGTGTGACAAAATGGGATTTACTTTAGCATAGTCCACTATGTGGTCCACACTCTCTGTCCATCGATGATAAAGTATTTTGATCCCGTTAGTCAAAAAGTAATCAAAAGCAGATACGATCTCATAATATGAGCATTTCAGTCCATCCCTGAATAGCTCAGCATTTAAAAAAAAACATTCATGCCCAACAACACAATTACGGAAAATTATCACCAACAACACAACAATATTAGAACATCAAAATAATAAACAAAAACTACAAATTCTCGAAGCACTACATATTAGAAACTTACAACCGACACTGAACTGAATTAATTTTCAAACCAGTGCTAATGTACTTAAATGTCTTTAGCTACTGACACTATTAATAGAAACCCATTTAAAAGCAAACGCTATAATCTTAAACGGTAAAGACGCTCTTACATAGTTATAATATGCAAAAACAAAAGTTACATCACTTTTGTAATAGATCCTCCCTTGATGATGGCCCAAAGTCTGGCAGAAAGTACAAGGGATACACACAACTATGGATAATAGATAAATGAATTCCCACCGAACACGATAAAAACAATACGGGAATACGAACGGATCCAGAAGAAAATATGTAGACAGAAAATGTATATTGTGTTTAATGAAATTTGTATTAACGAAGAAATGCTGCCAAAATATATATACACACACACACACACACATATATATATATATATATATATATATATATATATATATGCGTGCATGTGTATTTCATCGGTGTCTTATAAATAATGTTTTTTCCTGAACACAGATATAGCAGGTTTTCATGAAGATGCTCGGAAGCCACAACTTAATCCAATTCCAAGTGAACAAATCACGTACTTTTTGGTAAAACTGCTGATCTTTACGTAAAGAAAATGAATATTTTGATGGGTAATCAGCTTGTTATTTAATATTTCATTTCCAAAGAATCATAAAGTCTGAGAAAATCTAACTTTTCAATCTAATTTATTCATTCACAAACTTAAAAAAATATATCATTAACTTCTTGAACATGCTAGAAGATATCTTGGTTCTCATTAATGAAAAAAACTAATTTAACAGAAATGACATGGGATGATTGATCAATAAGTCAACTGATCAACCTTTAATTAACTTGTATTAATAAGTTTTATTACATTTTTGATGGATTTTCACTATTGCATTAATAACATTGGCAATGCAGCATTTTTATTTTACAAACATAAATATTTGTGTAAAATGAATTATTATTTATCATCGCGATGCGTATTTATCGATCTATCAAAATAGAGTAAGAAATAACGAGATAAATAACGAGATATCGATAAAAATTACAATTTAACAATATTAATGTCTTGAGAAATAATGTTGGTTGTTTTCATGAATTTTAAAAAAAAATATTCCAATGAGATGCATTATGAACACAATTTTGATATCTTAAATCTTGAAAAAATACAGCAACTCTTGTCCACAAAAAAAACTAATCTTCTAAACTAATCTTCTAGTGTTGGTGAACAAATTCGATGCGACAAGCATATTAGTGCTAAAGAATGTATCAATATTCTAGAGAAATGACTATAACCAACGAGTGACATGCTGTTCTCTTCAATCAATCGAGCAGTTATCAGTTTCACCTTCCTACCAGACTTTCTCATGCTGCTAAATTGACAATCAAGTGGTTTCATGAAAACTCATGACAAATAATGCCTGGCCTGGCGAAAATCCTGATTTAAATGCAATTGAAAATATTTGGAGTATGATAAAAAGAAGACTGTCTTGTACGATGTTTTCTAATGATTATACGCTATATTACGCAAATTAAGAATGGGTGGAAAACTTTTCTAGTGAACAATATTTAAAACTGGCCAACAGAATTGTTTTACTCAGAAAATACAACAGTAAAGACCTCCAATAAGAAAAAAATGACTTACTATGTCTTTATATTGAATGTCTTGTTTTGATTTTTTTGTTTTTTTTGTTTATTGGCTTATCAACTTGCTGTGTTCTGGTTAGTGAACACAAGTAGTAGTAATAACAAGACAAACCAAGATATGTGAGGATAATAGTTATATTTACAGGAAAGAGTATTTACAAGAGAGAGACTATTAGTAATAAGAACATAGGATTAGTGATAGAGTAAGGATATACTTCAACAATAGGAACGGCTCTTCTGGTCTGACTTGTAGGCTTTTTTTATTTCTTTGTGAATACAAAGAAGGCACAAGGCCTTAAGGTTTGGGGGAGGGAAAGGGAGCGGTCATGCTTTAACTAAGAAATCTAAGGGAACCTAGCTAGCTACATTTGCCGACCGATTCAACAGTACAATATATAACCATTCATCCTTCATCATGCGCGCAGCAGTTACCAAAATACCACATTTGCTCGATGAAGAAGACCTACTTAAAACCCGAAAGTGGTATATGATATTTATTTACAAAATATGGTTTATGTACAATGATATGATGGGAATGGGAGAAAAAAACAACCCAAAAAATATATATACAAGAAAAACAAGAAAAATTCCCCGTTTGTTTTCCCTCCCATCCCCCCGTCTATAAGATTGGAGGCCGACTGTTTTCCGGGTCGAAAAAACCGGAAAAAAGCCGGACCTACCCTATAGATAAAAGATATAAAGGGTCGGCCGCGGTATGGGTCGATAGAAGTAGGTAATATGATTTTTTACATATGAATGCTCAAGATCTTCAGAAAAGCCGGACTGGGATACGGGTTGAGGTATAAAAGTAATAGGGATGGGGAAGATCTTGAGAACTAACGACTAGGTGACGGGGACAATGACTCACAACATACTGCTAACTAGGTTAAATGGGGGAAAAACATTTCTACATACAAGGGATGGCGTCCCTAAGGACCCGTACCGTAGACGCCATGGGCCGGCAGAGGAAGGAAGGATGACTCCAACATTGCCCCCTTTCGTACAACAAGGCTCGCTGCAGTCACCCACCTTTTGCTGAATGTTATGCGATCCAAGCGTTTTCTATCGGATCTGATTTTGACCCTCAGCTGATGCCGAAAATACGAACCCAGATAACAATGAGAAAAGTTTGCATCGTCATACAATCCCTTGTTTCGCGTCGTCCAAATCACCATTCGGGCTACAGCTAGGATCACGAGAAACACCACACGCTTCTCATCATGAAACGGAGGAAGAACGTTGTCTACGACGTAACCAACGTCGAGCAGCACAAGCTTTTTGGGTTCGATGCGAGCCGTCCACTCGCCGACGTGATCCCCAAACCGGCGGACTCGCTTGCAGTAGTAGAAGACGTGCTCAGCCGTCTCCCTCAACCCACTGCTTCAGCGAGAGCAATCAGGCATGTCTGCCAGACCCGCTTTGTAGTTCAAGTCGCGAAGGGGCAACGCATTCCGTGCAAGTCGCCAGGTGAGCAAGAACGAGTTGTTCAAGAAGCTCGATCCTGGCGCCCAAATACAGTGAGAAAGTATCTCCTCCGCCATCCAGCCATGCCGCTCGCTGAGAGGATCAGAAGCGGAACCCATCATTAATTCCCGATACAGTTCCTTCCGAGGCCATGAAAGGTCACTGGACCCAAGAAGTTTACGAAGGGCCTTTCGGCACTTGCGGACAAACAGTGCTTCGCCCAAAGGCCTACGTCGACCTTCAGCCTTTGAGTCTGAGTTGAGGCGAGGAAAAGTCCGATTCGCCTTTCGTCTCCACACTGAGTCCCCCGTCAAGACTCGGCACAGATATGCAAGCCTTTCAGCAAGCCAGTGGCTCTTCAGATCAGGCATACCCAGACCCCCGTTGCAAGTACGTTGGATACAGACCTGCTTACGGACTATCGGTCTTGCACCTCCCCAGAGCACTCTGGAGAGGGATCGTTGCAGTGCCAACTGATGTGCCTTAGGCAGAGGAAGTACAGCCAATCGGTAAAGGATCAAGGGGAAGACGTACGCGGCGCACGCCTCCGCCCTGCCCTATAAGGACAACCTGCTTGAAAGCCAGATTCCCACCTGAGCATTCACCTTAGCATGTACTTCCGACCAATTTGGCTCCAGTTGGAGGTCGGGCCCAAACCACACCCCGAGGATGCGGATGGGTCCGTCACTCCAGCGGAAGGGCCCTGAAGAGTATTATTACCCCTCCAAGCACCGAGCCGCAAACCTTCGCTTTTGTCAAAATTTACCTTGGCCCCTGCAATCTGCTCATACTCGACAACCGCCTCTTTCACAGCCTCTATATCCTGGCGGCGGGATACAAAGACTGTGACGTCATCAGCGAACGGGGAAACCCTGGCCGCAAAGCGGTCAACGAATGGGATACCGCGCAGTGCTGGACTTGTCCCCTCATCCCTAAGCCTGCACAGGAGGGGCTCCAACGCGAGGACATAGAGAAGAGGAGACAGAGGGCAGCCTTGCCGGACCGAACGCTCGATCGCGATCACCCCCGAGCGCCTTCCGTTCACCAGCACCACTGCCTGAGGGTTTTGGTACATCATGCTAATCCATCTGCGGAACTCCGGTTTGAATCCGGCAGTCTCCAAAACAGACGCCAAGAACCGATGGTCAACCATATCTAAGGCCTTGGACTGATCTAAACTGATCAGCGCGGCTTCGGTGTCGTCTTTTATCCCCTCTAGGACCTCGCGGATCAAGTGCAGGTTGTCCTGGATCGATCTTCCCTTCACAGCAAAGGTCTGTTCAGGGCCGATCAGATCGCTAATGACAAGCTGTAAACGATTCGCTAAGACCCGGGCCAAAATCTTTAACTCTGTGTTAAGCAGAGTTATGGACCTGTAGTCGTCTAAGCCCTCCCAAACATGCCTGCCACCTTTCTTCAGCAATGTGATCAAGCCCTTGGTAACGCTACCAGGGATGGCTCCCTGGGCGAACCAATGGTTGAACATATCCGTCAGAATAGGTACAAACATGTGCGACATCCTCAAGTACACTTCGTAGGGCAAACCATCTAGTCCCGGAGACTTGTTGAGGCCGACCTGCTTCAACGCATCACGGACTTCGCATACAGTAACCACACCCTCCCAACTAGCCGCTTCAGCCGCCCCAAGGCGGGGGAAGTCGGCGAGATAGCTACGAAACGCCCGAAAGGCGTCACGTATCTCACGACCCGATCGCATCAGACGCCCGTCCCGGGTCTTGACAGATGCGATGTACCGATCGGGGAACCTTCGGTCTTCTTCTTCACGCGCAGTTGCGTTCGATTTCACAGCTTCGTTGAGAACTCTTTTTAGCCTAGATCTAACTACTGATCCCTTGTAGCGCTCGCTACACTCAAGGTCCCTCCTTGCTAGCTCTACTCCTAGGGAGTCCCCCCCCCCAGCCACCGCCCGGGAAAGTCTATCATCTATAGATTTTGCCTCCACGGTGCTATTTAAATTGAGCTGTCGACCGTACTTGGTGGCGAAATCTCTAATTCTATGTTTAAGAGAAACCCACCACCTATTGATGTTTGAATTTCGAATGGACTACAAGAAATACAATGAATCGTTGGGTGACAATGTGGCGGTCGTTTTGTTTTGTTTCGTTTTTTAAAAAGGTAAAACAATGAAGTAAAATCGAGGTTTGACCCTCCTCAAAAACAAGTAACAATAACAATTGTTTGAGGGAGGTCACTTAGTTGTAGCAATAATAACAATACAATAACAATCGATTTCAACAATAATAAACATTTACTTTTCAGTAGAATAAACGTAAAAAATCCAAAAAATGGCGAGGAGGCCTATTCTCAGACTAATCTCCGCTACTGCCACAATGGCAGATGGAACAGCTCATTATGCTGAAAAGGTAGGCGATACCCAACACAACTTTTGTGGGGTTTTTAATGCTAAAACCATCCTCGTAAAAGAATTGGAGTGGTACTATTTACTCCATGACTGGAGAGATAAGGGTGTTCATAGCTTTCTCAAGAGTATAATTCTGAAAATTAATGTAATAGTGCGACTAGAGATCGAACTCGCTTACTTAGAAGCAACAGTCCATCACTTTAACCCCGTTTTGATTCTTATTTTTCTTACGTACGCAAAAATATTCTTCAATAAAAGTATACGAGGATCATTAAATAAGTTTCCAGACTTTTTTCGTGTGGGCACTTTTATTGATAGTACACATATGAAACTCTAGTTTCCTTCGATATAATCCCCTCCGGCAGCAATGCACTTGTTGTATCGTTCCAACAACTTCTGGAAGGCCCCATGGAAATCCTCTTGTGTAAGTGTGTCAATGACCTTCGTCACAATATTTTCAATAAGAACTTGCATAAAAAAACAATTGTTCGAATAACTTTGGGAATGATTAAAACTGATGTTCGATTCATGCAAGATGCTCGAAAAGCAGTCTGAAGCATTCCATACGTTTCTGTGGCATTTTTTCCAAGTTTAAAACAGAATTTTATTGCATATCATTCTTCTGAAGTGTCCTCACGTCCAGAATGCATTTTTGAAATCCACTAGCTGTGACAATCAGGCTTTTGTAGGGTGTATTCCAATTGCTGCTGTAGTTGTTCATTTGATCCTGAAATCATAAAAAAATTGGTTAGTCATCTCATAAGATGTATAGCAATAACCTTCTTGAATTTTTGAGAGTCTACGACAATTTTAAATGTCTGTACAAAAATGTCTGGGTACTTATTGAAGGCACAATGTAATTTTAACCCAGGATCTTTCTTTGCTTTCCAGTGTAATATGGACACATTTAAGTGTGCTTGTTACTCTGTTACCGGAGTTTAGTACTCTGATGTGACTCCTACAAGGGCGTTGAAAATCCCCGTCAAATATAGCTCTGGATATGACATTAAGCTACATCTGTTTATGGAGTATATCTTTGATTTCATTTCTCTTAGCTCGACTTTAACTTGGAGACTTAGTACTTGTAATGATACCATCTATGGCTCAAATAAATCTATTTAAGATTATATTCGATTGGGCTGTGTGTAAAAAGTACATCTTCAGAAAAAAACAATATAAACAATACTTATATGAACGTACAATGAACAAGATTTCCTAACTTCTTGGCATAAAATAACCCTAGATCTCTTGACGTGCTGTTAAAATCTTTTGATCCATTAAATGTGTTAGGCCCTTACATAAAAGTACATCTTTTAAAGGCAAATAAAATAAAATTTTAAAAGAAAAATAAAGTAAATCAAATTAAGTTTCTAAATTCGAAAAATGATAAATGGTGTTATATTTTTCCAGATAGTTATAAACAAATAATTTAAGATTTTGCAATTAGGAGTGGTGATATATTGCTTTTCTTTTTAGGTGTGTATATATTAAAAGAAGCATTTGGCTCGTAGCGGTATAATTGTAGGTTTTATTAGTTATAACAATTTGATTATATCAGTTATTTATTTAACATGAGAAAGAAAACAGCAGTAAATGGAAATGGAAATAGAATAATAGAAAGCTCTTGGTTACGAAATGGTGCTTTGCAAGTTAATCTTGTAATCTTGTATTGAAATTGACTCATTGGTATAGTGGGTAGAGTGTTCGCCAATGGTCCAGGAGAACTGGTTTCAATCCCCGGTGGCGTAATACCAAAGACTTTAAAAATGGTACTTGATACCTCCTAGTTTAACACTCAGCAATATAAGGTACGTATGGAGGGTAAAGTGGAGCAATCCATGGAAAGGAGAAGCGCCCTCCCCTACACCTCGAGCTGAGCTTTCTGGTCGCCCTCGACTAAGGTCGCCAACTTGACTAACTTATTTTCTTTCACAATTCTTATTTGTGTAACAGTATTTACCAATCTGGTCGACTAGAATTATTGTAGTGAGCCTTACTGAGTATTCTATAAATACGGTTGTATGGGTTTCTTTAGTCAATGTCATATCAGTCAAAGTAAACCTAATATATGAACAGTTGTAGTACTATTTAAAGAATAACAGGATGGATGTTAGTCAAGAGATGAGTTTAACAGCGCGACTGGAGCCCAACATCACTATCTACCATGTCACAGTTTAGCACGTTAACCATTACACCACGGAGACTCCCCCGGTAAATATGGTATCAAATATCAACTTTTAAATAAAAAATATGGGAATACTGTTAACCGGAAACTAGTAACCCCACAGTTGGTATTTGATTAAATGATTTGATGTGCTATAATCAAACAGGTGACATCTCCACACAAGACGGAACCCCTCTTAAACTAGTAGACCGTCTCATCAACCGAAAAGGACATCGACACGAGGTTAACGAAGGCATAGACAGCTATCAATAGGCTATCTATTATATGGACATCAGACCTAACCGATAAAATGAAACGCAGTTTCTTCCAGGCAGCAGTCGCATCGATACTGCTATATGGATGCACTACATGGACTCTAACAAAACGGCTGGAGAAGAAGCTAGACGGCAATTACACAAGAATGCTGCGAGCAATCTTGAACAAGTCCTGGCGGCAACACCCCACAACACACCAACTGTACGGACACCTGCCTTCTATCACGAAAACTATCAAAGTTAGACGAACCAGACATGCAGGACACTGCTGGAGAAGCAGTACTCTTATGGACCCCCACATATGGCCAAACAAAAGCAGGACGACCAGCTTGAACATACATTCAGCAACTATGTGAGGATACGGGATGTAGCTATGAAGACCTGCCGGAGGCGATTAACGATAGGGAAAAGTGGCGAGAGAGGTTCAGGGATATCCGTGCTACCAGCACGACATGATGATGATGATGATGATGACTATAAACAAACGTTCAGTCTTTAAAAAATATCGTAAAGTCGAAGACTTGCAGCAAAGTTTGGCTCAGCAATGTTGCTTTTAATAGGTATATTCAACAGAAATTAATTTTTGTAATTAAAGAATTATGTTGGATACCACCGTTCAGTAGGTGTTTCTGTTTCATGATGTCAAATTAGAAACATGTAACCATTCATTAACAAAGATCTTTATGTTAGTTTTCAAAACCCTTCATTTCAATGAGAAAAGGGAGCCCATTATTTTGCCAATTATATTTTATTAAGAAGAATTATTACTTGTTTGAGTCTTTTAAGGCAAGTAAAGAATCAGTACAAAACTTTTAAAATAAAAATGTTTTTTTAAGGTAAATAGTTTATTCATATTTAATGAGGACAAATAATGTTTGAAAATTAAGACGATAAATATAAAAAATAATAAACTTTTTAAAAATTGATGAATAATTAAGCTCCTATAAAGGATAATTCAAATATTATCAAATTTATCATTGCCAGAAGTTTCATTATTCATCAATTTTTCGTAAAGTAGAATCCTTGCTAGAAAGATTCCAGTCTACTGGGGTTGCATAATACAACGACTGTATTTTTGAAGAGGGTTAAGACTTCCCCAAAGTGTGTTCTGAATATAACATTAAATCATCTGATGGTCAGACAACAGTCATGGAGATTTGGGCACTGCGCTGTATAAATTCATTGCCATTCGTCCTTGGTTCACCCTAGCCGCGGAGTGTAGCACCTGTTCAGATCCTACTGTGAATCAAATAGAACTGTTTGGCATTTCAACTGATGGTTTGGTTTCTTTGTTTGATGACATATCAACTCTTTTTAGGTTATTTAATGCCGAAGCCACTCTCCTAGAAGAGCAGTAGTGATACTATTTAACCCATAGCTGAGAGGATAAGGGGGTTCATACCTTTCCCAAGGGTATTTGCCCGAAAGTGAACGTAATAGCGCGACTGGAGTACGAACTCGCGTACTGCGATTTCGCAGTCCATCGCTTTACACCACGAGGACATCCCCCGCATTTAAACATTAAATGACTCATACTAAATTCTATTGCTTCAAAAAGAACGGTTAGATAATTTAATTAAATTTCTGAGCTTTAATTGAATATTTAGTGATTCATAGCAATACTTGCAACCATTTAACCTTGACTTATGTAAAATTGGATTTTTTTAAATAAAACAATTTCCTCATTTATGTGTATGTAAATAAATGACTGATGTTAGTGATACATAGCAACACTTCCAGCCATTTAACTTTATTGACTTATTCTTACAAACTGTATATACCTAATTTATATAAATAAACTGGATTTCGAATTAAATAATCTACAATGTTTGATATGCAAAAAAAAACACCCCCACCAAAAAAAACAATCAGAACTTTTGCTCGAAAGTTTGTCTTTAAATCTATTAATATTTGCGTGTGTTCAATTTTTATCATCTCATCCAAGATCAAGAGTTATCTATTTAGATATTGATTATAAACCTTGAAAATAAAAGAGCAATTGTTATTTCGTAACTTAACATCTATTTTTTTTACTCATAAATTAATGGACCAAATAAGGAAGTACTTTTCTTGATCTGATGTTATGCTGATAAGTATTTATAATCTAAAAATTAGATATCATTGCCGAAAATATTAACATTTTTCTATTGAAAATATGACTTTACCTCAATATTTGATGTAATCCCCTATTTCTATATTGTAATTACTAATAAAAGTAGAAACAACGTGATTTTGATTTAAAAGCTTTTAATTTTCACTTGGAGGGAAATATCCAATTTTAAGAAGTTTAACAGTAAGTTTTGAATTTTGAAAATCTATTAACTGCTTAAAAGCTGAAATAATATCTCCTCCTCTTTTGATTTGGAATCTGTTCTTTGATTAACATTTACCAAGAGAAAATGAAGAAAATTTCTGTGAACTATGGGATCTAATAACGATGATGGCACTGTTCACTACTGACGTATATGTACATCAAAACAGTGAATTGGGGGACATTAGATACTAAATCTGTAGTATTATCAATATTCAACAGTGGACAGTGAGTGGAATATATCGAAAAGTTAGTCCACAACTAATAACTGTACGAGCCTCTCTTAAATGTATGTATTACACACATATAAATATCAAGAGTTTACCAAAACTTGTATTGTCTAAAACTTTGAAAAGATACATTATCATATCTATTGTTTGGACTTAAGATTATTTGCACAATTTTTTGGTCTTTTACAACAGGAAAATACTAAGAGAAGTTCAAATATCCGATCAATTTTCAATGTCACTATATACTTATTTTTATAATATGGGTTCGGTCTGATCTATTTAGAACTGAACACATTCCATAAACTTAAAATGGATAACATAAACCGTCTTCACTGTTGGATAATGTAACATATAAGTAGCTAAAACTTTCCTCAACACTTCAATTAGTGACTGAAAAAGCTTTTTGTTTGGCTGCAATGTTGAACTTTTGTTTTAAAGTTAGTGTCTTTTCCATAATAACGGACACAAACGTGGAACTTAAGTGTCAAAATCTTTCACATAATCTGAACTAGAGATATATATCGATTTCACAGAAAATTGAACATACATCTGAAAATAAGAATAAAAACATATTGTCCGTTTTTAGAGAGCCAGAATGTTTCAATATCTAATATATTTTTAAGTATTTTAGATTTTTATGATATTTTGGTGACTAGGATATACCGTAGCTATTTAACTCTTTCTTTTATTAATATGTCAGTGATAGAATTATTTTCATTTACCGCCTTTTTACTTGAATTTAAACTTCCTAATGACCCTATCCACCACGGCAATTGAGAATCTATGATTATCTTATATTCATTTTAAAAGTAATTAATTTTGGTTGATAGCTGCATAATATAGCTTATATTGTATACATCTAAGTCTTCCGCCAAGAGTTAGATGAGACACAAGTCAACTTTTCTGCGGAATTCAGTTTTCCTTCTTCCAGACTTGTTGCCTAACGAAGCATACGTAACAAATCTCTCTACAATTACCCATAGCTGAGTGCGTAGATGTGGATTCATGTCTTTTCTAAGGAAATTAGAGTAGAGGGAAAAGTAATCAGCTTTGTTTAGGATTTGAATTCACATCACGGATTCTAACTGCTGGGACAATAACACTTAAGCCAAGTGCACCAACTATATTGTCTGTCGATTAAAGTCGAATAATTTCTATTATTGAATATATTTTAGATTACTTACATCGTTATCATTTGCAGTATTTATTTGTTGATATATGATTTGGGCTTCCTTAAATGTGAACTTTAAACTTTTATATACATATCAAGAATCCTTGAAATATTTTCAGTAAGAACTTGCATAAAAAACAATTGTTCGAATAACTTTCGGAATAGTTAAAGCTCACAATTTAAGAATATCAGACATAAGATTTCCATGGAAATTTGGAAGTAATATATTTAATACCCGTTGCTTCCTATTCTTTTTGTCAGTAAGTGACGAAGCATTTTTATAATCGCATATATAATAGAATACCTTCATTTTTATTTTTGCCGTCTTTATCCGTTGATATATTTTGTCTTCCTAAGATGTTTACTTACAATTCTTAAGAAAAGTTGCTGTAAGTAAACCCAAAATATTGTCAATTAGAAAAAAAAACAGTTGTCGTACTAACATGGGGAGTAATAAGAAAACTATAATTTTAGAATATTAAAAAAGTTATGAGTAACATTTTAAATATCAAAAGCAAAGAGGAGCCAAAAGCTTATTTCCAAAGAATCTACCAAAGTTTAATGCCAAAATAACAGGTTTATTCAATTGGAAAGTTTAAACATTTGAAAGAAAAACTGAAAAATTGGGTTAAAAGGACTATGACGTCCGACGGGCAATTTACTTTCAAATAATTTCAATTCGATTTTCACTAATTATAAATTCTCTATATCTCCATATTGTCTGACGAAGGTATTGTACTTTAGATGAAAGCTTAATTAGGCTTATTGTTCTTGAACAGATTCTCTGTTGTAATAGATAAATAAGGCAAAGGGACAAAGAAATAGAGTAGTAAAAACTTTTCCAAATATCCAGCAAGAAGTTACAAAGCAAGACTGTCAATAATGTATTTTTTTAAGTCTGAATACCAAATAACGATCGTTGCTCATTAAAATTTCATTCAATACAGATGAAAAGAAAAGGAAAAAAATCCGACTGTCAGATTATAGAACAGAGACACAAATGCAAATAAATCAAAGCCAAACAGAAAGGCAATAAACGGAAATAATATATTGCTATTTTACTTGGGATTCGCAAATTTTCTATACTATATATTATATTCTATTTACTTGATTGCATACTCAGTACAATACATATCTTGATCCATTCTATATAAATAAAAAAATTCCGTTATATTTGTTGCTGGTGAATCCACGAAATCTTTTGAGGAATACAACCATTGACACAATCCTTCCTCATACCAGGTATCTCGCATCACCTTTTTTTTTCTGGCAATTTTCCTCACATGAGCCCTAGACTATTTTTTAACCGGTTATAGGTATTCTGCCTGGAATTCGTAATTCACTGATTTCATTAGGATTAAGTAAATCTTTGTTGTGCATATATATATATATATATATATATATATATATATATATATATATATATATATATTTCAAATTCTAATAAAAGGTTTTCTTTTCTTTTCAGTCACGATGAAAAGCAGAGGGAAGGAAGAGAACTCGGACGTTCTACCTTTCTTCCCACATTGGTTTTCGTCGTTCACTACCCATATTGGTTTCCTCATCCATCACTCCTTGTCTTTCACGCTATTTTTCTCAGATGAAACATGACCGAAAGGAAGGGTTCCTTTTTTCTGAAGCCGTTTTTATATTTTTGAACGCACCAAAGTATGTATACACACACACACACACACACACACACATATATATATATATATATATATATATATATATATACGTGTCTAGCCACACTGAAGAGTTCTGATTGAACGAATCAGTCTGTCTGTGGATGACAATATATATATATATATATATATATATATATATATATATATATATATATATATATATATATATATATATATTAATCTTTATATCTAATCTATAATTCTGTAGGTGTGAAAAAACCCAGATAGTACAATTTGCAAGTTCTACAAACTGATATATTGGAAAAAGATTTGGTAAAAAAAGAAAAGATGAAAAAACAGGTGCTAATTGAAAATAATCAAGCATCCCGTATGACTAGTCAAAAGAAAAACACTGACAGAATTACTGAAGTTAAAACGTAAGAAAGTGCTCAATACATGAGATAGAACAAATAATTTTGAAATAATTCCTACATTGCCAAGCGTGAGTCTACCTAGGATTCACCAAATAGATCTTCAAGATTTCAGTGGCCTGAAGAGCCGTTTGGTGAAACGTTGGTAGACTCGCTCTTGGCCGTGTAGGAATTATTTTTGTTATCATCACATATATATATATATATATATATATATATATATATATATATACGTACAAATATATGTAAATGGCGTGAAAGTAATGAGTCACACTGAACTGTGAGATGATAAGCACTCCTGATAGAGTCTGAGTAATGTCGCATTTGCCTCTATGACATCGTAATCCATGGTCTTCGGTCTACCAGACATTGCTTTGTGATCATGGTTCTTCCAAGATTACTTCAACTTGACTCACGTAAACATATGTATAATTCAGAATATAAGAAGAATTTTACGTCCATTTATATTTTTCTCAAAAAACAATTAATAAAATCTATATGTGTGTCTAGGTCTGCACATATGACAGTTGACAACTCTCCGTTCTACAAAAGAAAAAACAAAACGATTTCTTTTCTTTATAAATGTATATGCCCCAAGTTAAACACCAGTTACAGCTGCTGTTAGAATTTGATATGTTTATCGCTCAATGTCTGGTTAAAAATAAAAATTCACACACACACACTCACACATACATACACACATACATACATTCATACGCTTATACAGAACTGACGATTTCTTTAATTTCCCCCCGAATAATATAACGATAAAAGCAAAAATTAGCGAAATTTAAAATTTCATCATTTAAATTAAAACAAAAAAATATATATTTAAGAAACAGGAATTAAAATATACTTAAAATTTTTAATTGTCATTTTTCTGTTTTTCTGTCAGAAATTCATTCGACTGAGTCAATTTATTAGAAAGATTTTGGTCGGGTATTAGAGCCAATTTTTATGACGCAAAAAGCACTATTTCCCCTTTATTTTGTTAGGAAAGTTATCTTCAAAATTAATATATATATATATATATATATATATATATATACGAAGCACATACGATAGGTTTCCAGACATTTTTCGTATGAGCATTTAAAATTGTCGTAAACTCTTGAAAATCCAGTATGTTATTGCTATACATCTTTTGAAATGACACAGCAATTTTTATGATTTCAGATTCAAATGAACAGCTACAGCAGGAATTAGAATCCACCCAACTAAAGCCAGATTGTCACAGCTAGTGAAGTTCAAAAATGCAATCTGACACTTTAGAAGAACGATATGCTACAAAATTCTGTTTTAAACTTGGAACAAATGCCACAGAAACGTATGGAATGCTTCAGACTGCTTTTCGAGCATCTTGCATGAATTGAGCATCAGATTCAAGGAAGGCAGGGAGGTTTGAGGGATGATGAGAGGTGTGGGAGGAGTAAGGAAGTCAATACACCAGAGTTGATTGGCCAAAGAGTTAGGGCTAGGGTTACTATGTTGAGGTTTTAAGGGAGTTCTGGAAGAGATCCCGTCGGAAGAGGCCAGCACTCTTCAAATCGGGTCAGTGACATTTCCACGATGACAATACACCAGTCCGCAACTCCATCCTCGTCACAGACTATTTGACCAAGATGGACATCAAGACAGTTCCTCACCCTCCCTATAGTCCAGACCTTGCTCTCTGTGCCTTCTGCTTATGAGACAACTGAGGAGATTAAAGAGGCTGTGACGAAGGTCATTGACACGCTCACACAAGAGGACTTCCATGGGGCCTTCGAGAAGTGTTTGGAACAGTACAACAAGTGTACTGCAGCCGGAGGAGATTACTTCGAAGGGGACTAGAGTATCATGTGTTTACTATCAGTAAAAGTACCCATACGAAAAAAAGTCTGGAACGTTATCGTATGCACCTCGTATGTATATTGTGACGCTGCATACATAATTATCCCAGGACGAGAGTTCATTTTCATGCGCATGTGACGTCGAAGGAAGTCTGGCACTTGTTTTAAAGAATATATCATTAAAAGTTTTGCCCATTTGGTCGGGAGACTGTATAATATACCGATTGCTTCTATGCAGAGGGGTAAGACCCCCACCCCGATGAGTATGGCCAAGTTGGCTGAGGCTGTAGAATATACCGATTGTTGAGGGGTAAAACCCCACAATGAGTGTGACCCAGTTGGTTGGCGTGGTCGAATAAACCGACTGGTTGTCTGCAGAGGGGTAACCCCCAACAGAATTGGTCCAGTTGGCTTGGGCTGTAGAATACACAGACTGCTGCTCTGCAGAGGGGTCAGACCCCAATGAGTGTGGCCCAGTTGGCTTGGGCTGTAGAATACACCGACAGTTTTTTCTGCCGTTGGGTAATACCTCCCCATCTCCTGGATATGACACTAAACAATTTGTTGGTGAAGTCCCGGTAATGCCGGATGTTTGGGGAATGCAGAGTATCTCTTCATTACCATCGCTTCCAGGTATATTTTGGCCCGGAGCAGTAGCACCTGATAGGGTCCTATCTCTGGGTCAAATAAAACTAAACTGTTTACTTATACCAAACTGAAATGCTTGAAAAAGAATTGTTTTGACATTTAAACTGCATATTTATGTTAAACTGAATTGTTTGAAATAGAACTGTTTTTGACATTGAAACTGTACTTACGCTTAGCTGAATTGTTTGAAATAAAACAGTTTTGACGTTTCACTGTGAGTAAACAAAAACTAGTGTTCGCCAATGGCACGGGAGACCTGAGTTCAATCGCAGGTTGAGTCATACCAAAGACTCAAAAAATGGTACTTGATGCTGCCTTGCTTAACACTCGGTATTATAAGGTAAGAATCAAGGGTAGAGCGGAGCAATCCAGGGAAAGGAGTAGTGCCCTACCCTACACCTTGGTGTAGTAGCTATCGAAAAGGGAGTGTTCAAGTCACCCTCGACTACGGTCGCCAACTTTACTTTTTCCAAATGTTTACTTACGTTAAACTAAATTGTTTAAAATAGAACAGTTTATTTGTATAAAAATGGATTTGGCATTAAATAACCTACAAATTTTGATATGCCATGAACTCAAATAAACAAACAAACATAAAAAGTTTCACCATCGGGAGGTATGTGTTTCTGAACCCGATCCTAAAGTTTTGCAACGCTCAGATACACATTGTTTATAGTCTAGATGAATTGACATGACAAATAAAATATCTTAAATCTTTATTCATCTGTTGCCCTTTTTGTAAGACTTGGACCTTCATGTGTCCTCAGAGGTTGAGATCTCAAGCTGATAGGTTGAGTGTGGAGCCTGTAACAGAATTTTACCATATTATCAACATTTCTTCAAAATATTTCTATCACAAATGCATAATATTCACCATCCTGTACTGTGATGGGAAATGAAATGGCTCAAAAATATACCTCCTGATTTCTAACCGCTGTATGCGTCTGCGTAATGGTAATTTCATATCTGGGAGAACTTTCAGCCAGAATGTCTTGAAGTCGAATACTCCAGAGAAGAGCCTAAATAATAGCATTAATTTTTTTATCCATAATTCAAAATCACTCCATTACTTTTGCCTCACTTATATATATATATATATATATATATATATATATATCCGTGTGTGTGTGTGTCTGTGTGTGTGCGTGTTGTCAATCAATTGATAGTAAATGTGTATTTAATCAGAAATCTAGTGCATTACTTGATTTGAATTCGGTGAAGTGTTCAATAATAATCGAATAGCCTTTTTATGTTAGTGAATAAACACACCAGCCTACATACACTCATATATATATATATATATATATATAATATATATATATATATATATATATGTGTGTGTGTGTGTGTGTGTGTGTGTTTTGGATAGGATTAATGAACGAATTCTTTGAGGGGATTCCATACATGACGTCTACTTTATTCCCCTAGGGAGGAAGACTAGAAACGCTGATCTTTCTGCATTGTGTAAGCGTCTAAACATTAACCTTTCGGACAAATTCCCAATCCACGAACTGTCCAGAAAAATAAGGCGCACAAAGTTTTCTGGAATTTCGAGATAAAAATAAATTATCTAATCCTGTTCAGAATACTTATAAGTTTGATATTATTTAGTTTAATCATCAAGAAAAAATTCACCCGTCAATTAGTTGACTTGGCTGTCCCCGTACATTATTTAGTAAAGATGAAAAAAAAGATACCTAAACCCGGCATTTTGTCAGAGAACTGAGAAACCTGTCGAGCGTGAAGGTCGCTGCTATACAAATTATAGGTGAAGGTCGCTGCTATACAAATTATAGGTGAAGGTCGCTGCTATACAAATTATTGGTGAAGGCCACAGCTATACAAATTATAGGTGAAGGTCGCTGCTATACAAATTATAGGTGAAGGTCGCTGCTATACAAATTATAGGTGAAGGCCACAGCTATACAAATTATAGGTGAAGGTCGCTGCTATACAAATTATAGGTGAAGGTCGCTGCTATAAAAATTATAGGTGAAGGTCGCTGCTATACAAATTATAGGTGAAGGTCGCTGCTATACAAATTATAGGTGAAGGCCACAGCTATACAAATTATAGGTGAAGGTCGCTGCTATACAAATTATAGGTGAAGGTCGCTGCTATACAAATTATAGGTGAAGGTCGCTGCTATACAAATTATAGGTGAAGCCCTTGAAACAATAGCAGGAAGTTTCGAAACGAAACTCGATGAACTTTTTATAGAGTATCCCTAAATGAAGTCTTTAATATTAAAAAAAATTGGGGAAAAAGTGTATTTCTATTATAAAAACTTGTCTTTAATTGGAATCATTTTGAGATGAGGCTTCTTAATCTGAGAATTAATTTTTATTTATTGCGGACTTTTTTGTCCTCATCTTGGTAGTTTTTGTGTTGTTTCTTCTTTCACTACGTTTCGGCCAAATTTCACCTCTGGCCTTCTTCAGGTGATTTACCACGACCTCGGATAGGAATGCTGAGTCTTGTAACCTCTATCCGCTGCGCCTTCGGGGCCCGTGGCGCAGCGGATAGAGGCGTTGAGTCTCTACGGTTCCAGGTGAGCATTGTCAGAAGATAGCGGTTTCAAATCCTACCCAAGCCGGCCAGAGGTTTTACTTGGTCAAAAACGTGGTGCGATAGACAACAACTATGGGAGGCAGTAATTACTGTGGATACGGTAACAAGACTCAGTATTCCTATCTGAGGTCGCGGTAAATCACCTGAAGAAGGCCAGAGGTGAAATTTGGCCGAAACGTAGTGAAAGAAGAAACAACACTAAAACTACCAAGATGAGGACAAAAAAGTCCACAATAAATATTATAAAAACCTTTAAAAAATAACCTCTCCTCATTAACGCAAATTATTAAGATAATGCGGTTTAATCTTTAAAACAAAACTCAAATTAAAATATATAATTCTGAAATATATATCTGCATAAAGTTAACTTAAAATTAACATGACAGAAAGTGACCCATTTAATGAGCACTAAAAAATGTTGGCCATCATTGAAATAAACTCTATTCATATCAATTACTGTAATGCTAATTCTATAAACAATAAAACTTTTTTTAATTCATCTGCAATGAAAACGTATTTGCAAAAACTATTATTCACCTTTTAGTCTCTACATGGTTCTCCAAGCAGTTTAGGACCAAATCTGATCGGCACTTCAGTTTTAAAATATACAGCAACAGAGACAGAAATAGAACTTCTGAATTATAACTAACAATTTCTGGTTGAATAGCATTTTATTTTCAAAACTTAAAAATGTGGATCGCGTCTTCTGAGAAAATCCCATTTGGACGGTTGACAGTGTTTGATATCAATGGGCATAGTTGAATAAAAAATCATCTTATTATTCAGATTGGTGATTTTGAAAGCATGTGTACCAAATAAGTCACGATCACCACAGTGCAGATAGCTAGGGTTGATAAGACATCATGTTGTTACTTTCGGAAAGGAAAGACAAAAGGAAACAAATTTAATTTAACAAAAATAGAAATGTGGTTTTATAAAAGCAGTAATCTTATTAGAGTCGAAAAGTACTATATGGCGATGGGTCAAGATTGATCTGTGAACGGAAATGTTGAAGGCCAAGAGAAATAAATGAATAATCTAAAATGCATTAACATATATAAATTCCAAGAGAAATGTATGTTTGAAGAAACAGGTGATAAACAGAACAAACTTATTGTTTTTCAAGGGTTGATTTACTGAAAAGGGAAACAAAACCTGCAGAAATAGATTGCATATTGCCCTTTTCACCTAGAGTTGTTTATAGAGTGATAAAATAAAGGTAAATGTATCCATACACGAGACAAAAAAATTGTCTAATGTACCTTATGGTTAAGGATAGAGACGACCTTCTGACCTCATTCACAAATTAAATTTTCGAGATATTGGAATAAGAATTACTTTTTACACATCGATAAATTGACGAAAACGGAGCTGGTAATACGAAGCAGAAATAAAAATAAATAAAACATTTACTCAAGATATTTTGTAAAAATTAAGCCTGATTGTGGCAGTAGGAGAAGCTTAAATAATTTGATCACGAAGAAGCCAGACATGAACTGAAAAAGCGTAATGGAGATATGGCTTAAAATGGATGTAAGAGGAATCAGACCGTTGGGAATGCGAAGCCTTAAGGCGAAACATACTCACTTGAAGCTCCATCGAGGAATAGAGCTCCGTTAGAGGATCATAGAGCACATTGACTATATATGTAGCAAAGTGGGTATTACACTAAATTGCATCTGGTCGTAAAACTCCAGTTTTGAGGCTATGGAGTGTAAGGTAGGCCTTCAGAGTCATTACTCCCAGGTTCATTCTGATCTGGAATTGTAGTAACTTTCAATGTCCATTCTATGGGTCAAATAGATCGGGTTAAAATTATTTGTATTAAACAGGATTTATTGATATGTAACCGTGTGCAAAAGAAATAAGAGAAAATGTAAGAAAATACAGAAAATGTTAATATACAATATAGACAATTTTCTAAACTCCTCGCTAATTGAGATGTCATTTAAATTAATCAATCACTCGATCTTCAGGAGAGAAAGCACACTATCAAAAAGCAAACCTGCGTAAAGGATTTCGTAGAAGAGTTCAAAAGCTGTTTAAGATCTCACTCAAGAGAAATTGTGCCCGTCTAAGACCCTTACAGCACTCTTCTAACAAAGTTCACTATTTGAAACACTCCCGCAATTTAGTTGTTGTGGATTTGTCTTTGACTAAGTTCCTCACAACCCACTCGTAACTGAGAAGAATTAGAAAGAACAAAATTACTTGATCTCCAGATGTTGCAATTTACGCTAAATCATCTCGTACCCTATGAATAACACTCAATATTACTAGCATCAAGGCTTCAGTTTAATTGAAATGAAATACATTGATAAAGATAGAACTACATTGACCAAAGTCAAAGAATTATAGTTTTGTTGATGTTATAAGAGTTAACTAAAAGCCTCTCATTCGAGACAGAAATAAACTTTTTTATTACTAAATCTAAAAGTTAGTGCAAGTAACGTAGGAATAATAGGCATCTATTCCTGACACATTTGCATTAGAAATAAAATAAAACGTGTTTGATAGGCTACAGCATGGGATATAACAGAGAAAAAGTGGGTTTTCCTTCTTTTATTTTCAAACTCGTTTACCACGATCCCGCAGTCCAGTGGTTTAACCATTACACCGTGCAGACACTCCGTTTTATTTTCAGTGGGATAAATTCAACTAACCTGTAAAACATTGATAGTCATTTTGATGATATTTACTCTCACGGAGAAGTTTCTTGAGGCACAAATCATAAAGTAATACTATATAATTTTAATATATGTTTCAGCCACGAAGTTTGATTGCGTAACAATCATGTATTACACTCAAATGATTCAATATTTCCAAGTTATTGTGCAAAATATGAAATGTTTGTGCTAATGAGAAAGGCTTCATAGGTTCAACATTTTGCAGCTGGTAGAATTCACATTATGACCGGCTGCCATAATCAGAATCCAAATATTTCCCAGCTGGATAACTTGCTATGTTTGAACAACTGCCTTTAGAGTTTAAGAAAGCGAAGAAACACACCAAACCATGCTTTTTAAACAAAGCGCCCCAAGAAAAATACAACAAGATCAGCAGGTATATCGAACAAGATCATAAATATATGATTGTCTTCCTTTCTGCGTTTGTGTATCAGGAATTACGATGAATAAGTAATTACGAATACATATACATTGAGGTAAAAGAGATATGATATATATATATATCTGAAGAGCTATCATGGTGGGAGTAAACTACTGAAGTTCAACAGGTATTTCAACGTGTTCCCTTCAATATTTTTGGTAAACTTCTGGCTTGTAAAGAAGTACAACTTGGCCCACCAAACACATATTGTTTATTTTCTGTTTGAAGTATGAGGACCAATCCTCACTTACAGCGTCTTTCGATCACAGAATTGCCTCAAAAAAAGATTTGTATGTGTATACGCAGAAATAGGAAACAATCAGCGAAAGTTTCTTTGTATGACTGGTCTTTACATGCCTATAATGATAAAAGCAATCAATATGCAATAAATACAAGAAAAAAGTTTGACACTCTTCTGGAGACATTTAAAAGACATACACCAAATAACGAATATGCAAAAACCAACCAACCAAACAACTAAATGTACAGTTTCCTGAGAGTCAACTGCAATTAGGGAAAAATAAAATAAAAGGAAAAAAGAATCCTTACATATTAAAGAAAACCCCAAAATGCCAATGAACATAAACGTAAGAAAGTCCAGAGAAAATTAACTAAAACATAGCAAAAAAAAACAACAATTAGAGTACATCTAAGGTCAAATCAATAAAATTTGACATTCGGTAAAAGATAGACAACCAAAAATTGCCTTACAGATAATAAACAAAATAAGCGGAAGGAAAAATACCTCAAGAGAAAAACTGATGTGAAAGTTGAGAAGAAAAACTTCAGGAGTGGAAGATATATTTAGAGAATCTGATGGAAAACCCTCTGAAAACACGGATAAACCTACTGAAGAAGGTATAACTGATCAGCAAGCAAGACACCAAAATTGGACACATTACGAAAGAACTTGACGCAGAAGTGAAAAAAAAAAACCCAGAAAAGCTGCTCGCCTCAATTAAATATCTCCTGAATTATGGAAGACAAAAGTTTTAGACAACATACTTCTCTAATTATGCAACGCTGTGTATTTTCTAAATACAATAGAGAAATGAAAGAAAGACTGTAACCAACCTTATTCAAGAAAGTTGACCACGGAAGTATTACAAACTACCCACACATAACTCATACTGCTATAGCTACTAAGGTTTATAATGTTCTGCTTTTCAAACGTTTCAAACGTTTCAAATCTGAAGCTGAGAAAATTTGTTGTAAAAATCTGAACGACTTTCACAGATATTGATTCACAATGTCACGGATTTTGACTATCCACTGAATTAATAAAGGAGTACGTGCAAAAATATCATGAGACAACACTATTGTTCGTAGATTTCTCCAAGGCATTTGATTCCGAACACAGTGGGAAATGGAGCAAATAATGCATGTATATGGTCTGCTCAATGAAACTGCGATTGCTGTAATGATGATTTAAAAATACGACAACAACGGTTCGTTCACTCGATGGTGACTCTGAGTTCTTCAGCATTATCACTGAAGTATTTCAAGTAGATAGTTTATCGCCATTTGTGTTTATAATCAGTTTAGATAACATACTACAAGCACCAAATCTAATGAACGAAAATGGTTTCACATTAAAATAGATAAGAGGCAGACGATATCCGGCAGAATATATGACAGGCGCAGACTACGGAGATGATTTAGCATTTCTCGTAAATACACCTGTTGAATCCTAATCCATACTGCATGACACGTTACAAGTTTGACTGGCTTTTTCATGAATAAAGATAAAACTAAGTTAATTGGTTTTAAGCAAAAAGGGGCCATCTTTACTTTTAGATGCAGCCCTTTGAAATTAGTATATCAGTTCGTATACCACGACAGCAATATCTCATCTACTGAAAACGATATAAACATATGCTATGGACAGTTTGTTGATCATATGGGAATCTGATCTCTCAAATAAGAAAAGCAACTGGTTTCTTCCAAACTGTGGCCAAGACAATACTTCTCAATTGTTGCATCATTAAGACTATCACGAAAACTTTGGAGAAAAAGCTGGAGTGGAACTATCTTGAGACGTTCTCCTATGAACACTTACACATAGAAACACCAGAGTTTATAGACCAACAAAAAATTACATGCAACAGTAATATGCTGCCACTGAGTGAACTTTAGAAGATGTGTGGGGTGCGATGGACGATAGGGATGAATAGCGAAAGATAGTTAAGGAAATTCGTGCTAGTATCTCGAACAGATGATGATATCAACGAACAAAACCGGCGTTTTTCATCATTGTTGATGAATAGTCGACATTTATTTGAATTTTGACTGACGTAATTTGACAGATTAACCTATTAATCATGAAACTGTAACTAGTCCAGCAAGAAACTCTTTAGATCTAACACCAACATAATTTTGGTGAAGAGGCAACTGATTGATTATGACCGACTTGAAAACCATTTTGACGCTGACTTGACTGGTGATTAGATCAACTATTATCACATTGGTCCTGGGATCCAGGTTTAGACAGGTGGTAACTAAACAATTGTGACTTTAACCAAGGTTTAGAGTCTGTGTCCGGTCAGACTATCACAAATGGTTGCTGTGATGAGAAAAGTTTAACCAAATTCAAGTACTCGATGTCAATTTGGCCAATGACAGGACGAAAAAAAAAAACCCACAGAAATAACGAAGTTGAATCGCCTTACTATTATATTCTGATTATTGATTTATTTTTAGAGACAGAGTTTTCTCATTAATGACAAACCTCCTTAAAATTATTATTGAATTTGAAAATATTTTTAAATAACGAATCTTGAAATTGTCGAATGGAATTTCATTGAAAACGTCATTTTCACGCATGTTCAAAACGCAAGTGTTCGTAAACCGATCTCTTAAGAAATATAAATAGACTTAAAATAAACACCTCTCGATGATGGTCTGATGACAAGATAAAAGAATTTATTCACCGATATAGATGCATATATGTTTTTATTCACATACTCAGACCTACACGCCCTCTCGCAAAGTTATACGATGTGTGTATTGGGTCTTTTCTGTTTAGGGTACTATATTTCTAACAAGAACCAGTGATCTGTTTTGATTCCAGCTGAAAAAAAATTATTATCATGCCAAATATTAGTATTTAAATTGAAGAAATTCATATAAAGGTCAGATTTCTTGATTTTTGCATAGATGCATCCAGAAACGCTACACTTACTCTTAAGAGTACCTGGTGCATATTAGTCCAAATATCAATAACTGTTAGACTTTGTTTACTTGAGTAAAAATCAAAAGAGCTTTCATTAAGCGTTTATCAATGGTCCGGGAGAAAGGGATTCACTCCCAAGTCGAATCATACTAGAGACTCAAAAATGGTACTAGATGTCTCCTTGCTTATCACTCAGAATTATAAGGTACGTATCAAGGGTGAAGTAGTGCAATACAGGAAAAAGAGTAGCACTCTGCCCTACACGCTGGTGTAGTAGCTATTGAAAAGTGAGCCCTCGGGTTGCCCTAGACTACCACCGCCAACTTTAAAGAATATATATACGAAGATCATTAAATAATTTTCCAGACTTTTTTCGTATGGGCACTTTTATTGATAGTACACACATGAAACTCAAGTCCCCTTCGAAGAAATCTCCTCCGGCTACAATGCACTTGTTGTATCGTTCCAACACCTTCTCGAAGACCCCATGAAGTTCCCTTGAGTGAGCGTGTCAATGACCTTCGTCACAGCCTCTTTCATCTCCTAAATTGTCTCATAACGACAGCCTCTGACCTTACGGAATAACCAAAAGTCACAGGGAGCAAGGTCTGGACTATAGGGAGGGTGAGGAACTGTCTTAATGCCCAACTTGTTCAAATAGTCTGTGACAAGGATAGAGTTGGGGACTGGTGCATTGTCCTGGTGGAAATGCCACTGAGCCGATATGAAGAGTGCTGGCCTCTTCCGACGGAATGTCCTCCTGAACTCCCTTAAAACCTCAACATAGTAACCCTAACCCTAACCCATCTGGCCAATCAACTCTAGTGTATTGACTTCCTTACTCCTTCCACACCTCTCACCATCTCTCACAGACTCCTTCCTTGAACCTCTTATGTCACTTAAAAACTGATGCTCGACTCATGAAAGATGGTCGAAAAGCAGTCTGAAGCATTACATACGTTTCTGTGGAATTTTTTCCAAGTTTAAAACATAATTTTATAGCATATCGTTCTTCTAAGTTGTCCTCACGTCCAGATTGCATTTTTTCTAAAACTCACCAGCTGTGACCATCAGGCTTTTTTGAGGTGTATTCCAATTGCTGCTGTAGCTGTTAATTTGAACCTGAAATCATGAAAATTGGTCAGTCATCTCATAAGATCCATAGCAATAACATAGTGAATTTTCAAGAGTCTACACAAATTCTACATGCCTGTACAAAAAAGTCTGGAAACTTATTGAGTGTTCCACACACGTATATATATATATATATATATATATATATATATATATATATATATATATATATATATATATATTTAAGAATAAACATATATGGCACAACGCTTTCTGAATGGGGTATTCAAAGAGACTTGAACTCACACGTGCTTGAAGTTTGATTGGTTTTCATTTAGTGATACGTTTATATCGAGTTCATTCCTTTCTCATCTTTTTTTCCTATGTGTGTCTACCGAAGTCCGTGTATGTCTGTGAATGTGCGTTAAAATGGTTTCGGATGAGGTTTGAAATTTACTGGTAATTATTTTTACTAATAATTTTTCTAATAATATTTATGGGTATACATTTATACATATGTATGAATGTTTGTTTCAAATAAAAGAAAAAAAATTCTTCGATAAATTTAAGCCATCGGTGAATAAAGCATGAATTATTTACACACACACACATACACACTCACACAAATGAAAACAAACACACATATATATATTTATATATATACACACACATTATTAGAAAAAAATATTTCTAAAAAATAATTACCAGTAAATTTCACTCACACCTACAAAAAAAAAACACGAAGAAGAAATAACTGTAAGAAGATACAAAACCTCTTTAACACACACACAGACACACACACACACACACACACACACACACACACACACACACACACACACACACACACACACACAGAGTAAGACAGCAAAAACATCAAATATTAAAGACCAAAAATGAGTGAAAGAAAAGAAAAGAAAGGAGTGACCTCTACATAAATCCATAAGCAACTGAAAACCATACAAACTTCAAACACGAGTGCGTTCAAGTCTCATTGAGTACCCCATTCACAAGGCCTTGTGCCATATATGTTCTTTGACGAAAGCAACAAGCTGGAAATACATATGTATATAAGAACGAAAAATCTCTTCGCAAACCTATTCATTTAATTATATTTCTTTCTTTCCTTCCTTGGACCTACAACGAATATTTTACACACACACACACACACACACACACACACACACACACACACACACACACACACACATATATATATATATAAATGTACGTAGAAAAGTTAATCCATTCAGTTCTTCCTATATATATAATATAGTTGGTACTTTCGTTGGTAGAGTATATGTATCTAATTTACGATCGTGTGGACAAATAGTCAACGGCCTTTTGTAACTCAGTTTCTGGCCTATGTGATCATCAGATTAAGCCTTCTGGTAGTTGTGTAGGAATATATATATATATATATATATATATATATATATATATATATATATATATATATATGTATATAATCATGTTTGTACTCAGTCACAATGGTAGGCACTTCAAGAAATTTGTAAGCCATAAGGAATAATGAGCCTCATACAAAATCAGATTTAAAATCCAATTTGCAATTTTTTGTGTTCACAACCAATGCACCAACATCAAACCTATATTACCTACAATATCAACCCTATTCATGGTCAATATTGCTTGCAAGTAAAATAAAAATCACACGCTTCGTTAAAAATATAAGAAAAGATAAAAAGCTTTAAAAATAGTTGACGCTGAGATTTACTTTTAAGCAAGAATACAGCACATCACATCCGTATCCTAAAATCTAATAACTGCTATTGATTAAAATCTAAGTGTTTCTTTAAACAACATAAACAGTAGACGTTTTTGAATTGTTATTGGAAAATATACGATCACCATTATAGATCCGTATTTTTACTGTAATTAAATTCACTTGTCGATTATGTGTAACTACTTCAAAGACCATTGGTATCAGAGAAAGTTAAATGAATCAGTCATCTGTTTGAAGAGGATACAAGTTCGTCTGGCTTTGCTTTATCGTTTATGGATGATTTTTATTATTCAAGTATTCTTTGATTTTACTTCTAATAACAATAAATTGGTCCCGAACATAGAAATGTCTTAAAATGATCAGAGAGTCGTGTGTAAGTCCATTGTATCATTGAAGAATTGATTGAATTTTGCCTTTTTGCCTTGGATGTATGGATTCTTTTCCTACACTAATCCACTTATCTAATATTTGGCGTTATCTCTACGAGCTAGGAGGATTAACCAGCAGTGTTCATCACATCTCTTGTGACAATTTGCTTTGAATAATTTAGAATTATTGAAAATAATGAGTGGTTTAAACTATAATTGGAGAAATTTTATATCCCTCCAAGAAAGACGTGAAGAATTCTAAGCGCTACATTTTGTTGTTATTAAGAATAGGTTTTGTTTAAATTTCCTTTTGCAATTAACTGTATTCTTTCATAAGATGAAAATAATTTTAAATACTTATCTTGAAACGAAAATATGCCTCTGCTATTTAATGTCTAAGGTGACAGTCACAATTACATTTTAAGGGGAAAATAATCTAGTTTAGAGGAAACCCAATATTTACATATATACACCTATATGTGAGTAGCAAGGAGTTGACTCCGATGGAATGCACATAGAAACGGTGAAACGGAAGAAATATATATGTTTGATAATTTGTTTATTTCATAATGCGTTTTGACTTCAATATTTTTTCTAAGTGCAAAAATATTTTATCAAAATTATTCTAGAATTAGAAATAACTATGATAGATATATTTAGATTCAATAGGAAATCTTCATACGGGCTTGTAGATATTGCTATGGGAAAAAAAACGGAGTAATAGTGGTAGATATGTTCAAATTGCGTCATGTCATGCGATGGAATTTTTTTGAAAAGGAAATGGCATCTTGTGGTTTGAGAAATGTATTTTTGACGTGTTATTGCTTAAATATTTAGAAAAAATAAGGTAAAATCTTTCGGCTAAATTTCAATTCTGCTCGTATTATTTTTCATATAGATGGTAATATATTTTGAATAAAGAAAACCTTGTCGTTGTGGTATTGCGTTGCGGTATGCTATGAATCGTGCTTCAATTATTCTTCGTTTATTTTTGTCATGAATGAAAGCAAATATGGCAGAATTTAGAAAATCGAAAGGGTGGTTAGTTAACATATTATGAGAAACTAAAGAGTTAGTTGTGTTACCAGTTTTAATGTCTCTTATATGCCCATAGATTTCTGCTCTTTTCTCTGAAGTAAAATGTATTGCCGTTTAGGCAGCGGATTTTGGAAACATCTTCGTTCGACAGGGAATCTGTGTTTTTGGAGTTATTCTTTACTATTTGTTGTATTGTTTTTGTTGTGGGCGTAGTAGTTTTTATACTAAAGTAATTTAAGTTTTTTCAATTAGAGTGGTTGTGGGATTGTGGGGTAATATTATGTGTCTTTTTGTAGGGTTGGTATTTGGGCAAGGTTTATTCTTATTATCTTTAGGATGTACGGACTCCCTAAAGCACACTAAAACAACATCCATCAACACCCACTTATCTCTGGTATAAAAATGCCCTTCCGTGACATTGCAAAATATATAACCTAAATATTAACACCATAGGTACAATTAACCCTTCACATTTTAAAATTTTAGTGACCTCCTCAACAAAATAAGAATCATAAACATCTTAAATAAAATCATAGATAGCCTTGACATTCAATCCTTATATACAAACATACCCGTTAAAAATGTAACCTCCAACTAAAAATTACCTTGAAAAAATAAAAAAAAAACTCTTCCATGATCTATCTCGAAACTCATTAAAATAACTGAATTATGCACCAGCCATTGCTTTTTCAAATACAATAATACTTACAACCAAAAGAAAGTTGGTCTTCCGATGGGATCTCCTCTGAGTGGCGCTCTAGCTGGCCTTCACCAAGAATATTTGGAATCCTAACCTTTCGAACAAATCCTACCAAATGATATCTAATACTTTTGATGCATCGACGGAATTTTAATCATTTATCACAAAGAACATAACATTCCTTCAATCGTACAGAAACTCAACCGAGTTGAACCAAACATTAATTTCACATAGAAACTTGAGAAAAATAATTCCTTACTTCTCCTGGACTTCTTAGTAATAAACAACAATAAATTAGAATTCAAAATTTACCACACGATAACCAACTGAAATGATTACGTATTGTAATATGCTAACGTGACTGCAGGCGTTGTGTATCGGCGGATGTTGTTGACAGCTTCATCCGGCCGAAGATAATATCAACAAGGTGATTATCGGAATATCACTTTGACCTATGGACGTGCTTCAACTTGGCGAATGGTGGCAGATACCTCCGCCCATAGAGGCGTGCTTGGGCAAATAGCCAATGGGGAACAAGGAACACATGGACGTGAAATGTAACCAATGGAAATCAAAGAAGTGAGACGTGGGCGTAACCAAAACCAATGAAAAAGAGGAATTGCTGCTGGTCACGTGGGAGTTGTAGACCATATAATTTCCAAAATTTTGGCTAAAGTTGGTTGTTCACAAGCTCTTCCGATTCCCGATTACCCCATCGTGTGTGCGAACTCTCTGCGATTACTCCTCTGCTCCACACAAGTATCATCGTCAAGAATAAAAATGTAATCTTATATTTTTTTCCTCAACACTTAGCTGTAATATACAACAATATATTTTTATTCGAACCACAGCGATAAAACTAAAACTGGCATCCTCATAGTTTTTTCCCCCTGGAAGCCCTTACAATCTGCTGCCCCAAATTTCTAAAGGAAGAATTTGAACACATCAAAAACTTTTTTTCCAAACTACAATATCCCGAATCTGTCATTCACTTTGCGAAATCAAAAGCCATAAAGATCCACAAACATGCATCCCACAATATGAATTTAAAAAAATAGCCCAAATACCAACCCTATAAAAAGACATATTATATTACACACAATCCCACTACCACGCTAATTGAAAAAATTAAAATTACTTTGGCATAAAAACCACAACCACCAGAAAAAAAAAAACAACAACAAAAAACAATACAACAAATAGTAAAGATAAATTCCAAAAACACTGATTCCCTATCGGACACAGATGTTTACAAAATCCACTGCCTGAATTGTCATAAATGTTACTTGAGAGAAACGAGCAGAAATCCTAACAAAAGAATCTATGAGCATAAAAGAGGCTTTAAAACTGGTAACACTACAAACTCTTTAATTTCTCATAATATGTTAACTAACCACACTTTCAATTTTCAAAATTCTGCCATATTTGCTTTCATTCATGACAAAAATAAACAAAGAATAATTGAAGCATGTACCATAGCATACCATAACCCAATATCACAACGACAAGGCTTTTTTTTCAAAATATCAACATCTATAGGAAAAATAATACTAACAGAATTAAAATTTAGCTTAAAGATTTGCTCCCTTTCTCTATGCATTTAAAGCAGTAACACCTCAGAAATACGTTTCTCAAACCACAAAACGCCATTTACTTTTCAAAAAAATACCGTTGCATGACATTACGCAATTTGAACATATAAACCAGTATTAATCTGGTTTTTTTCCAAATTGCAATATCTACAAGCCCTGATGAAGACTTCCTATTGAATCAAAATTTATCTATCATAATTTTTCATTCTAAGATAATTTTGATAAATGTTTTTGCATTAAAAAGATGATTGAAGTCAAAACACACTGTAAAATAAACAAACTATCAAACTTATATCTTTCTTCAGTTTTATCTTTTTTACGCACAAACACCCATGTATTTATATATATACATATATATATATATATATATATATGTTGGTAGGTAGTGCCTTATCATTATATTCCTTACGTACGTACTACCATGGATTACTATGATATGTACGCAACATATCATCAATACAATACAAATTATTATTGTAATCTAACATAAAATACCAATATTGTACAATATTTCATAGTATACTGCAAGACAACATATCCCCCCCACCATGATATTTACTGTGATTCTGGCCTACCATACAACACTCGCTTAATCACGCTTACAAATCATACCTTTATTTTCCTTGAAATGCAATGATGATGTTTTGTACTTTCTTATAATCACCGACATATATAGAAATAAATAAAGAATTTTTTTTCTCGCCTCTACAGTAGCAATGTTCGCTACAACGGCGTTCTCCTATCTGGTAAACAGCCTCAAGTTCATCGCGCTGTGCATGTATCTTCACATAAACATACACTAAAACCATTTACATATCCACACACAGTAATACGTAACTATAACACACACACACACACACACACACACACACACACACACACACGCACGCACGCACTCACGCACACTCACACTCACAGGTACACGTAAAGATTTCTACACAATCCTAATGGATTTTTAATGTATTTTTCGATTTTTTCGATTTATTCATTTTCTTTCGTTTATCTGCCTGATGATTGTTGTTTTTAAAACTTCATGAAACCAAAGGTCGCCGACAAACTTCCTTGGCATTAAATATATAAATCTAATATATATATATATATATATATATATATATATATATATATATATATATATGTTGTGTAGTATTAATGACAAGTTGTAAACATTTTTTGTAAAAGTTCTTATTTTTTACCGAATTGTTTCGTTCTATTATATAGCATTTTCTACGGTATATATATATATATATATATATATATATAGGTCTTTCAGTTTAAAAATACGTACACATATATATACACGTTGGCATATTGAACTTATATAAAAATGATCTATAATTTGTATACGAACTTACCACACACACACACACACACACACACATATACGACCACATACATATTACATAAATTGCTTTCTGTTTAATATGTATATGTTAGTCGTCTTAATGCAAATGATAAAAACGTCCCCAATAGAATTCGAAAACTTCAAAATAAAAAAAAAACAATAAATGGCTTAAACCAACATAATTTATTGTACCTCCGGATATTAACTTAATAAAGTTTGTTATCTCAAAGGGACAAATCATTTGAATGGATAGATTATAAGTCAAAATAAATGTAAACTAAATAGAGACTTTTACGCTGATGTTGCAAATACCCGTACTAATTTCCAATATATATATATATATATATATATAGTATTCGTGTGCGTGTGAAATTTTATCTAACACATACGTAGGCAGATACAAAGCGTTTGGGCTACAAAAAACTAATGTATATGTTAACATGTATATATATATATATATATGTGTGTGTGCGCGCGCGCATGTGTGTGTGCATGTGTGTGCATGTGAATGCAGATGTACCTAAATATACATATTTGGAAATAACATTTTCAAATATCGATTATTAATCAATATTAGGATGGGTATAGTTTCATTTTAGTTTTGGTGGAAATAGCATTAGAGCTATGTTGTTTTAAGTAACCTCATAGAAAGAAAATTTGCTCGAGTACTTTTCTTTTAGATTTCTTTATATTAGCTTTCATTTGTTTATCGATTATAATATTAAAGATGAAAGTATCTGAGCAATATTTTCGTCAAAGTATTGCTTATTGTTTAAATCACTCAAAATTTGGCTTAAACTTCTTTTAGCCATGAATAAATAAATATATATATATATATATATATATATATATATATATATATATAAGAGTGTTGGTTGTCACTAAATCACTTTGTAGGCAAGTGTCGAACCAAGTGAATTATAATATGGAGAGTGCTCAATAACTAGGATAGATCAATTATATTCTATATATATATATATATATATATATATATATATATATATATATATATCCTTATTATATATATATATATATATATATATATACGTTTTCACTGATAAAGAAATAATTCAAACCAAACTCAAAAGAGGCAGATTCGTGAATATACAACCAAACACTCAGGTTTTATTTACTACTGGTGGAGACACGCGTTTTAAACTTTGAGGGCACTAGTCTCAATCTCCCTCCACCATGTGCCCTGGTGAATTAAAGTCTTGATATCGCACATGTACGTTTCTCTAAATCCTATAATGCACTACCCCCGAGAGACAACTCTCTTCCTATGTCTTGGGGGAACGCTACTGATATTTTTTTCGTTAGGTCTGACCCCTAATATCTCTTTTCAGTGTTTAACCATAGCGAGCACAATTGGTATTAATGTGGAGATGCCTCATTTTGCGATTGCACTTTGATAAAATCCAGTGAGGTCTTGCTTCAGTCCACTTAAATGTGTCTGGTCAGGAAGTGACGGAGATGGTAATTCAAATATGTCCATTAATATGTCAAATTATATGGTTGGCATGTTGTCAACCTGTTTGTTCTGAGTGTATCCTGGCTGCAATTAATTTCTTTGTCATGCCCAGAATAGTTTACCAACTTTTAAGTCAGACAAACAGTCCTTTTTCTTTTCTTGTGTATGGTACCTGGAATCCATTTTGGCTGTCCACGCCTTTAGCTTCTATAAGACACTGGTGTGCCGGCCAAGAATGGTTTTATTTTATTTTTAGATGCGTCTCACTTTTATGTCTACTTTTTTGGGCATAAGGCATCTAGTATCGTCCGGAGCTTTCCTCTCATGAATGCATCTGCTGGAGACATTCCATTTTTCACCGTAGTATTTGTGTTATTCAATACGAAAAGAGAAAATATATCTAGTATCTCTTCTGTTGTCGATATCACCCCTGCCACTTTGCTTTGAGCAGTGCACATTAAAAGGTATCCACAAAACGTTCTGCTTGACCACTGAATTTTGGCCAGTAGAGTGTTGACCGAAGATGTGTGATCCAGCATGAACTGCAGTAGAGATAGAATGTTTCAGATGTAAATTGTGATCCATTGTCTGAGACTAACGTTTCCAGCAGTATATTTTGGCTGAATAATCGTTTAAGAATGGCCCTCGTTGAGTGGATATCTGCATTCTGGATTGGGAAAATTCCTGTCATTTGGAATGGGCATTGCCCACTACCAAAGTCTTAGGCTATTGATGAGGCCATCAAAGCCCACATGTGTTTAGTTATATCCAGTGTGTGTCGATAATCCTAAGTGAATATTGTGTGCTTCCGTACAAGGGATGTAAGTCTTTGTTTGTCATTTCTAAAGTCTACGGGCTATGGTTTTCATCCGGTTGATAGCAGGATGTGTTCGATGTAAATGTTTGAGGACCGCTTTCCTGAGCTTCGGGGGGATTACAACACGATTCCTGAACATCATACAGTCATCTTATACAGACAGAGAGATACTGTGACGATTAAACTGTTGAAGGTCTACTGTGAAACTAGGAGGCCATGAATGTCTGAGAAACTTGCAGACTTTTCGTATCATTGTGTCTTGTCGGTTCTCTCGTTTAATTTCTGTCCTAGTCACCGGAATTGTTCAAACACAACCTGTGAGTGTTCACTGGAAATCGTTCTTATTGAGGATATCAGCGACGATGGTGTCATCATCTGGAACTGTTTGTCAGCTGATGAGGCGAGACAGAGCTTAAGACTAACCAAAATCAGTAGTCCTGCGGTACTGGATTTCAAAGTCGTACTCCAGCTGAATGAGCGCCCACTGTTGGAGTCGACTTGCTGAGTATACCGGAGTCTTCTTCTTTGCACCTAATATTGGGAGATTACTCCCAATATTAGGTGCAAAGAAGAAGACTCCGTGGTCTGTAAAGAGCGTAAAATAGCGCCCAAATACGATTTTGTGGAATTTCTTCACTCCAAAAATCTGGACAAGTGTTTCCTTTTCCAGTTGCCTCTTGTTGCACTCAGCAGGCGTCAGTGATCTGGCTTCACACATAATAGCTTTTCCCGCTCTATCCGCAAATATGTGTGAAATCACTGCTCCTGACAAACTCAGAGAGAATGGCTTCGAGCTGACGAAGAAAAGAAACAGAAGGTACCCCGCAAAAACAATTACCGACGCCGACTACGCCGATGACATAGCGATACTGGCAAATACACCCGACCAAGCCGAAACACTACTGCATAGTTTGGAACGAGTAGCCACAGGCATAGGCCTCTATGTTAATGCACACAAAATGGAATATATGTGCTATAATCAAACCGAGGACATCTCCGCTCTCGAAGGAACCCCTCTTAAACTAGTAGACAAATTTACTTACCTATGAAGCAGCGTCGAATCAACCGAAAAGGACATCGAAACGAGGTTAACGAAAGCATGGACATCTATCAATAGGCTATCGATTATATGGAAATCAGACCTAACCGATAAAATGAAACGCAGTTTCTTCCAGGCAGCGGTCACATCGATACTGCTATATGGCTGCACTACATGGGCGCTAACAAAACGGCTGGAGAAGAAGCTAGACGGCAATTACACAAGAATGCTGCGTGCAATCTTGAACAAGTCCTGGCGGCAACACCCCACAACCCACCAACTGTACGGCCACCTGCCCCCTATCACGAAAACTATTCAAGTTAGACGAACCTGACATGCAGGACACTGCTGGAGAAGCAGGGACGAACTCATAAGTGATGTACTCTTATGGACCCCCACACATTGCCGTGCAAAAGCAGGACGACCAGCAAGAACATACATTCATCAGCTATGTGAGGATACGGGATATTGTCCTGAAGACCTACCTAGGGCGATGAACGATAGGGAGGAGTGGCGAGAGAGAGTCAGGGATATCCGTGCTACCAGCGCGACATGATGATGATGATGATGATGACACTATGATATGAACCATCAGCTGCCACGGCTATCTTTTGACTTAGATTGGTGTGTGTAAGAAGTATGTCCAAGTTCAACATTGACTTGATTTTGTAAAGGCTTCCCAATAGAGTAAGAGCCAAGATCATTCAGTGTTAAATGTGTGTGTGTGTGTGTGTGTAAAGTAAGATGTTGTTTAGTACACTATAATGGTATAATCAATAAAGCTTACCTTTCACTACACTACTTGCTTTTTAATATATTTTAAGCTTGGAGTTAAAAGACCTGAAACGATCTTTGCTCATACCAATCTCATTAAAGAAAAGTGCCCAGGCAAGTTAAGCTGTAAAACTAAACAAGAAGACCAGGATATGTGATAGTTGAGTAAAGTTGGCAACCGTAGTCGAGGGCGACCAGAAGGCTCCCTTTTCAATAGCTACTACACCAAGGTGTAGGAGAGGGTGCTACCCTTTCCCTGGATTGCTCCACTTTACCCTCAATACGTAACTTATATTGCTGAGTGTTAAGCAAGGAGGTATCAAGTACTATTTTTAAAGTCTCCATTGACGAACACTCTACCCACTGGGCTAATGAGCCGGTGAATAAGTAGCCTGAGGTTATTAAAAGAATTTGGAGATTTTATTCCAAATTTTGCCTGAGAGCCTCTGAAATTTCAGAGAATTCGGAAAGTCGGTGGAAATAAAAAAAAAATCTGATCGTTCAACCCAAACTTTTTTTTTTAACCCTTTCAAGGTTGGTGATTTAACATTTGGTATAAATCCCAAGATCGCACGACCAGCAGCAGTAGATTATGATACTTTAAAAATAATCTATAATTGCACTCGAACAACATAATGAATAACATTCAGAAGATTTTGGATCTTACAAACATATGTATAATGTTACACAACTTTAAAAACAAGCATGATCTCTTGAGATATTTCTTATGAACACTCACTTGATTAAAAAACGAAAATAATACATTGATGTATTCTAGTATATTTCTAAAGGTACCTTTAATCTCATAGGCATCGTATTTGGATGCAAGCAGGCCTGTCCATTTTATTTCCCTGGCGACTGAAACGTTTTACCAAGCAACTGCAAATGACTACATCTACATATTCCTATTCTGGACCAATCAGAGAAAGTAACTGGAATTACTCTTTAATAATGAGATAATCTAACATGACGTTATTGAATTAATGTTGAGAAACTAAAGAAATAACGCAATGACCAGTTGGAAATATGTGTCGCTAATAAAACCCGTCCGAAAGACAAGCTGACAGTGAAGAGATAGCGTTATCTATCTATCAATCTGTCAATCTCATCAAATTCTGTTTATCTATTAAGTTTTGCCTAGTCTGGAAAATGAAGGCTCTCGTGCCGTAATGGTTTATCGTCAATAGAAGTGGACTTGGCTACTCAAGATCAAAACCTGAACGATACTGTTTGTATTACATATAGTGGTAATACCCTTGAGAACGGTATAAATCAAACAATTTATCAACCCCCAACTATGAATTGGAGTAAAGACTTTGATCTTTAACCTGGGTTAGGAAACCGATTTTGGAGAAGGAAAACTGAATTCAAACTAGTTGTCTGCCTGGCTATTTCTGTCCAAGACACGCTACATGAGTAGCGCCTTCTCTTGCCCAAACAAGGTGACGGGTTCTGCAAGAGATAATGAAAGGGTCAGGAAAACAGGCCTCAAGTTAATGTTGTTAAGTGTTTACTCTCTTTGAATGTTTTGCCCAGTCGTCTGAGGCTGTAGAATACACCGAATGCACCTCTACAGAGGGGTAAGCCCCCACCAACGAGTGTCCTGGATATGACACTAAAAAATCTGATGGTGAGGTTCCAGTAATGCTGGAGCTTTGGGGAATGCACAGTACTCCTTCATTGCCATCGCTCTCAGGTCCACTCTGGCCCGGAGTGGTAGCACCTGATAAGGGCCCTATCTATGGGTTAAATAGAACTAACTGCATGCTTATGCTAAAGTGAATCGTTTGACTAAACTGAATAGCTTGAAACAGAAATATTTTTGACAATTAAACCTTACTTACATTTAAACAACGTGCTTATGCCAAACAGAATTATTTGAAATGGAACTGTTTTTTGACATTGAAATTGTACTTACACTAAACTGATTAGTTTAATATAGAACTGCTTTGATATTTAACTGTGTGTAAACAAAAATCTTTTCTTACACTAAACTGAATTAACACTATTAGAACTGATTGACTAAACTGAATTGCTTGAAATAGTAATGTTTTCACAATTAAACTGTACTTATATTTAAACTGCGTGCTAACTCTAAACTGAATTGTTTGAAATAAAACTGATTATTTACATAAAAATGGATTTGGCCTTAAATAACATACAAAGATTGATTTGCCATAAAACCCAACAAACCAACTATCTTTGAATTTTTTGTATACCTGTGACGGTACACCCACCCTCATCAAACATGGGGTGATTCCGGTTCCATTCCACTGACCGTTCCACTGGTTAGATTTATCCTTGGATGATACGATTAATTTGCTATCTGTCCACATTGGGATTTTTAAATAGAGACAATAGATCAAACACTGATTAGAGTCGCTGGTCGATGAGTAGTCGGATGAGACCGCACAATTAAGGAAGTAAAGAAAGAAAGTCAACGCCAGTAAACAAAGAACAGACTCGACTTGGTGATAAAAATAATTCTTAATAAGAAGGAAAAAATGTCTTTAACAAATATTCACCCATCTCAGAGGTGGGAGGTTTGAGTTAGAGACCGGGTTTACAAAGTAACAGTCAGTCAATTCACTGTGAAAGTTTACGCTTTTTCTATTCTCTCTGTCTACAGTCGGGTGCAAAGCAATCTCAAACGGTGGTTGTGTTTGCTTTCATTTAATCCCTGGAATTATTTCACAGTGTTGTAATATGATAGACTTTCTTCACTTTCTATACACAGGGTAATCTGGTAGAAAGTCACGACTCGTGAAATTCTTGCAGTCAACGTCTGCCATTGTCGTGTTATTTCGGGCTTTCTCAGTTTCTGTCTCTGTCTTACTGGTTCTCTCTGTCTCTTTGTCTCTATCTATCTCACTCTGATTATCATGTTCTCTCAATTAACTTCCCGTTTTATATACCCAGGGCAGTTTGGTACAAGATCAGGTCTCAGCTGCTCCCCACTGGTCTCTAAAGAATCTTATTATCTAGATTTCTCTGTGCTTCTTTATCACCAAGAATCTGGCGTAAGGGCATCTCGTGACCGCTCCGCGCTGGTCTCTAAAGTATCAGTTTTATCTTGATTTCTTCTCGCTTTTTTTTCTCCACGAGTCTGGCATAAGGTTACCTCAAAACATCACATTATCTCAGTCTTTATTCGCTTCTCTCACAGAGTTATATATCGGTAAGACTTCATCACATCCAACCAACATATAATATGACTTTTCTCTACCTCTCCACACTGGTTTATCTGGCGTAAAGTCAGAGCCCAGAGCGATATGAATCTAGTTGTCAATTCACTCTCTCTTCGCAGGACCCTATCGAGGGGGGAAATCCCTTGTATTTTATGTATATCTTCCATCTGATGGCTTGTGTTGGGCTAAGGCAAAAATATTAATTTTCTCCTAATTAAATCCCTACAATTAATTCCATCTACCACTATTTACCGCGCCCTCCACATCTGCTTTACTCTCACTGTTACCCAAAAGAGATACTCTTCACCAAATTTGGAATTATTACTAATTTTATACTTACGTGATATAACGTCTGTAACTGTTCAATCATAACCCAAAAAAAATTGAACTCAGTATCGTTTTAGGCTTCTGATTCAGTGGGACAATCAAAATAATAATTCTCACACCATTATTCAATTTATTTTTCTTCGTTTTATTTCTCTTTATAAATATAAGATATTCTCCATTTATCCCTTTTAAATCTGTTTCCGTTAATTTTTCCTTTTTACCATATTTACCAACCCCTCCGCTCGGTCTGGATATGATACAAGATCCTTTTTTAACGGAGGTCTGAATTCAGAGTATTCCTTCTCCTAGACTAGTTTCCTCGCCAAGGCTGAAGAACCCAGTCTGTTCAACTATTTACCCATAGCTGGAGGGAGAATAATTGGATTCATACCTTTCCCAAGGGTATTAGGGCTATGTGAAATGCAATCAGCTTCGTCCAGGATTTGAACTCATGTCGCTGTGTCCATACCTCTTTACAATGTACTGAGTTCATTCTTCTAAAATTCGCTTCGGTCAATTCTTTCTTTTCTGGTCAATAAACTTTTTAGACTGTCTTTACCGGACAACACACCCTATTTGGTATAAACAAGGCAGCAATGTGTTGTAAATAAACAATAAAAACAAATAAAACGTTCACTAAATAACTTTAATAAAAACAGGTCAACATCATTTATATTTGATAATGCCAATTTAGCAACCCGTTTGTAATATCTGAATGTACGTCAAGTAACTGAGATTCATTATCTATATATATATATATATATATAGAGAGAGAGAGAGAGAGAGACTTATTCTTGTTATTGCTTAAATAGGCTTTAGGTTGTTAACAATTCTGGCTTTTACTAAATGGTTACCCACTTTAAAAAATCTGTACGCCTTGCCCTGTATAAATAGGCAGTAACACGTTGAAAATAAAATTAAAACATAAATTGAATGTCATTTAATTAAGATCAATTACCCAAACGTTACCTGGAGCGACTCTAAAATCTTTATATTTAACAATAGGCATCTCACATTCCCACTGTGTGTGATCAGTATCATCTAGCCCCTCCCCTTGTTAATACTTAGTGATCGAGTCTGGTGACTTCGGCAATTTTGATTAACAATTCTTCTTAGCCCGGAGTGCTAAATGATGCATATATTTTTAAACCTTGTCAATTGAACGAGATTTTAAAGTTTTTTCAATTTGTCACTTTTTTAGCTGCTGGCTTAGAAAAATAACTTATTTAAACGCATCGTTCACTTTCAATCTTGCATTCCTTTACAAAATTAGGTGAAGAGAAAAACTTCCTAAAATAGAATTAAAGTTATGATGAATTGTAATTTTTTAATGAGCGATAATATTTTTCTCTCGCCGTTTCATATATGTTCTTCAAATTTTTTAATTATGTAGATTTTCGGTTATTTCCCCCTGTTGATAGCAGAGTCATCAGTTTCTGGTCAGTAAATTTTAGAGAACTAATCTCTCCAAGCGTTACTATTGTAAGTTCGGTTCTAACTCCATTCTCTACCCTTGCAACCTTTTGGCAAGATTAAATTGTGTTTATCCACAAAAACATTTAGTTTCCTTTTAATAAATCCTGCTATTACATCGGCTTAGATTGACACTTTTGAGAAATATTTGTTCATCACAACTTTATTATTTGACTAGTGTTAAAAAAAGGGTGATGAGCATTGTGTTATATCAAACTTCTATTTCACGGTAGTTGAGGGCTTTGAAAATAAGTAATCGAAAACATTGCTTTTTACATGTCCCAAACACTGACAAGCTATAAGTATTCATTTATCCAGTCCCTCTACCATGAGCAAGGTCAGTATTAGGTGGTGTATAACTGATTTAAATTCAGAGTGTAAAAGACTTGTTTCATAACATAGGCTAAAGAACCCAATACGTCCAACTAGTTACCCATGGCTGAGAAAGTGGTTCATGATTTTTTCAGCAGCATTAGCGCGAAGTGAAATACAAACAAATCCGTTCAGGATTTGAACTTGGATCGAAGATTTCAATTTTTACGACGAAAATCATATCACAAATTGCGCCTCTGAATAGTTTATAAGTACTTTAACCATCCAATTCGACGCAAAGGTGTACCAATTGTCAATACATATAGCAAAAGAAATTATATACAAAAAACACCAACATCGGGAAAGCAATTCTACAGCAACTGGTTTTAGGAGATAAAATCAAAGATTCATCAAGTTGTAAGGTCTCATTACATCTCTGAATCTGTGTGAGCAATGTTCAAGGTCCGGAACGATTGTATCAGAGCTCATGCTACGTTATAGGGTTTGTATCTACATGGGCTTTTTGGGATATTTTGAATAAACGAAATTCAACGTTTGAGACTGGACACTCATATGTGTCAAACATCGACAATATTCAAAATCAATCTACCTGGCGGTCCGTTTCTTAATTGGGGGATTATTTCCTTCCATTTGATTATTTGCTGTATACAATTACCCTTCAAAATATACTCAATGGATTTTGAAACAAAAAATAAAGTGTGCATAAATTTTGGGTTTCTGTTAGGACAACAAAAGTGCATTTTCTTTTTGATTGTTTTTTGATTAATTTAATTTTTTTCTAATTATAAAAGAATTGCAAAAAATAAACTTTACAAAACACACAAATTTACAATTTGCATTCACGTTTTATACGGTGAAAAATGAAACTGAAGATAAACCATATCCCCGTCACTAGGGCTCCAAATACACTGACTGTGTCCCCTGCTGTGAGGTAAGTTTGCCCTTTCAAAAAGAGATGGACTTCGTTTGAAACTAAACTGTACCTGATCATCGGAATTGTGAAATGACTTTTCATTGCTATCAATCCCAAGTTTACTCTGATCCAAACTGGTAGCACCAGCTAGAGATCCCTGTATGGATCAAATAGATCGGCATAAATAGTATTCGTATCGGATAAGAATACGTGAAACCAATAATTGTGTGCAAACATATCGTTATCAAATAAATTTATTGATGTTAGAAAAACTTAAAACCCTTTTACTATATGCAAATTACTTGTATTAAGGATAGTTATTATTGTTATTATTATTAGTAGTTGTAGTTACTTAAACCCATATAACTCTATTCAAACATGATTATTGTTAAATGGAAATAGTTTCTAGAAACCTTACAATTCTGTATACTCAATTATATCATTCCTTAACTTCTAGGAATAAAATAACCCCAGATTGGTTGATATACCGCTAAAATTAGTCAATCAGTGGAAAAAAATGATCTCATCGAAATAACGACAGGTCTTCCTATTTACTAAGCAGACACAATAGAATGTTGTCAAATCTTTGAAGAGATATGAAGTGACGTGTTTGTCTTGGTGTTCATGCCAACAAACTTTGACAATTAAACGTGTTTCTTCAAAATCCGTGGCCTGTATTATCAAAGAGGATGAAGAAAAACAATTAAAAAACTTTGTATGGGTGCCAACATTTAGGAGCACAAATCCCAAATGACCCAAGTTTTCTTTGCGAAATTGTGAGGAAAAACTGATTGTTATTTTGAGGTTCTATAAATATATTATGTTTTGGCCTGAGTGTGAGGCAAATATAAAGCAAGAAGGAGATTCTATTTATTCAGAAAACTGGTTACATTCATTAATGAAATATCTATCTATCTATCTATCTATCTATCTATCTATCTATCTGCGTGTGTGTATTCATAAATAAGCTCTTCTTGTAGATAAAGAGTGACTTAGTTTAGGGGTTTTCTGGGAAGGATTGCTATCAAGTGTTATTGATTCTATACCTACGTTATTTTAATTTATATATAAAAGCTCTATCACCGATATTAAGCATACTTCATTTATGAATATGGCAAACAGCATTATATATATATATATATATATATATATATATATATATATATATAAAAGTCATTATAAAATTCAAGGAAAATATTGCTCTACTATATATTGGAATATAAGATGGATGACTTCATTCAAATGTCTTCATATGGAGATTCTAATGCTTCCTTTTAATTTAGCAATATATAAATGACAACATGCGCCATCTTTTTTTTCTTAAGTGATTGGTGAATATATCTACACATATACAAGGTATTATAACGGTTGAATTTTTATTTCTAATATTTTTAGAAACTGTTTTCAATGACCTGGTATGATTAATAAACAAAATATCGATCGCTTTCTAGATAAACAATGTTTTAAAAACCCGATTGTTTTGAAAGAAAATGCATTGTTTTTATATACACAAATAGTAAGAATTAATATACACATGTAAAAGCCAGCGTCAGTAAATAAAAAAAAATCAACGATTCATCATTGACACACACAGACACACATATATATGTGCATGTAATTGTATTACATATACTCATTTAAACAAAAATAGCACCCACATAGAACCACTCACATATGAATACTCATACCATTATATATATATATATATATATATATATCAGTGGCGACTCTAGCCTATTTTTGCTGCTCGTGCCCCCCGCCCTCTGTCAACTTCAGTTCCCAACCCGTGGTCCGTGGACCCAAAGTAAGTCATCATAGTTGCTATTGCGTGATTCTCCATTGTATAGCACAGATTGACACACGTACCTTGCATGGTGTTTTTTTCGTAAACAATCAAGATACTATATAATTTGTAGTCTTGTTAATACAGCAGATAAGATAATTTTTTTTTTTCCTTTCAAAAGTATAGAAGAAAAGAGATGTTCATTACTATGACGAGAAAAATATGTTTATTAGAATAAAGAAACTGATGACAATATACACAGACACAGCTAGTAGTTTCAATTTCGCTTACAATAAAGATTATTTGTTGAAAATATATTCAAATAAACAAATTTTACAGAATGTAATATATGCAACAATCATTAAAGAAATAGAGATCTGTTAGTGAAAAAACGAATTAAAACACGCCGTCTAACCCACATTTACCATAGCGATGATGATGACGTCGGCGACTGCTCTAATCTGCTATCCCCCCTCTCTCTCTCTCTCTCTCTCTCTCTCTCTCTCTCTCTCTGTCCCTCTCCCTCTTCACAATACATCTATCAGTAGTCACAACGTGCTAAGATTTTTGAGCACGATGTTTGGGTTGCTCTTGCTATTGGCTACAGCCAAAAGCGTATTTCTCTAACATTACTGTTATTATAAGGGTCTAGTGCTCGGCACGGATAGCGCGTGTTCAACATTATAGCCGATTTTATGGGATGTTCAATGAATCTGACGGTGGCCGGACAAAGACCATCCGTTCAAAACAACATCGTTGTATTATTCCCAGATATATGTATGAACTTTTGGCAACTTAGTTATTGAAACTTGAATAGATACGTAATTTAATTGAGATCAGACTAAGTATGTTTGCTAGAAATTAATGGATGATTTTTAATCCATTTTGAATAACATTGACCGAGTTATTGCTCGTGCCGGGCACGAATAGCACTAGTCCCGTCTCCGCTCCTGATACATATATATATATATATATATATATATATATATATATATATATATATATATATATATATATATAATGTTTCAGGTTCTTTATTTTAAAACTTCGTGGGTAATTTGATATCAAAGTCATATATTGGACACTTATTGTAGGATTATAACCCTTCTGCTGAGATGCAGCCGACTAAACAGAGGGCGCCAGAGTCAAATTAAGGATGAATTTGTCCAACATTGTTTTCTTCATTGGACACTGATTGTTTTCTACTGTTTACTGAAGTGTTCTTTCTTAAATTAATACAGAAGTTTTTCGACCTATTATTTTTAATGGAAACATGGTTATAGCATTTAAGAAACACGCACACACAGACACACACAGACACACAGACCTATATATATATATATATATATATATATATATATATATTTCTCTAAGAGAAACAAAATCGGTCACATTAGGATTATAGATTTATTTCCATCCTGTTATGGGTATTGATAAATATCAATAACAGCAACAGAAAACAGGTCTTCTTCAGATCTAATGGATAAATTAAATGACATACGGAATAGACACAGGAAGGAAGGGTGGGAGGGGGTAGAAGAGGGCTGAAGAGTTACCTCCCCCTTTACTCCCCTTTTTTATTTTTATTTTTTCATTTTTTTTAATTTCCGGTTGCAATCACAGTAAATTAAATTTTAAACTTTTTATCCTAATCGTATTTCAACGTTAATTCCAGATTTAATAATAATCTAGGGAAGTACGACATTCCTTTATAACCTTACGTAAGTATCCAGGAGGATGGAAATAAATTTATAATCCTATCCTAATATGACCGATTTTGTTTTTCTTAAAGAAATTATTGCTCTGTGATGTTAGTTACATTGAGCTCTTTACCAAGAAAATTTTAAATGTTCTAGTGGAAAGAATTTGTCCTGATGGAATTATTCCTAACTCCGGTTTATCTGGACTGAATATATATATATATATATATATATATATATATATATATATATATAGTGAGAGAGAGTGAGAGAGAGAGAAAGAGAGACAAAGATGCTAGACTGACCGCTTTTATCGCATGACTAATTGACGATGATGGAAAATACACAGTACTTAAGTTACGGACCTGACGCCACAATTTTAGTATATATATATATATATATATATATATATATATATATATATATATATATATATATATATATATATACAGAGAAAGGTTTGGTAAGAATTGCCTTTCTCTGAGTTTATTTGAATGATATTTTGATTAAAAGAATAAAAAAATCAATAAGTGAAATATTGTATTTATTTTCTTTTGTTTATACATATCTGGTTGTGCTTATATGTATATGGAGAGTGGGGGCGGGAGACAGACAAATAGACAGACAGACAGAAATAGTAGATTCTGGCAAATCTATTTATATGTGAACAAAAGAAGAAAATATGTTTTCGTGCATGTATGCACGTGTGAATGTGTTATGTGTGGATGTATAAATCTATGGATATATTTTTCGCTTCATAGTGGTTTCATGGTTGCTTACATACATAAATCAATAGAACTAATTAAATAAGCAATTATACACCAATACACACACGCAAGCACACAGATAATAATAATAATGATATATATATATGTTTATATAACGTATGTATATATTTATAAATGTTTCTGCTTTTTTGGGGGGGGTTCGTGTGCTTTTAACAAGTAAACATATATTTCATATCTCACAGCCATAATCATTTTTGTCTCAATAATAGTTTTCTCTAACGTAATAATTGATAAAGAAAAACACAATATTTCTTTACTGTGCAAATATAATACGGAGTATATTTTTGATATCAATCTTACGTTTATGATGTCAAAGAAAATGGGTGAGGCAAAGAAGTAGTATTTATGATCGTTTGTAAAACCTGACTTAAATTTTTTACATTTTTTAAGTGTTAACAATAATACAAATTTAGTTCGTTTTAATGGTTATATATATATATATATATATATATATATATATATACTAGTACAGGTTTGGTTAAAAATCACGGACTTTTCTTTTTCAGGATCTTATTAAGTTTTCTCTGACTTTCTAGCTTCTTTCTTCGAAGCAGCGTCCAATTGGTTTTACTCCTAAATGATATCGATCATATCGATTGGACATAAATAAAATCGCTTTCCATACTAGGAGAAAAAATATCAAAAAGCTTCAAATCTAATATGCAAACCAACCCAACACCAATCATAAACAATTCTCACAAAATAAATCTCGCACCCAAAATGAACAAAAGCATTAAAAAAAATTCCCACAGAAAACAAAAAAATTGAACATGATCAATAATTGAAAGTGCTTGGGTGAAAAAAACTTAGGGTAATTGCTCAATCAATTGTACCCTGACACAAAGAAACTAACTAGGAAGCTCCAGAAAAATTATCATAAAACTTATATAAAACAAGAAATTGGAGTAAAAATATGCGATATATATATATATATATATATATATATATATGTTTGTGTGTGTGTAAAACGACAACTACTACAAACTACAACTACTTGTTCTTTTTCGTATCAGATGATGTACTACTTATCTTTTTTCCATTAAAAAAAAATTGGGACGAGAATTGCCTATTGTCTGAGATAATGTTGGTGATATCCAAGTTCCTTTCGATGATGTCCTTATGACTGAATTTTTGTCTACCCTTTTTTATAATATGATTGAGCGGCCTATGGAGAGTCTAAGTTAGGAAGAGAACAGAAAGTTAATTTCTAGAGAAGGAAAGAGAGAAGAAAAAATAAGAAGAAAAAGCACACTGAGACACTACAGAACAGCCAGCTGAACTGAGTGAGTCAGGCAAAAGCACCCATTGTTGGTCAGCCAGTCACGGCTGAATGACAACGGTAATTAAAAATGACGAGAAAAATGAGCGGGGTCCCAGATCTTCTGAGCATGTGTGGAACAACCGAAAAAGGATATGTTCCTCTCTCCGACAACAGGCGGAAGTAAGGGGAGAACTTGAGTTGGAAAGTGTTGGCCGGGAGACGTGTGGAGGAAAAGACGACAGTTAAACACTCGCCACTAAAATGTGAAACCGGACGAAAGTTACCTGCACCATTTTCAGGTGATCTCTCAAAAGGGGTCACACCAGATTCGCAGCTGATGCGACGAAACACGCTAACAAATACATTAGAGCTGCAACAGAAAACCAGAAAGAAAATTCAAGGTCTGTGTCTGCTCTCTCCTTCTCTCTCTCTATCAATCCAAATCCCCTCTTGACATGTTGTATCTCTTTGTGAAGCTAATGCAGTCGACTCAGCTTTCATGCTCTCTTTCTTTCTCTCTGGTGACTATTTGCAGTAGTGAATCAACTTTTCGTCACCTTTGTTTATGATGAGGTTACAACAGGGTCCGACTACAACTTATGTTGAAGCAATACACTCATACACCCATTTTCCATGTGGTGGTATAAACGTCTATTTGGTGCCGTAACCAGTCTATGCCCTACACGATAAATACGAATTCGAAAACAGGTGAAAGAAAGAAAACAAAGAAAAATGGAGGAAAAAAGACAAAAAAATAAAAAAATAACATGAAAGGAAAGACGAAGTGAAAATGAAAAAAAAAAAAAAGAAGAGAAGAGAAAACATAGAAGTACTGATAAAAGAAGTAAAGAAAATTCAGAAAGTACAAAGAAGAAAAAACACACGAGACAAAGAAAAGCAAAGAAATGCTGCCTAAGTAGAAAAATGAAGACAGAATATACCGCCGGACGACTAAGAAATATAATACAATCAACCCATTGTTTCAAAGGAGAGAGATAAAGAATGTCAAAAAAGAGCCTGAAACAGGAAAAAAGACAGAAGAAACAACGACAGAAAAGCAGAAAGTGGAAAACACGAGGAAGCAACACGAAAGGCGAAAAGAGAAGAAGAATGAAAAAAAAACAGAGGAAGAACTAAGAGAAAAGAAAGAAATACAAGACCACGTGTCGTAGAAAAGATACCCCCACACACCAAAAAAGCACACCAACAATTAGAATGAGGTAAGTACCCTTCGACGTTTCCGTAGTCTCTTGCTGATATTTAGAATAAGTGGACTAAGAAAAGTTAAACGAAGGAAGAAAGAAAAGGGAAATTTACAAAAACAGAGGAAGGAGTAGGAAATATGTTTTTTAATGATTTTAATGAGTTTTTTAGTCTGATTTTGAGCTTGGTTGTCTGAGAGTTCAGCCTCGTTGAGTTTGGGATTTTATGTGGATATGCGATAAGTGTGGGTGCCCAACCGTGCCACAAGAAATAATCTTAGTCGAGTTTTGATGAAGTAAAGAGATAAATGGCAATGAAGTTTGTGCCACTTGTTTGAAGGCAGCGAAACTTATTCCGCCGGTTTGGAGGTAGTGGATTTTTTTAGAAGAGTTCAACTTAAAGGTGATTTCTTTGGGGTTTTTTTGCTTATTTTTTGTCTCGGGTGATTCAGATTTGTGTATTGGCAATGAGGTGAAAAAATAGACTGAGAAAAAAAGAGACGCCTGTGTCGACAGGGAAAGATCCTAAAGAAATATTTTACGAATACATGTGCTTGAGGGGAAGGTGGAGGACAGAGGAGACAGAAGGAGATAAAGAAAGGAAAGTGAACAGTAATTTACGAGTATTAAAAAAGAGAGAGAAAAGAATAATTGCTAGCGAAGTAAATAACACATGTGTTAAAAAAATTGGTTTGGATAAACGAAGGAATAAGAAGAGAAAGAGATAGCGCTATTGATTTTAGAAATAAAAAAAAGAAAGGAAAAAGAAAAGAATAAAACAAGGAGAGAAAGAAGGAACATTAGCGAATTCTGAGCAATTTAACGTGTTGTATGTTCCTTTGTTTATTTTATTTACTTTGAATTGTTTATACTGAGCGGGGGTCTAGGAATTCTTGTGGTTGTCGCGGAGAAATGTCATAAGAATCGGTTAGATAAGATTGCTGAGACGAACCCTTATTAACAACAACGGATAAATGATTAAATGAATAATTACGTATATCTGTGAGCCAACAATTCTAGGGACATAGTTTTAAATAGTTTTTCGGGGATAAAATGTTAGAATTGTCGGTAGGAAATTATATAACATGATTGAGCAGATTATGGAGAGTCGAAGTTAAAAAGAGAAAGGGAGGCTAATTTCTGGGGAAGGAGAGAGAGAAGAAAAAATTATAAGAAAAAGCAGACGGAGAGTCTTTGGAACGGCCAGCTTTCCTTAGTGAGTCAGGGCAAAGTACTCGTTGTTGGTCAGCCAGTCATGGGTGAATGACCATGTTAATTAAAAATGACGAGAAAAAACCGAAGGCCCCTTACTGCGCAGGTGTGGAAACACCAGAAACGGATATATTCATTCCTCTAACACGAGGCGGTGGTACATTTTTTCATGACTTATCTCTAAGTTTACGGTACAGGATTTGTTTTGGCAATCATCAACGACACTTTCGTCCGTTTACCTTTTTCCCTGTATATGCTGTCCGATTTATTCAATTCCCTATAAATATATGCATGTATAAATCTCTCTCTCTCTCTCTCTTTTTCTCTCTCTCTCTCTGTATATATATATATATTCATACAAATATATATATTTAGGTATACATATTCATGCACATTATACCGGGCCATTGGAATAATGGTTAGAGGGTTTGCCAATGGCTCGGGAGACAGGGTTCAATCCCAGGTCTAGTCATACCAAAGACTCAAAAAATGGTATTTGATGCCGCCTTGCTTTACACAATATACAGTAGAGATCAAAGTTAAAGTGGAGTAATCTATGAAATGGAGTAGCATCCTTGCCTAAACCTCGGTGTCGTAGTAATTGAAACCGAATTTTTCGGGTTGCCAACTTTTCTTTTTTTATTTATTCACACACACATACGCGTGCATATACACACAAACAAATACATATATATATATATATATATATATATATATATATATATACAAAGGATTTTATAATATTTTGTGTATTTTGTCACTTAAGCATATCTTATCAAGTCTTGGTAAAACTGAACTAGATTTACTTTTTTCTTCATATCTTTCAATTAACCAACAGAAAACCAGTGTTTCAGTGTTAGTATCAAAATCTCGAAGTATAACTACTGTCGTAACCTGCTGTCGTAACCTGTTGGACCAATTTTTAACAACACAATGGAAGTGTTCACCAAGACAGCCACCGCTCATATGGCAAAGATGGATCGAAATTCAACCGGCTTCACGCATCCACTTCTGGGATTTAACGAGAAAACAATAAAGTATCTAAAAAAATATTTCTGATCAATCAGAAACTGAGATGCACGATCCACAGCAAACAAATCTGAGCCTCCCCGTTCACTTTATAAAATGCCTAATTTTATAAAGTGAACGGGGAGGCTCAGGCTCGTTTGCAGTGGATCGTTTAGCTGAGTTTGGAGGTGCCCGTGGTGTAATGGTTATCGTCGTAGGAATTGGACACGACGATACGAGTTCAAATCCTGGACGAGACTGATTGCATTTCACATAGCACTAATACCCTTGGGAAAGGTATGAATCCAATTATTCTCCCTCCAGCTATGGGTAAATAGTAGGACAGATTAGGTTCTTCAGCCTTGGTGAGGCAACTAGTCTAGGAGAAGGGAAACTCTGAATTCAAACCTGTTAAACTCCGCTTAAAAAAATGACCTTGTGTTATATCCTGCCCGAGCGGAGGGGTTGGTAAATATGATAAAATGTAATTTTATAATTTCTACCCAGCAGGTAGAATAGATAAGGACACCAGTTGGAGAATACGTCCAGCAAGATGCTCAGCCATTCTTTTCGATTAATGCGAGTTATTGTACTCTATGACGAGAATATTTATATAATTTCTATTCTTAGTATTCAGTCTCATAGCTTCCGTTTAACAACAAACGTGAGATCAAATGAAATTTAAATTATATATGATATATCTCCATGAAGAACTACTTCTATTGTACTATGAAAGAATGAACGCTTTCTCTAGTAATATGGCTTGGTTTGGTGGGTTTTATGGCATATCAACCTTTGTAGGTTATTTAACGTCAAATCCATTTTTATGTAAATAATCAGTTCTATTCAAAACAATTCAGTTTAGCATGAGTACACAGTTTAATCCTCCAAAACATTCCTATTTCAAACTATTCAAGCAGTTATATATAACAATTCAGTTTCAATGTAAAAAATAGTTCAATCTAAAGCAATTCAGTTTAGCATAAGCACGCAGTTTAAATGTAAGTACAGTTTAGTTGTAAAAAACATTTCTATTTTGAGCTATTCAGTTTAGTCAGGCAATTCTACTTCAGCTAAGTCAGTTTAATTAAAGTACAGATTTTGTTTACACACAGTTACATGTTAGAACAGTTCAATGTTAAACAATTCAGTTTAGTGTAAATACAGTTTCAATGTCAAAAAACAGTTATATTTGAAATAATTCAGTTTATCACATTTGAAAAGAAAGTGACCTTGGCAGAATAAATCAGGATTTGATTGGTGTTTGTAGTTATTTTATCTTAAACAAATATGGTGTTGAAGATACTGATATATATTAGTCAGTTTTTAGCTGATAGCTCAAGGGGTCTGAAACTTGGGTCGGTGGTGTTAGTAAGAACTGGTTTATAAGATAACTGAATGAAAACGTATAAGCAAGATATCTGAGAAAAATACTTAATTTCTTAAAAGCAAAAATAAATTTTCATTGAAGTAATAATATTCATTTCGCGTTAGATGCACACGTGGAACATTATAACAATTTGTAATGTAAAAAGGAGATTGATAATGTGGGCAATCACTATGTGGTTTTCACGTTGTGAATGAATGACTGAAGGGGCGCTGTGTGGCTTCAGTTCGACCAATTTTTGAAATGGAGCCACAAGGCATCACCTGCCCCCTTGAGAAAATGAACGTGATGGCTTCACTCACCGAATAGCGAAATAACCTACGGCTTTGTGCACCCTAATGAGCAAGTGAGCAGCTGGCTTTATCCATCCTAATGGAAGAAAGTAAGCACTGGAATGGTTGTATTTGTCAGCATCAAATAGATCAGTTTGAAAATTATTATCATTATTGGATGAAAATGCTTAGATCATATTGCTGTGTGCAAACAAATGATTATTATGCAATTGAATTATTTTTGTTAGGAAGTCGTGAAAATATTCGACTTCATAAAATTACACAAATAGTTACCAAATGCTATAATATTTGACAAAGAGTAATCATTATTAGTTATTCGAAATAACATAAATTATCAATGGTAGAAAAGAATAATTGAAGCTATATAAATGGTTGAATTATTGATATTAGATAGGAATGGTTTGGTTTCTTTGTTATAATGGCATATCAACTTTTGTAGGTTATTCAATGCCAAAGCCATTCTCCTAGAAGAACAGTAGTGGTACTATTTAACTCATAGCTGGGAGGATAAGGGGGTTCATACTTTTCCCAAGGGTATTTGCACGAGAGTGAACGTAATAGCACGACTGGAGTACGAACTCGCTTACTACGATTCCGCAGTCCATTGCTTTAACCATTACACCACCACGACAGCCCCTAGATAGAAATACTTGATCCTATATAACTATGTGCAAACAAATGAATATAGACAAAAAAGAGTGCAGTTTAAAAGAACATTATTGAATATGGAAAATATTGTTATGATTGTAATCAAGCAGTTTGTGACAAATCAAAATTCGACATTAAATAACCCATTAGGAGTTTATATGTGGTTAAAACAAATAAAGCAAACGAAGCTTTCGCCATTATGACTCTCAGATTGACTTTCTTGAATATGAGTGAAGGTATTACGTCTTTAATAAGCGCTGCCGCTGAGTAAAGTCATAGCAAACGATGTGTGATCTCAAGATGACCCCAAGAGTTTGGCTTACACACCAGCAACTGGAGATCTATAAACTTATCGTAAGAAAGATCATTTAATTGGTATTGTATGAGAAAAAGACTATCAGTAAGAGCCTTTTCTCTCAAGAAGACAATGTGATTCATTATTGCGTGCCATGTGATTAAAAATATCTGTGAGAGAAGGGCTAGTCAGAAAGTTTCTACTCAGCTGAAATCACGACACAGTTGAGGGAACCAAGCCCAGAGCAAAATCTGAGCAGGTGGATAATAAAACCCAGAGGTTAGAATTTGTCTTTGAAAAGTATTTTCTCTCTTCCCAAATAAGGCTTGAAGATTTATAAATTGCAGTGTAAACCCACACCATGAGAACCTGTTATATTGTCACTGACGCAATGATAACAGACGCACGCAGTAATAAACGAGGCAGGAAGACTTCTTTAACAATATTTACCTCTCATTTTATTTGTAAGGTTCGAAAGGGTTGTGTGGGGTTTTACTGTGAGAGGGAGCTGGAGACCGAACAGAAACTGCCATATTTTGACCCCAACTTATGGCAGTCAACGTTGTGTCTTTCTTTTTTTGCTATATGTTCAAGCGGAGGTCCAGAGGCCACTCTGCTGGGTGATGGCTTTCTTTACAGCATCTTATCAGCATCTTCTCCGGACCTCAACTCATCAGGGCCCAAAGGCCCCTTCGGCCTGATGTGGCTTTCCCTACCACATCTCCTCTATAACTCCGTCCGATCTTCAACTCTAAGGCCGTCGTACTCTACTGGAACCGGAACTCAACTCAGTTATATAATCGTTCGACGCTCACTCGATCATTGAAATCGAATGTTTAATCGCCATCAAGCGGAAATAACTGTCATGCAGTTTAGAGGTCACTCTCTTCCGGTGCATCACTCTTTAGTGGCACAGTGGGACCTTTACTTTGTCCCATATTATCTGCCTTCATCCGTCTACGCGATTTCTTTCGATTACTGGCCATTGGAATGTGTCACTTCCTTCCGGTGCATCACCTTAGAATAGCATTTTTGGGCCGGGTCGAAGGTCAAAATATTACAAACCGACTTGACGAATTTTACGCTTCATAATAACTATTAATATTGGGTGTGCCAACTTCTTTTCTATCATGCTATGAAAAACGGCGGATTGTTTCAATTCGGTTATATTTTGTGATAAGGCAAATTATACATAGCTTTTTTCTTAGTTCGATGGGTCAGACTTGTGCTAGAACTGATAAGATGAACTATGAGAAAAAATAGAAAAAAGAAAAATATGCTGAGTAATATTTTTAGACGGGAAGAAACATTTACCTTAAATGATTTTGCCCCTAAAATAATTTTGAAAAAAAAAAAGAAAAACATCGCAGTCGAATAACGACTTTATTTCTTTGCTTTTTCTTTTCTTTTTTAAAGGCTTATCAACCATCGTGATCAAAGTCATCCTGGTAGAAGAACAGGCCTATGAGGAATAATATGGGTCTATACTTTTCTCAAGAGAATTATATTGAAAGTGAATACTGTGTGGGGAATTCAAACTCACTTAATATGAGTTTGAAGTCAAGCACATAATCCACTACATCTAAGGGACTTTTCCTCTGTAGTATTAAGAAAAAATCGTATAAACCCATAATTATTACTCAACTCTTAGAAGACATTACTGACAAATATCCGATGTACACAAACTTACCGAATGAATAAGATGGTATAGACGGATAGGGACAAGGACCTTTCATGTTCAAACATCGTATATCAAATTCTGTTGGTTGTTGATACGAGCTCATTTTTTTTCTGTAGCATACGTCATAAGCACGTGGGTTAATGGTCGTCACAGTAAGTCGATTCTGCTTACACTAGTTCAAATCCTGGGCTTGACAGTTTGAATTTAACATGGGCAAATAATGAAAATTGTGTGATACAAACTATTTTCTCTCCAGCAATGAGTACAGACTGCATTTTTTAAACTTTGCTATGACAAACGGTCTAAAAAAAGTAAAACACGGAATTCCAATCAGTTGTAGACTCGAGTGTGCAGGAATTTTGCCGGTCTATTTCTGCCCAAGAAAAGCTGAGCACCAACCCCACGATCAGAAAGGGACACTTCTTTTGTAATAAACAGATTCTATAACTTTAATTTAAAGGTTTACAGGATTCAAAATTCATAGATTTTAATACAAACAAACAAAGGGAAAGAATAAATGAAAATTCTACTAAAGTTGTCGGAAATAAATAATTTCATTTTGTTTGCTCTAAGATGAGTGGACATTTTTAAATATTATGGTAACGTAAGGGACAATTCAGCAACATTGGATAATTTTGAAAGTTATGAGGGTAACAAACGACACAGAACTATAAGATGACCAACTCGCCCGATACTCTCCTTGTGTTACGTGCTGGAATCGCTTCTATGGTTTGGAATCTATGTTTTTAAACCTATCTAATTTTCCTTGATCATCGAGATTCTTGAACCCTCTTGATTTCTAGAACAATCGACTGCACCTTCAATTATTGCCCAACACGTGGTATAGGTTGTTTCCTTGACGTTATATCTCAGGTCAAACTCGTAAAGCAAAAGTTCCTGAATTAGACAACATTGCACGTTCATCTGTGAAGCTTTCAAATCACACTGAGAGAAGCAAGTGTTTTGGTAGTTGGTGTCAGCGCACCAACTACCAAGACACTACCTATCATGGCCTGTTTCAGATATGTGATTGATGCGCTGTTAACCAGCGCGTACAAAAATAGTACAAAACTGTTGACTTACTCTAGTAGTTTATACAAGGATTTTCTGTTCCATCACCGGAGATATTTATTTGTTATTGTAAAAGTAACGTTTTTGTCTTGAGAGCTTTTAAGGACACAGATCAATGATACCGTCTGTTGATAACGTAAAGCAGCGGAAAGAAGTCAGTTTTTGTCCATTATTGAGTTTATCATAGGTGGCTTTCTAATGTCAGGATTGGTTTGGAAAGGAAAGACATTTGATGTACTTGTCCATCATGTGACCTCAGCCTGGCTTATTATACATTTTCTCCTGTTAGGTTCAAAATTATGGGTCTGATCAGTATATTGGACTTGTAAATTATATACCACGTACACAGGTTGTCACAACCTTACTTACCATAATATATGGAGTGATAAATTTACGCAAGATATACAAATCATGTCTACATAACATACTTATGTAAATATAAATGTACATGCATACATACATACATACATACTGTTAAGTAAAACTGGTTTAACTTCACAGTGTTCCTTCTCCTACACTGGTTGTCAAGCTAAAGCTAAATAATCCAGTTTCCCCTGCCATTTACCCATAGCTGGGGGTGGGAGAACGAATTGATTTATCCTTTTTCTAAAATAAGTCGGATGATTTGTAAATATGGTGCATTATCAATTTAAAATGTATATAAATATATCCATATGCATTTCTGTCTTTTGATATGAAATATCGAGTTATAATTTTCCTGCCTTTTTTTTAAATTATAGAATTATTCCATCTAGTAATATTTATATGTGCTTTGCATTTGGCAGCAAAAAAAAAAAAATAATAACAGATTATACTCAAAACATAATTTAACAGAAGAAATTTCTGACTTCATAAGATATCCCGGGAGACCTGGGTTCAATCCAAAGTTGCGTCGTAACAAAGACTTTAAAAATGGTACTTGGTACATCCTGGCTTAACATTCAGCAATATAAGTTACGTATCAAGGATAAACTATAGCAATCCAGGGAAAGGAGTTGCGCCCTCTCCTACACGTCGGTGTCGTAGTGTTGTATAGCTGTGATACAAATATACATATACATATAGATGCGGAAACAAAATCAACAATAATGACGAACGAACACACTTCTTTAGAAAAATATACCTCTCACACTTTATTCGAAAGGGTTGCGAAAGGGTTGTGTGTGAGAGGTGAGTTGGAGACTGAACAGACTGCAACATATTGACCCCCAGTTCCTCTGACTATAGCAGCACTTCTTTTCTCATTCTGCTGAGATGCTCAACCGGCGTCCTGAGGTCCCAAGCCCTCTACTGGGAGCTGGTTCTCACTGCCTCGAACTGCTACTCGAACTCCAACAAACTAACTCCATCTAACTCGAACTGTCTGTGGCACCGGGTTATATAATTGTTTGACATCCACCTGCTTCCTCTGAGCGCCGCATTTGCACCGAATTCAACCCGTCCACGGTCAAGATAATTTCTTGATACTTTTGACCGGATGCACCTGTTTCTCGATTGACGGCTGGGTCGAAGGTCAATATGTTACTGTAGCTATTGAAAAGGGAACCTTCTGGTGAGTCTTGACAACAGTCGCCAACTACGACAACTACAATATATATATATATATATATATATATATATATATATATATATATATATATATATATATTAAGATAGAGAATATAAAAAGTAAGTAGTCGAGTGTGATCCGAAAGTTCCCTTTTCAATAGCTACTATACCGAGGTGTAGTGGAGGACACTACTCCCTTCCCTGGATTGCTCCACTTTACCCTTGATCCGTACTTTATAATGCTGAGATTAAAGCAAGGCCGAACAAAGTACCATTTTTGAGCCTTTGGTAAGACTCGACTTGAGATTGAACCTTGGTCTTCCAGACCATTGGCAAAAACTCTACTCATTAGGCAAATGGCCCGGTATGGCAAAAACTCTACTCATTAGGCAAATGGCCCGGTATATACCTCAACACTTCGAAAACTTACTTGGAAACCCACCAAAAATAACGCATGAACCAATCACCAGAATAATTTGCAAACAATTAGACATTAAACTAGGACCGTTCACACAAGAAGAACTCGACTCGGTTCTCAGAAAAATTAAAAATAGGAAAGCTGCAGGGCTGGACGAAATTCCCCCGGAAGTATGGAAGACCAGACAATTCGACGACATACTGCTCCGCCACTGCAACGCAGTATACAATCAAAATCCGATAGATAGATAGATGAAGGTATGCATACTCCCCTTCCCTAAAAAGGCGGACCTCGGATTAGCCAAAAACTACCGAGGCATAACACTTACATCCATAGCTGCCAAAATCTACAATGCCCTACTACGAAACCGAATAGAACCCAAAATCGACAACATACTTAGAAAAAACCAAAATGGCTTCCGAAGAAATAGATCCACGACCTCACAAATATTAACCATCCGCAGAATCCTTGAAGGTGTACGGGCAAAGAACCTACAAGCGACATTAATATTTGTCGACTTTACCAAGGCTTTCGACTCCATTCACAGAGGAAAGATGGAACAAATCCTACTAGCGTACGGCATACCTAAAGAAACCGTAGCGGCAATAACGATTCTCTATAGAAACACTAAAGTAAAAGTACGATCACTAGATGGAGATACAGAATACTTTGACATTGTAGCAGGAGTACTACAAGGGGACACGCTGGCCCCGTACCTCTTTATCATTTGTCTAGACTACGTACTTAGAACATCGATTGACAAAATCAAAGAGAATGGCTTCGAACTGACGAAGAAAAGAAGCAGAAGGTACCCCGCAACAACAATTACCGATGCCGACTACGCCGATGACATAGCGATACTGGCAAATACACCTGACCAAGCCGAAACACTTCTGCATAGTTTGGAACGAGCAGCAGCAAGCATAGGCCTCTATGTTAATGCACACAAAACAGAATATATGTGCTATAACCACATCTCCACTCTAGAAGGAACCCCACTTAAACTAGTAGACAAATTCACGTACCTAGGAAGCAGCGTCGAATCAACCGAAAAGGACATCGAAACGAGGTTAACGAAAGCATGGACAGCTATCAATAGGCTATCGATTATATGGAAATCAGACCTAACCGATAAAATGAAACGCAGTTTCTTCCAGGCAGCGGTCACATCGATACTGCTATATGGATGCACTACATGGACGCTAACAAAATGACTGGAGAAGAAGCTAGATGGCAATTACACAAGAATGCTGCGTGCAATCCTGAACAAGTCCTGGCAGCAACACCCCACAAGACACCAACTGTACGGCCACCTACCCCCAATCACGAAAACTATCCAAGTTAGACGAACCAGACATGCAGGACACTGCTGGAGAAGCAGAGATGAACTCATAAGAGATGTACTCTTATGGATCCCCACACATGGCCGCGCAAAAGCAGGACGACCAGCTCGAACGTACATTCAGCAGCTATGTGAGGATACAGGTTGTTGTCCTGAAGACCTACCTAGGGCGATGAACGATAGGGAGGAGTGGCGAGAGAGGGTCAGGGATATCCGTGCTACCAGCGCGATATGATGATGATATACCTCAATCTAGATTAGAAATTTAAAATTAATAATATAATTCTGTCCGAGCCATGCAGTAAAATCATTACTGATTTACCGAATATTGAGGAAAACATTATTGAATTCATTGACAAAAAATTAGAATCAATACATAGTCGTCCCTACTTGAGCTTTTATGACAGCCCTATTTCGTTCAGGCGTAGATATTACTAATTTAAAGCTGTATTCTTAATCAAAGTGGTTCCAACTTTACTGAATGTCTCTTAATAGAACAAATTTGGTGGATGTGGTCTTTCCCGGCAATTTTCTTCAAATTTCTATCGTTCAAATTCAATCGGATTTAGCTCTCTATAATTCACTTGTTATGTCACTAAATTTATATGCCTTTCTCTTAAATCCATTTCTTCTACGACTTGATGCTTTCTTGTCATGAAAGATGACTTCAACCAAACCAAACTGATTTTCCATCAATGGAATACCAATATTTTCCTCAGTTTCAATGTACATATACGCATTAATTGTTTATTTTTATGATTGACATCTCCCTCGGCCATTTAAATGATACGAAACTTCACTGCGTGTCTTGGAAACTAGCTGTTTTTTTTTCAAGCAGTCATTTTTATTTCATTTGAACGGCACCAGACAAAAGCTCCATCATCGGCTTGGCCAATAAAAATTTTTCATCCAATTATATATACGCAATGTTAGTTTCTTTTTTTGCCAAATTTAACCTCATTTTCTTCTATTTACATGTCAGAGTTCATCTGGATTTTTCGTGTGAGATTACTTCTAGAGTCTGAATTTATTTCCTTCCTACAATAACATGAAAATCAGTCTGAAAGAGCTAGAAACATGACAAAGTTTCTAATTTCCATGACCGAAGACGATGTACTGTATCATTTCATTGGCACAGTAATTGAAATCCCTGGGACAGAAATGATTACATTTATAATCGTTGACAAGGAAACCCACTACAGTGCAGTGTGCGGTATGCTGTCATTTGAGCAGCACAGGAGTAAAAATGGAATGAGATTTCATAAAATTATTCTGTTGTTGAAAAATCACCAGACATATCAATTGCCCGAAGCAGAGGTTGTTCTTTTATCACTTGTGGGCGTCCATAGTTAAAACGGGAAATGGTTTACTGTTCAGAATTTATGCATTCCTCCTATATTTCTGCCACTGTTGACTGAGAAATATCTAGGAAAGATGGCACTTTAGAGATGAAGGGTCCAATCTTTCGGCCTTAACAACAAGCCTGCGGTCAGACATTGTTAAAACCTGTCAATGTCACAAAGTTATGACAGCTACACTCTCCCTTTTCATCTATTACGTCAATTGCGCCGAGTTTTTTCTAAAGCAGAAGACGGCGAAATCAACCAGTATATTGCTTTATTAACTTTTTATCAAATCAATATAGATATAACATACATAAGGACGAATACACGCGCTCACACACACACACACACACACACACACACACACACACACACACACACACACACACACCAATATATATATATATATATACATATATATATATATATATTGGTGTGTGTGTAAGCACGTGTATTCGTCTTTATATATTTTCGTGTGTGGGTATCCGTGCCTGGGCATACCATGTCATGAAATAACAAAGATATTTACGATATCGTCATGTTAGTTAGGCTAAGAATATGTTAAATGTATCCCGTGCCGAGGCATAATGCCTCCACACACAGAGGTGACATAGGAAGGAGAATAAATTTTAACTGATGGTGAGTCTTCATTTCTTGAGATCGAGAGAGGGAGAAGTATCCTTTCATCGACATCATTCCCAGGTCCCCTCTAAACCGTGGTGGTAATAACTATCAGGGTCCCATCTATTGTTCAACTGAATCGATTTAAACATTATCCGTATTTAGTAGAAATAGTTGATGCCATATAAGTGTAAATTATTTATATAAAAACAGTTATTTAAATCAATTAGTATTTACGAAGGATTATTATTACTTTCTTGAAACCATATAACTCTTGTATGCGAAAAAAATTGCTTAAATTGAAATAATGATTTAAAAACATATACTTGTTGCCTTCAATAGGTTTCCAGACATTTTTTTTTGAACAGGCATTTAAAATTGTAATAGACTCTTGAAAGTTCTGTATACTATTGCCGTTTATCTTATGAGATGACTGACCGATTTTTATGAGTTAAGGTTCAAATGAACAGCTACAGCAGGAATTGGAATACGCCCTACTAAAGGCTAATTGTTACAGCTAATGAATTTCAAAAAAGCAATCTGGACGTAAGGACACTTTAGAAGAACGACATGCAATAAAATGCTTCAGACTGATTTTGGAGCATTTTCCATGAATCGAGCATCAGTTTTTGAGTGACATAAGAGATTCAAGGAAGGCTGGGAGGGGTGATGAGAGGTGTAGGACGAGTAAGGAACTCAGAACACCAGAGTTGATGGGCCAAAGGGTAAGGGTTAGGGTTACTATGTTGAGGTTTTAAGGGAGTTCTGGAAGAGATTCTGTCGGAAGAGACCAGCACTCTTTCAATCGGCTCAGTGGCATTTCCACCAGGACAATACACCAGTCCACAACTCCATCCTTGTCAAAGACTATTTGACCAAGATGGGCATCAAGAATGTTCCTCAGCCTCTCTACAGTCCAGACGTTGCTCTCTGTGACTTTTGGTTATTCCCTACGCTCAGAGGCTGTCGTTATGAGACAATTGAGGAGATGAAAGAGGCTGTGACGAAGGTCATTGACACGCTCACACAAGAGGACTTCCATGGGGCCTTGCAGAATGTGTTGGAAGGGTACAACAAATGCATTGCAGCCTGAGGAGATTACTTCGAAGGGGACTAGAGTTTCATGTGTGTACTATCAATAAAAGTTCCCATACGAAAAAAGTCTGGAAACTTATTTAATGATCCTCATACTTTTAAATATTGGCCTTATGATTGGGCCTGCTCATAGTCGAAAATACACAAATAGCATGGCAACTTTTTTTAAAATTTTATATTACTGTGTTCAAGTGCAAAGTTTTTTTTATCTATATTTTAAACTAAGCGAAGCTTATTAAATATATTCATGAAACAGATTTTTAAAGATGAAACTGATTTCGAAAACTAACAACTTCTGATGGGTTATAACTATATTATAGTGGTAGGAAATGGAAATGGTGACACGAGTTCAAATCCTACTAAATTGATATACTACTTTATGAATTTATTTCACCTACTCGTTAACTGGTTCTTCATATATATATATATATATATATATATATATATATATATATATATCAGGGGCGGAGACGGGACTAGTGCTACTCGTGCCCGACACGACCAATAACTCGGTCAATGTTATTCAAAATGGATTAAAAATCATCCATTAATTTCAAGCAAACATACTTAGTCTGATCTCAATTAAATTACGTATCTATTCAAGTTTCGATAACTAAGTAGCCAAAAATTCATAAATATATCTGGGAATAATACAACGATGCTGTTTTGAACGGATAGTCTTTGTCCGGCCACCGTCAGATTCATGGAACATCCCATAAAATCGGCTATAAAGTTGAACACGCGCAAATCCGTGCTGAGCACTAGACCCTTATAATAACCGTAATGTTGGAGAAATCCGCTTTTGGCTGTAGCCAATAGCAAGAGCAACCCAAACATCGTGCTCAAAAATCTTAGCACATTCTGACTGCTGACAGCTGTCTTGGGAAGAGGGAGGGGGAGAGACAGACAGACAGACAGACAGAGGGGGGATAGCAGATTATAGCCGTCGCCGACGTCATCATCATGGCTATGGTAAATCTTGGTTAAACGGCGTGTTTTATGTTGCATATATTACATTCTGTAACTAAAATTTGTTTATTTGAATACATTTTCAACAAATAATCTTTATTTTAAGCGAAATTGAAACTACGAGCTGTGTCTGTGTATATTGTCATCAGTTTCTTTATTCTAATAAACATATTTTTCTCGTCATAGTAATGAACATCTCTTTTCTTCTATACTTTTGAAAGGAAAAAAATTATCTTATCTACTGTATTAACAAGACTACAAATTATATAGTATCTTGATTGTTTACAAAAAACACCATGCAAGGGCAAGGTACGTTTGTCAATCTGTGCTATACAATGGAGAATCACGCAATAGCAACTATGATGACTTACTTTGGGTCCACGGACCACGTGTTGGGAACTTAAGTTGACAGAGGGCTGGGGGCACGAGTAGCAAAAATAGTCTAGAGTCGCCACTGATATATATATATATATATATATATATATATATATATATATATATATGCACATACATATATCGGCTGAAAAATATTCTGATATATAATAGATAAATATGTAAGTCCACAACTTCTGGTTGTACGTCGGCATTAATCTTTTTTTTTAATAAACTGATTTCTTGCTTCAATTTTTTTAATTAAAATTTCATTCAAATTTCTAATTTAAGATTTATTTTTAAATTTAATTTTTCCTATTTTTAGTGTATATATATTTTAAGAATTTAGTAGTATTATCTTAATTCTACTTGTAGTTTAATTTAGATTTTATCAAAGATTTGTCTAAAATCCACGTTTATTTAAATTTTGAATGAGGGAGTTGTAAATTTTCAGCAACAATCTGAACAAATAAGGAAACAAATTGCCCCCTAAAATATGTGACTTTTCAAATATTCTAACATCACTACAATGTATCAGTCATGAATTTCTGGAGGATAATTACGACGGTGAATTTTGAAAGCTTTTATTTTGGCATATTGTATAAAGATTTAGTATAATGAAGTTGGATGAAAGAATTTTTATTAAGTCAAAGTCGTCGTTTAAAAATTTAGGGTGAAAATCCCGAGTGATCAAAGAAAAAAAAATTACTTAGGTGTTATGATATGAGTAAAAATGTATGTGGTCATTTTTATTAGAAGATTTTTGATGAACTTTAAATTTCAATCCTTTGTTTCTGTCTTAATGGTTTGGTTTGGTTTGTTGGGTTTTTTTGCATATCAACCTTTGTCGGTTATTTATCGCCAAATCCCTTTTTATGTAAATCTGTTCTATTTAAAACAATTCAGTTTAGCATAAGTACGGTTTAATTGTCAAAAACATTTCTATTTCAAGCTATTCAGTTTGCTCAAACAAATCAGTTTAGCAGAAGAATGCTGTTAGTTCCATTTAACCTATAGATAGGGCCCTCTCAGGTGCTACCACTCCGGGCCAGGGTGGACCTGGGAGCAATGGCAATGAAGGGGTACTCTGCATTCCCCAAAGTTCCTGCATTGCTGGAACCTCACCATCAGATTGTTTAGTGTCATATCCAGGACACTCATGGGGGGGGGGCTTACCCCTCTACAGAGAAGCAGTCGGTGTATTCTACAGCCCCAGCCGACTGGGCAATGGCTTAATGGTGAAATTTTCATTATCATATGAATGTGTAAATGTAAAGTAGTGTTTATTTTCGTGAGACGAATTTCTAAACGTTTAATGCATTTGTTAATCGAAAAATTGATGCATGATAATTTCATGTCGAGAATAGCTATTGACTTTCCAGGTTCAAATTATTGATTTTATTTAAAAATCACCGGAGTTTTTGATGTGCAATCTTCTGATCGAGACGAAAAGAGGGGATGATATTCTATAAAGTTATGGTGGGGGAGCGGATCCTATCTCAGAAATAATTGATCGTAGAAGAATCCCAGGTTCATGGATTTTAGGAAGAGCATAAATTTTAGGGATTTGGGGGTGAGTAGTAAAGACCAGTATTTTTTCGTAATTATTTTTTTATAGGACTTATTAAAATATTTCTATTTTTTTAAAATTTTTGGCTTTTGGATGAATGTGTTCGTACTTGTTTTTGTCATTTATTAATTTCATTATATTGTTGTTATATGGAGGGAAATCCATTTAAAAAAAACCTTTATCAGAAGGTGTGACTATAATTTGTTAAAAAATTCAAGAACAGAAACTTTTAATGTTGACAAATATTTTTATGAATAAAATCATTTACTGAAGACTTTGGATATTTTTTTTATTTCTGTACATTTTCATGCTGTCGTGTTTATTTCCATTTTTTCCCAGCTATCTATCTATCTATCTATCTATATATATATATATATATATATATATATGTGTGTGTGTGTGTGTGTGTGTGTGTGTGTGTGTGTGTGTGTGTGTGTGTGTGTGTGTGTAAAGATAATGAGGGTCCAAGGGAAAGACAGATTGGCTGATCTTCAACACAGAAGTTAGAGCCACATTTTCTATTAGTGAATTTGCAAGCATAATGTTCAGTAAGCATATTATGGTGTTTACCTCTTGCTTGTGAAGGAATTCATTGGGTGAATGTAGTGAAAAGTCTTGCGTGAATGTATTTGCAAAATTGAAAGCGAATCATATTTGCTTTACTTATTACCACATTCGGAAAATTGGGTTTAATAATTGAACAGAAAAGATGGTGAACTCTCCTTACAAAGTAAGGCCAAGCCATGAAGATTGAAATACTCATCCAAAACGGGCGAAGAGTAGAATCGATGAAGAACAAGTGACAAGTTTCGAAGCGCCTTGAAAGGTTTCTTCAAAATAAATATTTGCCCCTTGTGGTTTTAGTCAGAGGAAAGTCTGCAGTTGGAGTTGTGATTTGTCAAGTGGCACTTGGCCAACGGTCAAATTACATGACTGCTTTCCGTCGGAAATTGAATGCTCTTGGAGCGGTGGGTCCAATATGTCGGATAGAAATATGCCCTGAAAGAATGTAAAGTAAGTGAGATTAGAATATGGAAATCGGAATAAAGAGAAGGAAGAAATTTCTTCCAAACTGATAAGAAAGGAATGAAGTTCAGTGAAGTAACAGAGATTGAGGAAGTAAAAGCAGATAACAAAAAGGGGGCGAATGTCACAATTGGAAATGATAAAAATTTGAAGGGAAGTAGATAATAGAAAATTGTGAATGAGGAATTCAAGGAAGTTTCCAGACAATCATAGGAAATTAAATAAAATAGGCGAAAAGCTGTGAATAGTGTTTGAATAAACTAATAAAATGTCTAGCGCATGAAATCAAGAAATGGTGAATCGAAAATAGTCACAGAGAAAGAGATAATGAGAGTATGTAAAAACTTAGACAGGAAAAAATAAAGAGAAGAAATCAGAAAATGTAGAAGAAAAAAAAATCAAAAGAGAGAAACAAAAAAAAAAAAGAAAAAAGTAGAAAGAAGGATAAAAAGAAAAAGAAAAAGAGAAGGAGGAAATAATAAAACAATAAAAAAGAACTGAGGAAGTTATAAAACAATGAAAGAAATATGATTAAAAGAAAATGAAAGATAAAAAAGATGTAGTAATCAAAAATTTAAAGGAAGTAATGAAGACAAGGTAGCCATAATAAATAAACAAACCGAATACAATAAGTTGTATGATATATAAAGTGAAGGAAAATATTAAAAACATTTTAAGGCAAGAGAGGAAAAATAAATAGATGAAGGAAAGGAAGATGTAAATAACAAAATGAAGTAGTCCAAAAATGAAAAAATGCGAAGGGTAGAAAAGTGTCTCTTTACTCACGAAAAATTAAAAGTGATTAACAAATTAGAAGAAAAATTAAAATGAATAGTCTAGAAGAATAAGAATATTTTGGCAGTAAATAGTCAGAAGAATACTTCTGACTATTTACTGACCCCCCCCCACCCCAAATAGAGCACGTTTTCTTTTAAAAGAAGTAGAAGAGTATAAAGAAAGAAGAAGAAGAAGAAGAAGAAGAAGAAGAAGAAGAAGAAGAAGAAGAAGAAGAAGAAGAAGAAGAAGGAGTGATGATGATGATGATGATGATGATGATGATGATGATGATGATTAAAGATGAAAATATATGAATTTCAGAAAATCTAAGCCAAAAATACTAATGAAAATAAAAATGAAATAAGTGGAAGGAGAAAAAAAAAAAGATTAAAAATCATGTGAGATTGAAGAATAAAGAAAATTGTCTCTTAACACAGAAAAAATTTACAAAAAAGATTATTATATAAGAATAAAAAGAAAACGAAATAGTATAGATGGATAAAGAATATTTTGACGGTAAAAAGCTGGAAGAACCAAAAAAAAGAGGAAGCGATTACTTCTAAAGAAGAAGAATGAAGAGGACAAGGAAGAGAAGGCGAAAGAAGAAGAGGAATATGAGGTGAGGTGGAAGATGGAAAGGAAGCATCCCATAATAAACAAAAACGTATAATGAATATTGTGATGGAAAAGCTGATGTTATAACACAATAACGACCTGATCAATAGAATAAAGAATTTAAAAAAAAAAAAGAGGGCGATGACTCGACGATGTAGTGACAATCGAAACTACTATTTAATCGATTTGTTCAACATCGGGGGCAAAAGTGGCAGAGGTTTGATGTACAGGTTCTTTTCGGAAATTAAAAGATCATCTCCAGTGTCGAACATGAGACAAGTCGTATGTAATTTCTTTGCTAAATCTGAAGCTGAAGGGGGCTCCAGAAATCTGTCTTCTCTCAGGCAACTGAAGGATTTTGTTAATCTTTTTCCTACGCTATATCAGACTGGAATAATGATGATAAATCAGTGGCAAATTAATATATATGGGACCGAACAGAAACCAATACACACACACACACACACACACACACACATATATATATATATATATATGTATATATATATATAAAGTGAGAGAAGGAGGGAGAAACAGACAGAGATAGAGAGACAGCCAAAGACAGCCAAGGATAGATAGACAGATTGATTGATTTTAACTGCATATCAACCCGTTTACAGATATTTTATGCCAACAGGTTAGGGAATCGTATTCAGTGAACGTTTAGATTTTAGATCATGTATTTTTAAAAACATGTTATGCACACTTGTTTGATGACCAGAACTCCAGTCTAATCCCAACAATTTGCCTAAAGTCGTAGAGTCTCAAGTAATTTACAATAATCTTCCGTAAAGAAATTCAACTCGTATTAATACATATAATTTACACGAATATGATAATAGATATTTCTATTTAAGAAAATAATTTGCACACAGTTAAATGGGTTTAAGTATTTCTATTTAATTCGAATAATCATATGGCTTTAAGTTATTTCTGTTTAATTATAATATACTGTTTGCACACAGTTATATGGTTTCAAGTAACTAATAAAAATCCTTAGTAAACAATTATAAGTACAGTTAGCGACCGTAGTCGAGGGTGACCAAAATGCTCCCTTTTCAATGGCTACTGCACCAAGGTCTAGGGAAGGGTCCTACTATTTTCCCTGGATTACCCCACTTTAACCTTGATACGTGCCTTATATTGCTGAGTGTTAAGCAAGGATGTACCAAGTACCATTTTTAAAGTCTTTGGCTTGACACGAACTGGGATTGAACTCAGGTCTTCCGAACTCTCTACTACTAGGCTAATGAACCGACTCGGAAGCAATTATAGACACAAATAATTATTCTCAATGTAGATAATTTACAGTTATAAGGTATCAAGTATCTCTTCCTGAACTCCCTTAAAAGCTCAACATAGTAACCCTAAACCTAACCCTTTGGCCAATCAAATCTGGTGTATTGACTTCCTTACTACTCCCACATCTCTCATTATCCCTCACAGACTCCCTACCTTCCTTGAATCTCTTATGCCACTCAAAAACTGATGCTTGATTCATGCAGGATGGTCGGAAAGCAGTCTGAAGCATTTCACACGTTTCTGTGGCATTTATTCCAAGTTTAAAACAGAATTTTATTGCATATCGTTCTCCTAAAGAGTCAGATTGCATTTTGAAATTCCCCAGCTGTGACAACCAGGCTTTAGTAGGATGTATTCCAATCGCTGTTCTTGCTGTTCATTTGAACCTGAAATCATAGAAATTAGTCCGTCATCTCATAAGATGTATAGCAATAACATATTAAATTTTCAAGGGTCTACAACAATGTTAAATGCCTGTACAAAAAAAGTTTGGAAACATATCGAAGGAACCAGGTATATTTCAGGTATTGCTGTTTATTGTTTTCACACACTTAAATTGTTTAAAGTATTATTATCTAGCACTAATAGTTATATTTGCCCTAGTTAGATAGTTTCAATCATTGTTATGAAATACAAATTGATCAATTTAACAATTATTTGTTTGCACACAGTTCAATGCTTTCAAGTGGAGTAAATGATTCAATAGATTTACTCACAGGGACTAATAATCCGAGTCAAAGTGGTCCTGTGAAAAATGGCAATGAAGGGATATTCCATATTCCCTAAACCTCCAAGGCTTGAGCCTCACCATCAGTTATACTTTAGATACCATCTTACCCATCGACATAGATACAGTTTATGTATTCTACTACCCAACTTACTAGACTTGCCAATAGATAGGACCCTAACAGTTACTACCACTTCAGGTCGGAGTCGACTTCGGATTTTGGCAACGAATTATACTCCATACTCCCCAGATTTCCAATAGAGAAGGCTCACTATCAGATTCAGTGGTCTTAGCTTTCTGCTGGGGATGAAGTCAGTGTATTCTGATATTCACAGATTGGTAGAAACAGTTCGATGAATAGAATGTCAACTTTGTCCGCAACGTAAGCACGCTCATCCCGTGAGTATCCTGGGTTCAGTCCTCGTGCCTGAGGAAATTTGCTTAATAAGCGTCACCGGGAGTTATTGCTTCGGAAGCCGAGGTTCAAAAGGTTCATTGCTGAGGAAAAGGCGCGTTCATCACAGCATGTTCGTTTTGAGGAAAACAAAACAAACTTGGTAAATAACTGTAAGCATTATTGAAAAGACGCATGAGATCAAAGGATCGATAGATAGATAGATAGATACAGACTATGATAGATAGATAGATAGATAGATACAGACTATGAAAGATAGCTAGCTAGCTAGCTAGATAGATAGATATAAACTATGATAGATAGATAGATAGATAGATAGATAGAAACAGACTATGATAGATAGATATGAAAAGACTGAGATCGGTCAATTGATTGTAGAGACAAAGCAGTTTGTTATTCCAGGGATTAAGTAGAACCCCAGTTTTAGCTTTAAATAGCTTTAAATTAATACATTGTATAGTTGAAAAAATCGAAAAGAAATCCAAATTATGATGAAAGAAATACTTCCAACAATGAATAAAAATATAACAGTTTTTAAGAAATAAATAATTTACTTTTTGCCAGTTTTATTAAAAACTTCAGTTTCATTTTATTTTTTTAAATTTCGTTTTTGTAACATTCATGATTAAACTTTTGTATATCTACCCGATTCAACCACCACGGTAAGGATGTAACGCAAGATAAATTTTAAAGCCAAGCAAAGCTACTTTTAATTCAAAGTTTTCTTTCTTATAGACTGGTTCCCTAACCGAGGATAAAGAATCCAATTTCATGTCCAAATTACCCTTTGAAAGAGGGAAACCAGTTTGATTCATGTATTTTTCAAGGGCATTAGAGCAAATTGAAATTCAAACAGTCTCGTCCAGGTTTTGAACTCAGGTAATCAATTCATTTCATCCCTCGATAACCCTTACGCTAAGTACACCTGAGTGTCACTTGTAAAAGATGTATCTATACGGCGACTATAAAGTATTTGCTAAGCTTTTGGTCTGACACGGGGTTCCTATTATCTTATTATGGTGTGACTCGGTCTTTTCATAACCTTATCAATGCCTGACACAGGGTTTGCATTAATAAAACATTCAGTAAAGATGGGAATGAATTATAGCAATAATGAACAGAAGTCGAAGTGACAGTTCATTGAGAAGCAAAGTTGCGTTAAAACTTTCAGTTATAATTGTGGAAAGGTTTTAATAAAAGCATTTAATTTTCTCACTATAAATAAGTACGAATTGAGTTCTTTTATAACATTTTAAGTTAATTTCACTGGATCATCATCACCATCATCATAATCATCATCAAACGTTCGGAGTCCCCTGACACTCTCTCACAATCCATACCTATAATCAATCGCCAATGGCAGGTCCAATTTGCAACCTGTCTCTGCAAAGAGCTGATGTAAGTGATTCCCCACTGTTCGGCCAACACCGACCTTTGCACCACTTATGAATTCGTCTTGGAGCAGTGCTCCGCATGTCTTAATTGTCTTATTTGAATGGTTAGTGAGATGAGAGGTAATTGGCAGTACAATTGTTGTTTTGTGGGATGCTGCTCCTAGGATTTCTGGATACTAGGACATATTCTCGATAAGTTCTTTCTGAATATAAATTGCACGGCTAATTATATATTTCCTGTTTTAATCTAGTGTGTAATATGTAATGCACATATTTTTTAGACAAGTATCAAGACAAAACATATGGACCTTGTTGCTCCATTGTTGTTTTTGCGTTGTTTGAATGAAACTTACCTTCAAATATATTTTCCTTCAATTCAATTGAATTTATTAATTGAAAGGGATTTATTCAGGTAAACCAGAGGTCCCTAATCTGAGGCCCTTGATCCTCAATCGAGCAGCACTTTACCTAATTTTCAAAAGGTTTTTCTTCTATGATGAATTACCGTTACAACTCCTGATAAGATCTTTATTGTTTTGAAGATATGAAGTCCAAGTTTCTTGCTTGCTATATTTCCAATTTCTTTAAAAACCACGTGCATGCTATCTGGATGATTTCTTAAACTCAGGAAGTAGGGACTATGTTTGGCTCCTAATGCAGCTATAAACAGTTGTCCTTCAAGATGAATTAAGCCAAGAGTACGATGCCTTTGCAGCTGTCAAATCATCTCTTGCTCGATATACTCATTCTATCAAGCTCTTCATTATCCAAATCTTATATATTTTAACGATAGCAGATTCAAATGTCTCATTAATAAATTATTATCATTATATAATGAATTTAGCTTTTTGGAGTGCTGTCGTGAGTTAAGCTTTGTGGCCATCGAGCTGAAATCGTTTGGGGAATCATGATGTAGTGCTTACTTTTAAGCCATAATATAATTTGTAACTGCTTTTTAAGATTAAGCTAATCTTGTACAGGGACATTGTAATATGGGTACTTTATGAGAGATTGTCTACGAATTTATTTTCCCAACCACCATTGTATCTTATCTTCGACACACGTCACTGTGACGTATTGTCTTACATGTTGGACTGTGACATCGCAGTAAGCGAGGTTGAACTCCAGAGCCACTTTACGTTTATTTTGGACTAATACACTAGGGAAATTATGAATCCTTTAAAAAGTGCCCACAAGTTAAGTCTACAGAGACACATGAGCATAAACTTATAGAGACACACTCAAATATGCATCTTTGTGTGTACATAGATATATGAGAGTGTAGCTGGTGATAGAGAGATAGAAGTAAATAGAGATGAAGATAAAAAGAGGAAACGGTGAGACGTGCCTCATCAGTGACGGAGATATTTATATGTTGCCAGAGGTTTTCACACCTAAGTAAAATCTATCATTATTTCATCATGTTGTGAGACAGGCTTTCTGCCACTTTTAGGATTGTCATAATTTTCATTTTTTTGCTTAATGCCGTACTAAGATAGGTCCCTTACACACACACACACACACACACACACACACACACACACACACACATATATATATATATATACACACGTATATATATATATATATATATATATATAAGCAGCACCATTATATATATATATATATATATATATATATGTATGTATATAATGATGCTGCTTTGAAATAGGATAGACCGATTTGGGGAGATACATTAGCACCCAAATAAACAAATAAACAAGCCAATCAGTCACAGCTAATTTAAAACACACTTCTCACATGCTAAACATATATCTCAAAAACATAATTCATCGTTTCATTTTATTTATTTCTTTAATGACATATCAACTTTTCTGGGCTATCTAATGCCAAAGACATTTTTCTAGTAGAACATTAGAAGTAATATTTAACCCAATAACTGAGGGATAAGTGGTTCATACCTTCTCCAAGTGCATTCGTTTAAAAGTGAATGTAATAGCGTGAGTGGAGTTCATACTTGCTTCCTTGGAGGTAGACGTCCAACATGTTAACCATTATATATATAACGGGACTCTCCCATAGATCACTCACTTCCGGGCGTCTGTGGTAGCAGCGACCATTGAATGGTCAATTGAAAAATGAATATATTTTATCACATTTTCTTTTTTTTTTCATTGCGTCTCTAATAGCATATCAGTTCTTTTAAAAATTAATTTAAAAACTATCTAAGAAAATATTTCATAAAACTTCCTTTCGTAAATACTTGTCTCCTAACGATGATGTAAGGTCGAAAATATTTTAAATCAAAATATAAATATTCCTTTTCTCTTATAACTCTTGCACTATATATATATGTGTGTGTGTGTGTGTGTGTGTGTGTGTGTGTGTTCCCATAAAATTACACACATTTTGACTCTCCGTAACTCATTAAATCAATAATTTCTTTTCAGATCAAAAAGACTCTAATAATGAAAGAACAACTTAGTTCTGAAGAAAGAAAAATTTTGTTAAAGCACTATTGGAAGCACGAAAATATCAAGGAAGTTCTGAGACAATTCAGAAGACATTTTCACAAAGATCCACCGACGCAAATCACCATTTCTCGCATCTGAGACAAGTTTGAATCAGATAAGACTGTACATGACGTCTATAAGGAGCATTAAGGAAGATCATGGTATTTAACTATCCCTGAAAAGAGAGAGAAAAAATACCGGAACCCCATTATTGATCTCCAAGGAAATCTGTCTGATAAATAGAAAGCAAATTGAAAGTCAATGTCTCGCAGTTATAAATGAAATGATCCGTAACTCTTTTGAATCTATTGGTCCCTTATATCGGCTGCGTTTGGAAGGCAGTACTTGACAGCTTGTCCGTGGTGTAATGGTTATCGTCGTAGCAAATCCTGGACGAGACTGATTGCATTTCACATAGCACTAATACCCTTAGGAAAGAAATGCATCCAATTATTCTTCCTCCAGCTATGGGTAAATAGTAGAGCAGACTAAGTTCTTCAGCCTTGGTGAGGCAACTAGTCTAGGAGAATAAAAACTCTGAATTTAAACCTGTTAAACTCCGCTTAAAAATTGACCTTGTGTCATATCCTGCCCGAGTGGAGGGGTTGGTAAATATGATATAGGGATACTCCACATTCCCTTGTTCTACAGAACTAAAACCTCATCAAAATAAGGTTAGAGTCAAATCAAGAACATTTCATTTATAACAAAAGCAAGTACTTTTCACGTGGAACATTAAGCTAGTAGACCCAATACACTGTTCTTTCTAAATGATTTTAAATCAAAATATGCTTAGATGGCCATCCATATTCCAAGCTTTGTTCCGAGGGAATGGTTAATAATCTAGTCTCGCAAATATTTTCTATTGGTGGTTCTTTGTGAAACATTCGAAGTATGAAATCCATCGTCGACTCCTGTAGTCTTATCACAGACCTTAATATATTTTCCAGCGTAAACTCATGGTTTTTGTAAAAAAAAAACGATATCTCATTAACGAAAACGTTTTGTTGTAATTTACTGACTACACGATGATGTCCAGAGACTGATCAGTCATAAACTCAGCTTGAAATGTGAAACAACATTTTACATCCGCCATAATTTTAAAGCCTTTCCCATCTTTGCTAACTTGTGAGTATTATAAATAAACTACCTTTTACGGTTTTTCATTTTACGCCAGTGATTTAATTGAAGAAAACCCGGCTTTTTCGATGCAGCTTAGAATTCCTTTATAAATTTTACTAGAAATCTCGTTTCTAAAAAAGGAATTTTTTGCAATCAAATGAGTGAGTACATTTTGGACACCACACACACACACACACACACATATATATATATATATATATATATATATAAACTTATATATAAACTTATAGAGACACGCTCAAATATGCATCTTTGTGTGTACATGGATATATGAGAGTGTAGCTGGTGATAGAGAGATAGAAGTAAATAGAGCTGAAGATAAAAAGAGGAAACGGTGAGACGTGCCTCGTCAGTGACGGAGATATTTATATGTTGCCAGAGGTTTTCCCACCTAAGTAAAATCTATCATTATTTCATCATGTTGTGAGACAGGCTTTCCGCCACTTTTAGGATTGTCATAATTTTCATTTTTTTGCTTAATGCCGTACTAAGATAGGTCCCTTACACACACACATACATACATACACACACACACACACACACACATATATATATATATATATATATATATATATATATATATATATATATATACACACGTATATATATATATATATATAAGCAGCACCATTATATATATATATATATATATATATTTATATGTATGTATATAATGATGCTGCTTTGAAATAGGATAGACCGATTTGGGGAGATATATTAGTACCCAAATAAACAAATAAACAAGCCAATCAGTCACAGCTAATTTAAAACACACTTCTCACATGCTAAACATATATCTCTCAAAAACATAATTCATCGTTTCATTTTATTTATTTCTTTAATGACATATCAACTTTTCTGGGCTATCTAATGCCAAAGACATTTTTCTAGTAGAACATTAGAAGTAATATTTAACCCAATAACTGAGGGATAAGTGGTTCATACCTTCATATATATATATATATATATATATATAAGCAGAAGGTACCAACACAAACAATAACGGACGCTGACTACGCCGATGACATAGCGCTTCTGGCAAATATGCCCACCCAATCCGAAACACTGCTACGTAGTCTGGAACGAACGGCTGCAGGCATAGGCGTCCATATCAATGCACACGAGACGGTATATATGTGCTTTAATCAAAGAGGCGACATCTCCACACTAAACGGTAGCTCTCTGAAATTAGTAGACAAGTTCACCTATCTAGAAAGTAGTGTCTCATCAACCAAGACAGAAATCAACACGCAAGTAGCAAAGGCAAGGACTGCTATCAATGGCTATCGGTCATATTGAAGTCAGACCTGATCGATAAAATGAAACGCAGTTCCTTCCAAACAGCAGTCGTGTCGATACTGTTGTATGGAAGCACTGCATGGACTCTAACTAAACGTATGGAGAAAAAGCTTGACGGTAACTACACAAGAATGCTGCGAGCAATATGGAACAAGTCATGGAGGCAGCACCCCAAAAAGCACCAATTGTATGGCTGCTTACCACTCATCACGAAAACAATCAAAATTAGACGAAACAGACATGTGGGACACAGATGGAGAAGTAAGGATGAACTCATAAGTGATGTACTCCTGTGGACCCCTTCACATGGACGATCAAAGGCAGAGCGACCCGCTCGAACCTACATACAGCAGCTCTAAGATGTAGCCCTGAAGACCTACCGGAAGCAATTGAGATGGGTGGCAAGAAAGGGTCAGAGATATCCGTGCTGATGGCGTGACATGATGATGATGAGGAGGATGATAATCTTCTTTGTCGGCCAACACTTCGATGGACCTTTTTACATGGACATGTCAGTGTTGGTCGACAAAGAAGATTATCATCCTCATCATTGTTTGTCTTATTTGTATGGTTTTATTAATAGGAATTAAGTAGCTATACATCTGTTGTTTCCGGGGTGTTGCTTCCAAGATTTATTCTATATAGCTAGTAGGATTATTGTTCAATTCCCGTCAAGTTGTTTCTCTATACCTTTTATCAGCGTCCGTTTGGTACATTCATACTGTTGAATTGATACAAACGCTGTTTGGAAAAAATTCCGTTTTATTTTGTCGGGTACGTTAGGCTTCTATATGATCGATAGCTTATGGACAGCAGTCTATGCCTTCGTAATTCGCATACTGATCTAACTTTCAGTAGATAAGACGCTTGTACCGAGGTACGTGAACTTGTCCACAGATTTTAGGGAACAACCGTTTAGACTGGACGTGTCTTCTTATTGATTAAAACACATGTAGTCCATTTTGTCAGTATACACTTGGAGGCCACTGCTCCTGCTCCAGATTATGCAGCAGGGATTCGACAATATATATATATATATATATATATATATATATAGCAGGGATATTTAAATCGTAATACAAGAATTACAATAATGACAAAAGCATGCTCAGTACATTTTAAGATGAGCAATATCGAATAAATATTTTATATAAAAACTCACATTATTTTCGTACAACGTGAGTTTTTAGAGAGTCAATATTCAGGTAGGAAGCAAAACAAAGTAAATAAAAAAGTACTTTTATCATTTAGACTATTGTCATCTTTATTGCTATATTCAATTCGTTCTTCTGGTGTTTCTCTTCGAACTCTGTAGATTTTACGTCACTTTGAATCGAGCCTTTTTCTTAATCTCCGGGGTAGATAGTTCTAATTCTGTTAACTGTAATTGGGTACAAGTGTTAAGCTATAATAAATATTCCTTGCTATTTTTATCTGCAGTTGGGATTGAACCTGCAATTTCTTGATGATGTCACTTAGAAGTTCATTGATCAAACGCCTATATACGTTATGCTACGTGTCATGCTGGGTAATTTTTTGAGAATTTTTGGGATTTATGAATCTAATGTTAGTAGCTGTTGAAAAAGATGCCCTCGGGTCACCCTTGATTACGGTCACTAACTTAACTATTATGTCCGATTTTTTGAGAAAATAGCAATAAAGATGAAAACTTGTTCGAATTATCAAACTTCATCTAAAAAATTAAAGCGAATAAAAAAGTAATCATTTTCCCGTTGAAATATCTTAATGGTTATAGAATGACGTAAATATTTTAAGCAAATAATTATTTTAAGTAATCATCCAATTTAAATATTTTAGTTCATATAGTTTTACAGGTTGTCTTATAACAAAAATATTTTGTTGATTGACACATGACGTGTATTCAAAAACGCTTCCCGCCGGTTAACTATATCTTCTCATCTAAACGACTAATGTGATGAACAGTTTTATTTTCTTGCCAATAAGATTTAGATTATATGAAGTATTTTACACTTAATTTCATTTAGTCAACCGATTGATTTTAATGGACATGTTTTGATTCAGGTCTTTATTAAAAAAACCAACGCCGATCATTAAATCAGAAACACATTGCATCTTTTTTAAGGGTTTTCATTCGATTTGATGTTCTATTCCACCCTTTTTTTTCATTTCGTTGTATATTTAGACAATGTTCAGCTTTTCATGGGCCGTCGAATTTGAAAAGACTATGTGTAATTCTAAAACCTTTGTTTCCAAGGATCTTGTGTGGCTCCTATATAAATCCTGTTCGATCCTTGATTGATATAACACATTTTTGATGGTTTGGTTTGGTTTCTTTGTTTAATGGCATATCAACTCTTTTTAGTTTATTTAATGCCAAAGCCATTCTCCTAGAAGAACAGTAGTGGTACTATTTAACCCATAGCTGGGAGGATAAGGGGGTTCATACCTTTCCCAAGGGTATTTGCCCGATAGTGAACGTAATAGCGCGACTGGAGTACGAACTAGCGTACTACGATTCCGCAGTCCATCGCTTTAACAATTACACCACGAGGATACCCCCCCTATTTTTGAGGAGGAATTTTTTTTGTAAAGGATAATCTTTATCGTCACTGTTATTATCGAATGATTCTGCAGAATTTACCTTCCTGTTAATTATTTTGTTATATATTCGCTTAATATTTCGTACATTATCCATTCAGTTGTATATGATCTTTACTGTATTTTTATTAAATATTTTATACACCATTTTTGCTTTGGGAAAATGTTTATTAACTGAATTCAGTAACCCTTTCCTCAAGTTTATAAGTACAGTCTTATTAAAAGGGGATCCAAACCAAATAATATTGCTGTCCCTTGTTCTCCTTCTTTAAGATTGAGTCTTTTATTTCCATTGGATAAATGTTTTATATTTCTACATCCATTTTCTAGTAAGGCTGTTTCATGTTGCTCTTTTGCCTGTTCAAAGACTTTTTTATTACTTAAGTTTATAGATAATCTATTGTATACCGTCATAGGTATTAGCTTTACAAAAGTGGGAGTGTAGTTAAAAATGGTATTTATATTCGATGGTGAATTACTTGGAATCCTTTAAGGTCTGAATTCGTCATTCTCAAAACTGAATTTAGCTTCTAAAAAATAAGTATTTTCCTTTTATCAAACTTGATATTCTCATCCTTAAATATTTTTTTCTGTTTTATTTTGTATATTTTTCTATATTTGCTTCCTTGAAACGTATTGAGTGGATTTGGTGAATATTGGTTATTTTGCCCATTTTGAGAAGAAAACAATACCCACCAACGCATATATTTCATATTCATTATATGACCCAACAGATTCATTCTGTTTCCTTTTGGAATAGGATCGACTTACTGCAGTTATTGATTATCTCCTCACGTTCGTCTTATTCATTTAGATATAATCTATTACAATAATGTAGAAGTTATATTAAAGAATTTGTTATCATAATCCATTATTACATATCATCTATATAAAGATTTCATCCATTCTTACCTCCTCACACACACACACACACACACACACACACACACACACACACACACACACACACACACACATATATATATATATATATATATATATATATATATATATATATATATATATATATATATATATATATATTTATATATATAATTGCACATATTAGTTGTTAAAAATAAAATCACTTGATGCCTGAAGGCAGAGAAGTATAAAAATAAGAATCAATCATTTACAATTTTTTTCTGTCAGGTGATTAATTTGTTTTGACGTGACTGCTAGTTTACACAAATAATGCACACACACACACACACACACACACACACACACACACACACACACACACATATATATATATATATATATATATATATATATATATATATATATACTCATGCAACACAAAATAAAAGGAAGTATATCAGATATGGTTGTATAGGTGGGAGTTACTAGTGAAACAATACTACCCTATAGATCCCTCCCCGACATCCATCATATTTTTCTATCTATCAATCTATTTATCTATCTATCTAGTAACATATCAAGTCAGTTATGAGTATCTTAGAGTAATATTTGTCTAACGTATTAAAACATAATCCCAATTTAAATATGTATTTCGAGTAAACTTAACGGTTCATTTCATTTTAATGAAGGAACAAATTGGGTGTATGTCTAGAATAGTGTCAGTCCACACGATCCCTATCTGATCCCTTGATCTTCGAGTCGGCGTAGTTTTTTCTCTAAAAGGGTTGCACACTTGGTTTGAATATTTTTCGCAATTTTCTGGCAAATTTAGTGTCATGCCTGCTATTTTATGGGTACTTGAAATTGTGTCAAAATACTCCTGATGGGATGAATTTAAAATGGAAGGAGAGTTGTTATAACTTTCGTGTTTATATGATTGTTATGAGATTGATTGATTAATATAGTAATTCATTTTAACGTCCCTTCAAATCGTTTAGGGTAGGTTTATACATACAGATTAGGAAATCGTGATAATTGTACGTTCATATTAATACTTTTCTAGTTGTTTATTTAGTGATTTTTTCCAATAAAATACGAATAAATTCTAAACTGATTTATTTCACTCTGAGATGAGCCCCAAACAGTAAATACCATTCCGAGTAAGAGAAGACCTGGGAGTATTGGTAATAAAAGAGTACTTCACACTCGCCAGATTTTCGGGACTGGAATTTCGTAAGAAGACGCAGTTTTGTGTCATTTTTTTCTGTAACCACGGGTTTGATTTCCTTTTTAAGCCAAAACTAAGTTTTCTCGTGTGAAATTTCGTCAGTTTGTCTCTTGAAATATCCATACACTTCTTTTTCTTCCAATTTTTCTTTCCTAATTGCTGTTGTACAGCTGATCCGTACGTTTTCTGTACCGTTTCTAGTAACTGTGATTAGTATTTCTTTACTCTTTATGTAGTTTTCGATTTGATGTATTGATTCATCCGCGTTAACTTCAATCCTGGTAAGTCCTCCTCCTTTTCTTTATTTTCTTTACCCATATAGTCTGTCAATGTCATCTCACGGATGCAAGGTCTAATGCATTGTTATTAATTTTCTTGTCCTCTGATCCATTTGTTCTTCCTGAGTCCTTTTCAAGAATGGTCCCGAATATCTAACAAAGGGAGCGGTCCGGGTGTTTATCGCTTTTATGAAATTTCCGCTGCCCGACTTGGTTTCGAGAAGTGTTTTCGTTCATCTGAGATTCCAGTTTTACTTTTTTCTTTTATGTTTTTCTTTCAGGTATACTTGCGTGAGGCTGTCTGATTCTAATATTCCCAAGCACTTGTAAGTCTATTTTCCTTCAACCGTCCTGATTCTTTCTTGATTTAGAAGTTCTTTTCCTTACGTCATTTGTTTTTTCCGCTTCTTATTATAATCATGACGTATTTTTCTATACCGAATTCCCTTCCTATATCCTCACTGAATATTCTTATTATTTATATCAGAGTCCCTAATTCTTTTTATTTTTTGCAAACAGCTTGATGTCGTTCATGTGCATTTGTTGGTTTATCTTTTTGTCCGATTGAGTGAATTCGTAGCCCCCGGTACATTTTCTAAGTATGTACATTGAGTGGCATCATTGCTATTACAAATGATAATTGTGAAATCGTATCTCTCTGGAAGATACCTCCCCGGATTTGAACCTCAGATAAAAGTTTTCCTTCTGCAGACGATTTCACAATCCAGTATTTCATCCCTTTGTGGTGAACTATATGACTTCCTCGGATATGTTTTACATTTCTAGATAGTCTATTATCTCCAGGACTCATCTCAGTATTATAACCGATCACAACAATGCTTTATTCTGTATGGTATCCACTTGTCCTCTTATCTCCAAGTCTTCGAGTCCCTATACCAATCCTTTGGTGACTGGACTCACAATTGATATCGTCGACACTTTCATGTTCCACAGCTTTTTAAGTTTTCTGGAAAGGTCTAGGTGCTTATTTTTCTTTTTGATTTCTTTCGATTTTACTCTGTCTTCAACAGTTCCGGGACAATCACGGCTTTTATTATGTTTATTGTCAATAAGATTTTCTACAGTGGTAAGACGACTCAGAACAAACAAAATCCTTGTAATATATCACGTCAGCTTCTTCCTTGTTGTTAACAGTTGTCAACTTCACTAGACTGAATAAAATTATGCTATTCAATATCTTTTTTAATTATGACCTATTTCTTCATTCTCCTCTCTTTAATGAATATAAAGATTTATTTAAATAAGGTTAGATTCACTGTTTCCATTCTGTTAATCCAATATCTTCAAGAGAATAAAGCTTGATTTAGAATATTATTCAACTCGTGAAATTCAATGAAATGTTGGCTATAGCTGCTCATTAACCACAAGGACGGACGCCTGTTCACTCCAACATAATCACTCACAAGGCTATATTGGATTCTTTGTACATTCCTCATCACAGATGAATCCCAAAATATCATTTATTTAGCGATTGTTTTGTATTGAAAGTTTTTTGAAGGCTGAACAGTTTCATGAACATTTATCTTGGAAAATTGTTCTTGAACGTTTCTTGTTGGTTCCTTTGCCAGTGGAAGTTTTGTATTGATCAATAAAAACAAAAAAACGAAAAAAGGTTCTTTTTTTTAGCCTTAAAAGTAACCATCGAATATATAATGGATATTCTTTTTTTTTTTTTTGTTGTTGTTGATTGAAATCGACAGCATATCATTTGGAAAATTAACTAGTAAACAACTAAATTACTCAGGAAATTACATGGCATACCCTATATAATAACATTCCTACACATACACACACACACAATTGTAGATGTGTGTATGATGACTGTGTATATGTAAGCGCGTGTGTGTGCTTGTGCCTGTGTGCGTTTTATATCATATTGCCTCATTATGGAGATTGTTGTGAATTTGGCTTCTGAGACATTGGTCGGTGTTCGAATGTAGTTTTTAGATTGCGAGCATTTTAATCAATCATAGTTCAAAATCCTTATTTGCTGAAGAAAAGCCGACATTGCTTCTTCCGGGACAATTTTCATGGTAGACCTTATTTGTAAAAACGTCCGGCAAATGATTCACTCATTCCATTACAAAGTGGAAAGGGATTACATGTATGGATCGATGAATATTTACATACTGAAAATTAATCAAGGAATTTTGCCTGAGATTCCTCTGGTTAAGTCTCAGATTGGTACGACGTTCATTACTTTCTTTCAATAAATCGGAGAAAACATGAGGTAGTTTATTCTTCGGCTTATTAAATATTTGAAATAAAAATAAATCAATCCTGGAGAGGAAAAATACAATCGTTTAATACATGGCTTATTGCAAAAACAGAAACTAACTTAGTGGAATGACAGATTTGATTCTTTTTATTTTAAAATTCTTTGGGAAAGCATTCACAATGAGAAATAATGGTTAAATTGTCTAGTAAGTTAGTTAGACATAGTTCTTAAGATTATTCTTCTTATAGATTTATTCCAGGAAATTTATCAAACCGTTTAACTGATGGACAGTAGGACATTTTACCTTGAATTTTATCAATATAGATACATTTTGGAAACGCTTGGGGTAACAGTTATTGTAGTTAGAAATAGACACGGCAAAAAGAGTTCAAATCCTCGATAAAGCAGTTTGCATTCCCCAGCAAGCTAATATTTTTGGGAAAGGTATGAAACTAGACTTCCTCCAACTATGGGTAAATTGGAGGGCTGAGAACTTTTAAACCTTAAAATAACGATCGGTCATGTTGACGTAGAACCCTGAATTCAATTCTGTTGAGAAGCATCCTGCTCGTGTCGGAAGGGGTGGATAAATACAAACATAAGAGGGCTGAAGAGAGAATCGACCGAAAAACTGACAAACAAGTAAAGAAAAGTGATATGGACAAGTCGGGGTATGACAATAAATGTAATTATAACAATTCTTAACTTGAAACAACTTTTGAGAAAACTATGAACAAAAAGTTCTCAAGAATGTTGTAGATCATGAACACGAAATAAACTTCTATTATTTCATTTATTTATTTATTTATTTTTTGTAAATGAACCTGACTTTTACAGTTGTATGGGTATAAACATTAAGTAACCAAGCCGATGAACTAGTGAAGATCAATTGATTTCAAATTAGATCAAATGTCCATTATTTGAGAACTGAGATTAACTGGCATAAATTACTGTTTTGATTGATGTTTATTCTCTCTCTTCTATAAATAGTAAGTTCAGATTGAGTTGTAGGAAGTTACTTGATCCAAAGCTGATTTCCTTTTGGAAGAATCGTTCACTAATGCCATCTTCCATCATGGACTTTCCAGACAATCTATCTTTATCTTTCTATATCTGTTTCCTTTATAATGTCCAGAAATTGCCTTTGTCTATTTTTCACCTTCGATCATTCATTACGAATACCTTGTTTGTCTGAAAATCAATCAGCTTAGTCAATTTTTGACGTTTTCTAAGAGTTCATAAATCAGGCACAAGGTCATTTATGATGGGCTTATCCAGTGAGAATTAAACTAACACAGAAGTGACTATCTGAACGGCTATCTTAGTTAACAGTGCAGCATGAAGAAATTCCATACTTAGCTTTGTTTGGCACAAGGCTAAATGCTTAACTTATTGTTCTATACATTTCTCAGTAGAAGGGCCACTTTAGATATTCTTCTTAAATTTGAGAACCAAGGAAAAAATATCTTTTATAAACGAATAAAAGTGAAATGAATGAACAAGATTTTATTCGCATTTTTTGGGTCGAGAGGGGTGGAAATAATCGTAAAGAAAAGAAATGCGACATCTCAAAGAAAGTGTACGCAGAGGTAGGGTAGAAATAGCGCTAAGCCCTTACTTTGCAGAACTTTGGTCACGTGAACAAGGAGAAGATATAACGTATTTTTAATAGTTATAGACTGGACGACTGTTCCAAGACAAGACATACAAGTTGATTTAGACTACCAAGTAGTTATAAGAGAAAGTGAATGGTTTATTTATTTAGTTATCGATTTCAATCTGTCTAGCATTATTTAAATTCCTGAGTTTAGTGAATAACGTTCATTGAACTTTTAAACTCATTTTTTTGTGCAATGGTTTCTAAACGTTTTTTTTTTTTTTTTTTTTTGCACACAGTAATATCAAGTATTCCTATCGTATATTTTAAATTGTATATTAAGCAGGGACGAACTCATAAGTGATGTACTCTTATGGACCCCCACACATGGCCTTGCAAAAGCAGGTCATACATTCAGCAACTATGAGAGGATACAGGATGTTGTCCATAAGACCTGCCTGAGGCGATGAACGATAGGGAAAAGCGGCGAGAGATGGTCAGGGATATCCGTGATACCAGTAAGACATGATGATGATGATGATGATGATGATTGAATAATAATCAATTGTTTTCACACAGTTATATGATTTCAAATACCTAGAAAACAATCATAGCAACAAGTAATTATTCTTAATACAAACAACTTACAATAGAACAGAATCGATTATTTCTATCGAATTCTAATTTTCTATCAACATATCTATTTGATGGATAAATGGTACACGAACAGGTATTACTCAGGACAGCTCTTTTGCGAGAGTCTTAACCCTATGCAGGGAATACAATCAATGAATTCTTAGGCAGAGAAACTTAACTAGGATCGAAGTAACTGTGGTACTTTTTGCAGGGCTGGTTGGAAAACTTGCTATTTGATAATGTGCCGATGACGTTTCGTTTATTTTATAGAAAAGTATCCTTTAATTAGATATTCTAAAAATGACTAAAATTCAATAAGACAACATATATGAGGATCGAATTCATAATACATTATTTCTCCTTGGCATGGTTTCAAAATTATAAAGAAACCAAAGTGTTTTAATTTAAATCAATTGTGTATTGCTTGTTTCTGCATATTTTCAAGATTTTTGTGAGTGAAGAGATAATTTCATTTTCTTTTCCTGAAGGCGTGGCTAAATGTTTAATTTTGGTTAATCTGCAACGGAAACTAAGTAATAAATCACTTAAATCTATCTTAATAATGGAGTAAGTGCAACCCTGCGATGAGAATTGTTTGAGAAAAAGGAAGATTTTAAAATGAGTAAAAAAGATCGTGAACATCTTCTAATTGCAAACTGTTGATATGATGAAACTTTTGAAGGTTGACGTTGGTAAAAAAAAAATGTTTGAGAGGAAAAAGTTGACGTGTACAAGCCATCTTATTTCCTTTATTGTAATCGAAAATAAATTTTCGTGACTACGATGTTGGTAGTAATTTTTTTTCTCCATGTTACCGTGCAATACAGCTGAAATAGGAAGCATATTTATTCTGCAGTTTTTGAACATTTCAGATGAAACTTATAATCCAAACTCAACTATGGGTTAAATAGTATCACTGCTGTTCTTCTAGAAGGATGACTTTGGCATTAAATGACCTACAAAAGTTGATATGCCATTAAACCAAGAAACAAAACCAATATCACCCAAAATATATCGAAATTCCTCGAAGAATTAAATACAATGAAAAGTAAATTTGAATTTTAATATTAAAAAATCATGGAACAACGTTCATAATTATAAATTGAAATTTAAATATATTAGTTCACTTTATTATATGTAACAAGAAACTCTAGTTTGCAAAGATTTTTATAACATGATAATATCTGAATAATCATTATTATTTGAAAGTAATATATTTTCCAGTGATCAATGATAATAGTTTTAAAATGCTGCTTCAAGTACATATTAATTCAGATTATTAGCACATGGTTATAGAGTTTAAAGTATTCATAGCTAATACAAATAATTTGTAAACAATTATACAATTTCAAGTTTTAACAAACTAATAATAATGATAATTGTTGGTAAACTGATATGCTTTCAATTATTCTTAATACAATAATTTGCACAGAGTTATATGATTCAAAGTATTCCTATTTAAAACAAATCATTTTCAAACAGATCAATTTATGTTTTTTTGTTAATACCTCCTTGGGCTTCTCCGACTTTTACTATCTTCAAATATCAACCTGTTTTTTTATACCTCCTTGGGCTTCTCCGACTTTTACTATCTTCAAATATCAACCTGGTTTTTTATACCTCCTTGGGCATCTCCGTCTTTTACGATCTTCAAATTTCAACCTGTTTTTTATACCTCCTTGGGCATCTCCGACTTTTACGATCTTCAAATTTCAACCTGTTTTTTTATACCTCCTTGGGCATCTCCGTCTTTTACGATCTTCAAATATCAACCTGTTTTTTTATACCTCCTTGGGCATCTCCGTCTTTTACGATCTTCAAATTTCAACCTGTTTTTTTATACCTCCTTGGGCATCTCCGTCTTTTACGATCTTCAAATATCAACCTGTTTTTTTATACCTCCTTGGGCATCTCCGTCTTTTACGATCTTCAAATTTCAACCTGTTTTTTTATACCTCCTTGGGCATCTCCGTCTTTTACGATCTTCAAATTTCAACCTGTTTTTTTATACCTCCTTGGGCTTCTCCGTCTTTTACGATCTTCAAATATCAACCTGTTTTTTTATACCTCCTTGGGCTTCTCCGTCTTTTACGATCTTCAAATTTCAACCTGTTTTTTATACCTCCTTGGGCTTCTCCGTCTTTTACGATCTTCAAATTTCAACCTGTTTTTTATACCTCCTTGGGCTTCTCCGACTTTTACTATCTTCAAATATCAACCTGGTTTTTTTTATACCTCCTTGAGCATCTCCGACTTTTACGATCTTCAAATATCAAACCTTTAAAAATACCCAGGACATATACACTATTAATAGTGTCTCTCTATCCGGATCAATCTCTCTTAAGTAATTCATCCGATAATTCTCTAAAATGACCTCTTAAATTCTTTTGTTGCCATTTTTTCTGAAATTATCCAATTTTCTTCTCTGTTGATATTTTTGATCTGCTCAGGCAATTAATTCCAAAATATAATCCTTTTCAAGAAAAATCCAAGATTTTGACTCGGTTTTTGATATTTGTCTTGAAAATAAATTTCTATTTCGAGGTTAAATATTGAAAATATGTCTATCATAATTACAAATTTGATTATTTATCTAAAAAGTTCTATTAGATCACCTCTTATTATTCTTTCTAATAAAGTAGTAAATTCTGATTTCTCCAATCTCTCCTTCTCAGTGCAAACTATTTTTTTTTATTATGTCTGTCTCTCTTTTTTGTAAGTCTTCCAATCTCAGTACTACACATCAGTTTTAATGTCTCGATATTGGAGCCAAGGCCTGACTAATCTATTCTATATATGGTCATATTAGGGTTTTATATATTTTAAACCAACATTTGCCTCTCTCGAAGTTAAATTGGACAAATAAATAGGATTCTAAAAGCTACTTTCACAGGTTTTGAAATGGAATAGACCGTTTCGCTAAAATGTGGTATCAAAATAGAAATACATTTACGATTGAATAAGGGTGCTATGAATTTCCATAAATAATACGTTTTCTCAAAAATATTATGGTAACATCTAAGTGTAATGTTTTGGCAGAAAAAGAAAACTTTTAGAGTTATCGTTCAACGACTAAGCACATGAATTAATCTCTTTATTTCCGGTAATTCCGTTAGTTTCTCATTCAATTGTACTTTTTTCCGTATTTATCCTCTCGTTATAGACATTCATTATTCATGTTTCTATTTTATCTAATCGTTTTCTTACAACCCTAATTTATAATGCATTACAATTTGTGAATAGCTTAGCAGTATAAATTCATTAATTGCTAATCCATTTTATTTCCCTCACGTTCTTTAGTGATTTTACAACTGAGTTAATCAAGCTTTATATATTCATTCTTAACTAAGTCCTTTTGGCTCGCAAAAGATATTCTTTTCATTTTAAATCGTTTTTATCGTATCTTAAACAAATATAAGAAAAGGCACTCAACAGTTCTCGGTCTAACAAAAAAGAGAAAGATTTTTTTTAAATATTTGTTATTTAGAAGGGATAAAGAAGCCTGAAAAACGATATGATAAGTTTATATATTTTATTGATTTAATCTGGGGTTTGTGCTTCATACGAATATGAATATACGATAGGGTGCTGATAAATTCATGTGGCCTCTAAGAAGGGATTGGCCTATGACAAGCGTCTCCAAGATTTATACCCTGAGAGCCGTAATGATTTATTCAGGAGGGCACGAGGCCGAAACAAAAGCCGAGCAGAAAATAAAACAGCTGAATTCACAAGGTATACAATCAGATGTAACATCAGAGTTAAATGAAAGGTTGACAGAAGTAGCACATCAAACACTTGAGGATTTGATATTTGCGCATGCAGCGTACTCTTGGCCTGCTTTATGTTGAAGACCAATTGTTCTTCGCGGAATTGACTGTTATACAACCTCACTACTTACAGAGCTCATGTGAATCTGATAGATATCGAGGATGTAGCCCACAAGAAAATCGGACTTCAGATTTTCAGAACACTGAAATCCTATAAGTTTTATCTGCATTTGTAATAGTACTTCTAAGCATTCAACCTAAAAAGGTAAGGAGAAAACATTGAAAGTTCAGTGAAAAGCGCGTGGCCGAACAACCAACTTTCAAAATGTTTTTCGGACTCGGGGTCAGCATTTGAAATGATCCCTGGTTTAGAGCCATGAAATATTCACTCTATTCTACAGATGGATTCCAAATTTCAGCACAAATGGCACATCGTTTCTGATGTTTCCTTATCTAGCAACCAAAAAATAAATCAAAAAGTTCAGCAATTTCATCCACTCTTTCCATGGAACAACTCTGCACAACCTGATATTAATTGACAGACTTTGTGCTGTATATTGACCTCCGACCCGGCCAAACATGCCATTCCAAAGACGCGGAAGTTGCATATTCCATTGGCGTGGGCGACCTTGGCTGAGAATATGGACAAGGTTAAAATCCCACGGTTTAGTCACAAACTGGTGCACCAGAAGAGGGTTACCTGTGAACAGCATGACAGTTATTTCCGCTCCGTGACGATCAAACGTGCCATTCCAAAGAGGGTGGAAGTGAATATTCCGATGGCCAGTTATGGGGAGATATTGAGTGGGCTTTGAACAGTGCAGTTTGGAGACCAGACAAGTTAGAGACAAGATGCGGTAGAGAAAGCCAGCACCTAGCAGAGGTAGCCCTCAGGCCCCCGATTGAGTTTGGGGATCAGAAGAGTTGGAGAAATGATGCTGTAGAGAAAACAGAGAGCTGGGCCCCCGGGCCTCCGGTTGATCAGCCCTGGAGAACGGGAAAGAAACGCTGATGGCCGTAAGAGTGGGGGTCAATATGTTGCAGTTCTGTTCGGTCTCCAACTCCCTCTCACACACAACCCTTTCAAATAAAGTGAGGGTTCTATTTTTCTAAAAGAACTGTGTCGCCGCGTCTTTATTGTGTCGTCGTTATGATATGCATATGTGTTTGTATGGTTGGTCATGACTATGCAACATTTGGATGGATAAGAAAAAAAAAAGAAACAAACATATTACAAACGACAAATTATATATATATATGTAATTTGTTACATGTTTGTTTCTTTTGATGTTCTTTCATTCAACTATGACCAATACATTATATATATATATATATATATATATATATATATATAGTGGTCCACAGACAGATCTGTTTCGTTCTATCAGAACTCATCAGTGTGGCTAGACATACTAGCTTCCCGTACCTGGGATCGAAGCCCAGTTGACTCAAACGCCAATCCAAGACTCTACCCCTCAGCCACGAGGAAACCAGCAGCGAAGTAAATTTTAAACAGTTATGAATCATAATTACTATTGTTTACATACATACGCTTAACGGCTACCGAGAGCTCAATTCATATATGAAGAGCCTTGCATTAAACGCTAATGGCAACGTGATTACTTCATTCGCTAAAGAACTCAACCATATATATATATATATATATATATATATATCGTTTGTAACATGTTTGTTTCTTTTTTTTTTCTTATCTATCCAAAGTCTTTTGAATTTATTTTTTGTTGGGTAGATAAAGAAACATCAGAAACGACGTGCCATTTGTGCTGAAATTTGGAATCAATCCGTAGAAAAAAGTGAATATTTCATGGCTCTAAAGCAGGAGTCATTTCAAATGCTGCCTTCGAGCCCAAAAAGTTTTTGGAAGTTGGTAGATTAGTAGAAATAAATAGAAACGTTTTGATCAGTTTCTCAACGAAGTGATAATTCTCATAGGCAATAAATGTATTTATTCCTCACTCTGCTTATTATTCACGATTGTCTTTTCTATTTTACTGTGTTAAAATGACAGACGGAGAGAAGAATTTGAGGCTGCTTTTTGACAAGTCTTATTTGGACCCATGCAGTATAAATGCGAATATCGATTTGCACCAAATAAAAGTCCTTATGACACTTAAAAAGAATATTGGGTGGGGGGCTAAGGGAAATCTACTGCAGTAAAATGTAGATAAGCTGAGTGAGAAATTAGTCGCCTTTTACAGAATTCTCAAACTGTTTCTGCTTAAATGAAACAAAAATATTGGCTTGATCGATATTCATTAAATTAGCAAATATATATTGAGACGATTGCGTTTTGGTGGGTTACCACTTAATTCGGGAATTCGTTTATTTGAAGGAAATTTTCTAAATCTAAAATAAACCAAATATACTTGTCATCATTTTCTTTATATACGTAAAGAAGTTTTCATCAGTTAACTGGAACAAAGAAATTTAAGAGGGTTGTCCTCGTGGTGTAATGGTTAAAGCGATAGACTGCGGAATCGCAGTACGCGAGTTCGTACTCCAGTCGCGCTATCACATTCGCTTTTAGGCAAAGGTATGAACCCCCTTATCCTCTCAGCTATGGGTTAAATCGTAGCACTACTATTCTTCTAGTAGAATAGCTTTGGCATTAAATAACCCACAGAGGTTGATATGCCATTAAACAAAGAAACCAAACCAAAGAAATTTATTGCCAATCAATCCTTTTTTTTTCTAAAACACTGCTCAACTAAAGTTTCGTTTTTTTTAGTTGCATATCAAACTTGCAGAAGAACTGCAGTGATACTGTTTAACCTTTTGCTGGCAGACGGATAACGGGACCTAATACCTTCCCTCAGAATATTTATCTGAAAGTGAACGTAATAGTGCGACTGGAGTTGGAGCTCGCTAACTTCGCCATTGTGCCTCGTCAAATCCTCCCAACTCAGTCTTAGTCAAGAAGCATTGGGTGTAAAAATGTTTTTAACCCACCCATCCACCACGTGCTGGATGTGACACATGGTCAAGTTCTAAACGGTATGTAGCAGATTTGAATACGAAGCTTTCGTTTTCCTTGACCAGTTTCTTAATAAAGGCTTAAAAGGCCAGTCATACCAACGATTTATCCATAGTTGGCAATAGAATAACTGGATTAATGCCTTTCCCCAAGAGAATTAGAGAAAAGTGAAACGCAAACACCCCAAACCAGGAATTAAACTCAGATGGCCAATTCTATGTCTTACGTCGATAACCATAATGCTATCTCTTAAGTCGATAAGCATTATACTCTGTCTTAAGTAAATAATCATAATACTATGTCTTAGGTCGATAAGCTTTATGCTGTGTATTAGGTCTACAAGGATTGTGCTATATCTTAGTTCGATAACCATCATGATATGTCTTAGATGACCGTGGTGTAATGGTTATTGTCGTAGGAAATGGACACGGCAACACGAGTTCAAATCCTGGACGAGACTGACAGCACTTTCACATTGCACTAATACCCTTGGGAAAAGGTATTAGTGCTATGAAAGGTATGAATCCAATTATTCTCCCTCCAACTATTAGTAAATAGTAGGACAGACTGGATTCTTCAGCCTTGACGAGGCAACTAGAGTACGAGAAGGAAAACTCTGAATTCAAACCTGTTAAAGTCCACTTAAAAATTGACCATGTGTCATATCCTGCCCGAGCAAAGGGGCTGGTAAATATGGATAGCCATTATGCTGCATCAAGTTTTTACCATATTTCAGAGAGTAGTTACAATTCTATAGGTCATTCTAATATACTCGTACAAACTCTTGAAAATAATGAATTGGACCCTATGGGTATTGTACTACTGCCGTCATTTACTCAATCAGCTTAGCTTAATTCAATATTAGGCTAAACGTAGGGGTACACAAACGGAATAAAACTAATTAAAAATGGTTTGCTCGTCATGGTTTATAATCCTTACACCATGGCAAACGCACAGGCAATATCATTGGGGCATAAGACTATACACATTTTTTAGAACTATCTAAACTTGATCAGTTTACATGATTACCATACACTCTTTAAAAACGTCAACGCTTTTCTACATCAATTGAACATCTATTTAATGTCAACCTTAATTTGCTGCGATAAATGTGACCTTAGTGTCATTTTATTTATAGGTGCAATCTATAAATTATTCAAGTATCAATGTGCATTGAAGATTACATTGTTTGAACTTGTTGTTAAATCCATCGTTTGAGAAACGTAATATTAAATAGAATAAAATTCCATTTCATTTGATTTATCCAGTTATTCCCAACATTTATTAATGATAATACTCAATTTATGATTATTTCACCCGACGCCAGTTTGTTTTTTCGCTTGCGTCAGATGGTGGTTTTTCATTAAAATCTGAGTGACAGCAAGTCTCCTCAGATCTCCAAAACTTTTTTATGTATTCTTGTCGATCTTATATATGTTGTAATCGAAATTATCTTGATGCATTATATTTCCGATTTCTCCAGTTCCAAACGTTGGGAACCTTTCCAAACTCAAAATCTCTAATAAGTATCGTCGTCACTCTTAATTTTCTTGCAGGTTTCAAATATTTGTCAATCTTTTCGTTTTCTTTTATTTTTACTCTTGTCCTCCTGAACAGTAGAATCCACAAAGCAGCAACATTTTTCTTTTAATTAACGCTAGGTTTTGTATCCTATCTGGGATTGCCAGATAATTTTATGCATCTCATTCTCAATGATGGATTCTGGTTTCTATATATACAATTTGTTTGTATGATAAAATCTCTTGCATAATTCCCAATGGATCATCTTCAACACAAATTTGGATTATTATTTAAGCCATTTCAGAGGGTTTTTTTTTTCACGCCAGCGTTAGATGATGGTTTTCCACCGGAATCTGAGTGACAGCAAATATCCTCAAATCTCCAGGTCTCTTTTCAATATTATGGCCGATCTCAATAATGCTGTCGTTTTGATGGTCTCCATTTCCAAGTCCTCTAGTCTTTTTACCAATCCTTTCGTGACTGTACAAGAACACCAATAACAATTGGTATCATAATCACTTTTATGTTCCACGGTTTTTTTCAATTCCCAAACAAGGCCCAGGTATTTATCTTCCTTTTCGCTTTCTTTTAATTTTACTCTGTGGTCAGCCGTAAGAGCAAAGTCCATAATTTGGATTTTTTTTTATCATTATCTTATGGTCAAGGGGAGGTTCAAATGATAACATGACTCGAAAATGAGTGATAAGAAATATATAAAAAGAAAATAGTACATACATAAACGAAAGCTGGGAGAAACCCCTCCTCAGCTTAACACAATCATGAATATTACTGTTCTTCCTGACGGTTCGCCAAGACTCTGCAGAAGAGAGCTTAGCCGGAATATGTCACATGAGGGTGAGTCCATCTGTTGGGGTGACACCCCAACACATTACTATTTCTGGTCGTCTGGTCGTGATTAGGTGATCCGTTTTTATCTTAAATTAACAGAGGAGTTTGTGAGCCTCATTTTCCAGGATATATTCTAGGTTGTACATATAACATTGGTTCGTATGGTCAAATTTCATTTTTTGCATAATTCCCTGTAGATCACCTTTCCCAGCCAGTTGTATTTTGTTTTATATTCTTTCTGTGCTAGTTTGCTCTATTCACTTATGTGGTTGATCATTTTGTCTCTATCATCACTTAAGCACGCTTGAAGCACGTAGTCTAGGCAGATAAAAAAAAACAGGTATAGGACTAATGTATCCGCTTGCGGAACACCTGTAACAATGTAGAAGTAGTCTGTGTCTCTAACCGGTGAACTAACAACACATTGTATCTTGTTTAAAATCTACTGAATTTAATTATTTTATATACAATATAAATAGTTTTTACTTAGTAAGCACCAAATTCGCTAATGTGCCATGATTTCTTTATACAAAAATCCTAACGTATTTAATTGCTGTCACATACAATCGAAAGAAATATTTCAGTAAAAACGTACGACTCTTGTTTGTTCACATTATCCATAGAGTATACCTGCGAGTATTCACATACTCACTCTTCATACAGGCACATCAACACGCACATACACACTCACACATGCTTGTACACGTTCGTATGCACAAAAAGATATATACACATATTGTTACACTGTATACGGACTTAGCTCTGTAAAAGTAAATGTATGTTTGTATATATGTATGTGCGGGTGTACACGTGTGCATGGTTGTTAGTTGATCATAGGTATGTGCATGCATGTATGTCCATATAGAGACCGGGACATATTTGCGTGAGAATCAGTAATTCAACTCTTATAGTATAAAACGCAGATGTCAGATAAAATTGGATCAAAGACATAAATATTTATTATTAAACTTTTAAAGGTCTCCTGGAGACTGGTTGTCGGCCATTTTTTTAAATATAGGAATGTTCATCCTGGATAAGAGAAGTGAGTCTGCTACTTGAAAGAATAAGAGAGACGCAAAGGTTATACGACCAGAGGACATATAGATAGACCACAGATGCTTTGATAAGGTGAGAGAACAGATACAGAAAAGATGGTGGTGCAGATTCAGAAAAACAGAGTCAGAGAAGAGACCAGAACAGTACAGCCAGAAAAACAGGGGAACAGATGGAGAGAGTCATACAGAGAGAATTGTGAAGGGTGACGCCAGTTCGGAAGATATAGCAAGCAGCTCTAGATTTTAGCTAAGAGACCTACGTAATCACAAACCGTCATTTTCGTCACGTAAAATTATTCCTGTCTTGAAATATTTATTCAATATTTTGTTTTCTTCTAGTTCTTCCCTTTGTGAGCCGTCTCGGATTCATGAATTCCGACTTGACCCGCTGAGAACCAGTAAACACAACGAAGTATTAGACAATTATGTGGCCGGAGATGTACGGCCCGATTCATATTCCCACAATTCTACCATGCATAGAAAAACACATTAATATTTGAAAGCTAAAGATATGCTTAGTTTTACTTTCATATTTCAATAAATGCCAGTTTTGTGTACGTTTGGATTTACCCAACACCTCCCCATGGAAAAGATGTGGAACAAAGTCAATTTAAAAAAAAATCAGGCTCGAAATCAGAGTTTTCCTTCTCTTAAATTGGTTGCTTTACAAAAGCAAGAGAACCCAGTCTGCTTTTATGTCAACCCCCACCTGAGGTGAGAGAGCAGTGATCGATTCATTCATAAGCCCAAAGTAAAATACAAATAGCTTTGTCCAGGATTCGAACTCGTGTCACAGATGCCTTTTCTCTCAAAGCTAACTATTATATAAAGCCCGCTTGTCAGTTCGCTGTGTGTCATAAACAATTAGAGAAAAATATATTTATTTTTTTCATTGTCTTGGTTTGTAGGGATAGGATGAATATAAGAGGCTGATTTTTCCTTCAATTATCTTCTACAGCCTTGGTTGTCTGTCTGTCGACCTGCCCATGGACATTTGTCTGTAAGCATCTTTCTTCTCTTTCAATATCCTTTGCTACTTTTTTAACTTGATAATGCCCTATTGATCGCTGTCAGTATTACTTACATATTTTCATTTCAAACCGTTCTTTCCTATAATAACTGATCTGACAGGAGATAAGGTTAATTGTTTTACTTTAAATTTCAACAAATGCCAATATGGTGTATGTAATGAACACTTGGAGAAAAATATATAAATAACATCCTATTTCGTTTTTCTTTATTTATTTCCTTATGCAGCACTACTGTCTGTCTGTCTGACTCTATACCTGCCCATAAGCGTGTGTCATTATCTCTGTCTTTTTGTTTCTGTCTGTACCCAATGACGTTTTTACTTAGTAATGCCCTATTGATCGCCGTCACTATTATTTACATATTTTCATTTCAAACTTTTCTTTTCAATAATAACTCAGTTGGCAGTAGATAAGATTTATAACCTTTACAATTTCATATCAGTTTCTAAACAAAGTATTCGTTTGTTTGCTGAAAACTAGCGTTTAAGCTTTCAAATACTGAATGATTTTTTTGGAATTTGATTCAGTCATCTAAAATAACTGGGATATTTACGTTGAGTCTTGAACTTCATCTTTATCAAAGGATGCTAACAGCACAGATCCTCTCTCTCTCTCTCTCTCTCTCTCTCTCTCTCTCTCTCTCTCTCTCTCTCTATTTGCCACCGTTTTAAGAGCTGATGAATGTAGGTTTTTGCTGGTCGGCTTACTCTAGTGTATCCTGTGTTGGAATCTACAGCAGGAACTCGATTAAGAATTTGTCCTTAGTTCTCCAGCAGAATCTAGCATGTCTTATTTGTCTTACTGGGATTGTTTGTGAGATGGTGGGTAAGTGGCCATACATCTGGTGTTTTGTTAGGGGCTGCAACAAAGACTTTTTCAAAACAACACTCAACATCCTTGAGTAGTTCTGATGTTGTTTTCTTTCTCAAACTATTTCGTTAGAGTCCAAGTTGTGTGGCCATACAATAGTACTGATACGGTTGCAGCTTGGAATATTTCCTGATTTATTTTATCAGAGATCAGATTTCCATATGGTTGTTTATCGGTCAAAGCAGCTAATCTTTTAGCGTTACTCGTTTTGGCATTACTTTCTGTGAATGCCATAATTACATCTTTTAAATACATCAGACATAATGCCCCAATTTCCGATTATACTTCTATGATCAAGGTCAATGTATATAGAATCCAACTCAAACAAATCCACGAACAGGGTGCGATAGAATTACCTCTCATTTAATATGATGCAAGTGAATTTAGGCAAATGTTAATAATAGTTTCATCAATCAAATGACTTTGGTTTTTTTATACGATTTGTAAGGATAATTGCTTGGACTAGTCATGTTTTTGAAGGTTGACAAAAAGACCAAGTGTTATGTCTGGCGGTATTTCAGGTAAATTGGCGAATAGCATACTTTAATTCTTCCAGGTGGTTTTCTTTTAACCGATGAACGAGGGATTCTAAAATTTTCAGTCCGCAATAGTATCGATTTTCTATCCTGAAAAGTATCCGACCGACTTTGTGTAAAATGATCACGAAAATCTATTCATTTATTTACTTATTTATCTTTTTAGTTTTTTTTTGTTTTTTTTTTTTACTGATAATCAACAAAAAATTCGCCAATGCATGAAAAAATATTAATCAAATAAAAAATACTCTGTGTATACTCATTTGGATGAAGATTTAATTTTCTTTATTTAAAGCTAATAATGAACCGCTTGTTTTATTTCTGACGTTGGCATTTGGCGATCTTTATCTTTCTTTAATTATCAATGACACGACATATACTGGAATCTTTTCTTTGTAGATGTCGATTTTATTCTGACAGTTGAAATTATCATTCTAGTATTGTAAATGCTTTATTTTAAAACAGACGGAACTTGGCTTTCATTCAAATTTGAGCCAAGTACACAAGAGTTCATCATAAATTTATATCATAATTCACACTTTCTACCTTATATAAGTATATTTACTAAAGAACCTTTCATAACTTCTCAATGTTATTCCTATTTGGAATACAACAGTCATACACAATGCAAAAATGATATCTATTTGTTATTTATTTGATATTGATTTTAATTTTTGGTTTAGGTATTTATCACCTTTTGTTAAGATTATCTCGTTAAAACAATAGATTCGAACTTTTATGCACAAATACTAAATGTTTAAATCAGCAGATGCATAATTCCGGAAATATCCTTTATTTTTTTTACTTAAGTAATTACAACTTACCGTTTAAAAAGTTTATTTCATGCTTCAAGGATTTAAAAAAAAAACATTCTTTCTGATCTTGATTAAAATCTGAGTACGAGTTGAATTTTTCAAATAGCAAAATATAATTTTAAAAACTACGAAAAAAAAATCAGCTCAAGCTTATTAACGATAGATTTAAACAAGGTGTAACCAAGCCACAGCTTCCCACCCAGTTGCCCAAATGACATTGCCTTACTTACAGATTTTTCTTTTAAATGTCCATTAATGCCTCTATTCTTCTTTCCTTGCCAATAGTTAATGTGGTGCAGTTCAGACCTTGTACGCTGTTTTGAAGCCCTAATTAATTTTTAAACTACATTTTGAAAAAACAAAAAATTATTTATCCTTCCTGAATTCATTTAGCACTATTTTCTTTCTGTGTTATGGGAAGAGTTGCCTCCTTGCTGAATTTTCTGGAAATGTCTGTTTATGCTGTCATTTTATCTTTCCTAGTATAGCAGTTTAATGAAGTTAGTAATTCCTACTCCATATCCTCCAGCCAATTTATAACTATTTTTTTATTCTTTAATTGGGGAAGGTTTTAATCGTTTTAACTAACCATTCATAGTTTCATTCATTCGCCATAATGTCGTCCTTTGCATTGTGCTTGGAATATTTAATCTTTGATACTTCTTTCGTTGTCCACTTAACTCTTGTGTTTCATCTAATGCTTGTGTTTTTAAACATGAAATTTTAAGCAATGAAACAGGTATCAGTTAGTTTTTCAAATTTTATCTTGGTCTGCTATATTTGTGTTTAAGAAAAACATTAATTTTCACACACATACACACACACACACACACACATATATATATATATAAATATATATATATATATATATATATATATATATATATATATATGGGGTTTGATGGTTAGATTGTCGTCAAAATGAAGCAAAATGAAAGTAACATATATCAGATATATCTACTAAAATTACAGTCCATTAAATTTATAGAAAGAACTCGCCATTGGCTTCAACCATGACTGCCATATGACTTTAAAATATCCTGCACATCTTTCCGACGGTCTATAATTTTAAATTTTTATTGCTGCAATTAATATTGGCTTCACTTTATCATTATTATTGCACAGAGTTTTTTTTTTTGATTTTTTTTTTTGCTCTCACGCGCAACCGCATTGCACACATGCTGGAAATAATTGTGAGTTACTCCCTTTTTTATTTGCGGGTATCTTATCACAAGAGTATGTTCACCGTTTTATAAGGTAGATTTAAAAGCGATGCTTCTCTGAAACAACTACATTTCCATCTGCAGAGAAATGTTAAGGAAAAAAAGTGGCATGCACTTTATGTTCACTAGTGTGTCGAGTGTGAAGCCATGTAGGAAAATGAATGCAGACATTTCCCCACCACTATGTGTGACGACCTCAGAAACCTTGATGTGAACTGGGCGTTTTCTTTTAATCATTATCGGTATATCTTGAGGAGATAGAACCAGCCAAGAATTGTTCTGTGAGTTCATCCTCTGATCCGGGTGTAAATGCATCTTCTCTGAAAAAAAAACAAAGCATATTCAGTTGGAGGGGATACTTGAGTTTGTTCAAAAGATTTACAGTGTGTTCTTTCCTCTTGTCCTTCATGGCCTCTAATAATGTGCCTTTCTTATATTGTATAAGAAATACCAAATGTCTTCATACACTACCAATCAGATAAGAAAGTCAAACACTCCCATATACCAGGCTATGGACTTGACTGATTGACTGGGACCGTTGTTAATCATTATGGGACAACTCAACAAATTCTGGAATTATTTTCTCATATTACGACCTGAGTGAAGCTTCCAGCCTGCCGTGACTTTGTTATCTCCATTAGACACGTCCAACCCTTTTTCAAATCCACTGCACTGTCTTCAGATTAGGACCCAAAAAATTTGAAACCTTCGTATTGGTGTTTCCGGTGTGAATGCCAACAGTAAAACATGCCGTTTCCAAATTTCTTGTAAACTGAATTGCGTTATAGTTCTGTTTTCCCCCAAAGACAGTCAGTCTAACTGCTGCCCAGTTGACAAAAAAATGAATTAATAGAAATTAAAAAAACAAAAAAACAACAGAAAACAAAAACAAAACAAAACAAAAAGCTAAGTTTATATGCGAAGTTATTAGTTTAAAATAGAGACAATTTACCAATTGTACCCAGTGAGTACGTAGTTTAATAAAAGTATCCTCACGACTTTTGAACACATAATTCGAATATTGTCTTATAAAAAATCCAGATCAAAATTTAGTGAAGTTTATTTTTTACCATCGTACACGCGTGCACACATAGGTACATAAGCGCGCACACATGCACACAAATATACTCACATAGAACATGAAAGGAATGTTCAAAAAGATGTTCAAATCTCGGTCAATAAAGTATTCAGTGTATTTTAAATCCTAAATATTCATTTGGATAATTTCCTGATTACTACAATGACATAATGGTTAGAGTGTTCGCCAATGGTCATGGAGACCCAGGCTGAGTCATACCAAAGACTCAAAAAATTGTACTTGATGCCGCCTTGCTTAACACTCAGCATTATAAGGTACGCATCGAGGGTAAAGCGGATCAATCAAGAGAATGGAGTAGCGCATTCCCTACACTTTGGTTTAGTAGCTATTGAAAGGGGAGCCTTCGGGACACCCTCAACTACGGTGGCCAACTTTACAACAGTGGAAGCAGTATCGCCCTCCCCTACACCTTGGTGTAGTAGCTATTGAAAAAGGAGCCTTCGGGTCACCCTCGACTACGGTTGCCAACTTTACTTACTTACATATATATATATATATATATATATATATATATATATATATATATATATAAAGAGACAGAGAGAGAAAAGGATGGAGAGATGCGTGTGCATTTAAACTTTACATCTTTGTTCCATTGATCAGTGAATGCTTTAAAAATGATGCATAAATCAATCTCATTTATGACAAGATAAATTTACCGCAAGGAAAATGCGTGACATAATTGGCATTTTAATATTCCTCAAGTGGTCTGTTTGGCGATAAGGATTGTCCGAAGTATTCAGGGACAAATTAGCCAACTTTTCTTTCCCATCGTCTGAGTATTTACCTCGAGCCAGCAAAACTTTCCCATTGACATTTCAGATCCTAGATCTTGAGTACATGTCTGAAGATTCATTGAAACCAGACACTAAGGGATATCAAAGGACAGTGTCATTGAACGCATTCTGTCTTCATGAAGAGATATTTTAAATAGGAACCTAGAGATCGAAGAGAGGACAAGAGATGCTCTTCGACATGACAAAGTAAATTCTGTCATCAGGTCAGATCATGTTCAAAATCTTTTCTCGTTTGCTTTCAGTCTATCCATATTAATTGCTGACGTTTCATAATCGGAAGATATCTACGAGAATTGGCTGGAAAGTTTGAAGGCTGACTAAAATACTCCTAAGAAATGTGATTGAATGAGGCTGTTTTTTCAACATACTTCCCCTTGCGGTCCATACAATTCTTCCATTGGTGTTGCAGACCTTGGTTCTCCCTGGTCAAAAAAGTCATCTATAGCAGATTTGAAAAAATAATATGACCATTTCAGCCAATGAATTTTCAGTCCATCCTTGCATTTGTATGAGCTCATGAAGCCACTGATGCTACAAGATATTTTGTCTTTTAAACTATTTCTCAGATTAATGTTTCTCTACAAAAATAAGGAGAATGAGTTGCTGTTCAAATGATATTAATTGTCAAAATGATAAAAACATCATAGACCAAACTTACTTTTTTCTTTGAGGAAGTAAATAATACTTTTTTCTTTGCGTAGCATTTTTTAAATAAATCTTTTTTGTGTTTGATCAATCACTTGCTACAGCCCCTAACCCAATTGTTTCATCAAATATAAAAGCAGATTTACCCTGTCCAAGAAAAGATACAAGTGTGTAATCATTGCATTCGAAAACAAAAATCCCTGTTTTAGTTACAGCGAAAATCTTGTGATTTTGAAAGCCAGCTATCCCTCAGCTAAACTGTAGAATTAATGAGAAAGGACCTAAGCCACAGAACAAAATATCAGTCCTGAATTTCGTGACCATAAAATATTGTTATTCTTAAAGGAACTCAAGATTCGCACGCAAAAAATCAATAAAGAAAATACTGAAACCATTTACATAAACTTCACACAGAAAATTTTACAATCGCACAAAAACATATTTGTTCGTTATGGCTCATTACAAAAATGATTGTTAAAAATACATCTGTTCGACAGAATCTTTTGTTTATCTTTCGTTGACCCAAAATTCTATCTGATGATAAGGCTTCCTTTCTTGATATCTGAAGAGTCTGGAGGAATCCTATATTGGCAACTCTGACCCCGAGAGGTAATACTTGTTAGGGTTCTATCTATGAGTTCAATAGATCTGTTTAAACATTTTCCAATTTTCATAGACATGCTTGAATTGTTCATAATTTGTTTCGAGACAATATTCTGGAAGCTATCATTATTTACTAAGATTATTATCAGTTTCTTAAGACCATGTAACAGTGTGAAGACAAAAGCGTATTATCAAAAATATAAAAAGGAATCATATAATTATTAGTATAATTATTTGTATCGTGAAAATGTTCTGAAAGCTATAAATATTTACTAAGATTTTTATTAGTTTCTTAAGAACACGTAACAGTGTGAAGACAAATGTGTATTATCAAAAATAAAAAAAAAGCATTATATAATTGTTAGTATTAGATGGTAATTAGTATAATTATTTGTATCGTGAAAATGTTCTGAAAGCTATAAATATTTACTAAGATTTTTATTAGTTTCTTAAGAACACGTAACAGTGTGAAGACAAATGTGTATTATCAAAAATAAAAAAAAGCATTATATAATTGTTAGTATTAGATGGTAATCCTTGAAGCCATTCAAATGTGGACGTTCTTGGATTAGAAACGAATATTGGATT
>OY757907.1:9203163-9213163 GCA_963585895.1 Sepioteuthis lessoniana | reverse complement strand
TATCCAAAATCTATCATGTTGTAACAAAGGTATATGTATTTTCTTCCTTTTGTCATTGTCGAGTATGTGAGATCAACAAAAATATTGATTATATATATATATATATATATATATATATATATATATATATATGCGTGCGTGCGTGCGTGTCTGCGTTAGTTTTTATGTATTGTTACTATTATTACTATTGTACCCCTTTCAATTTCCTCACCAAGGCGTTAGCTGATGTTCTTTCACTGGACTCTGAGAGATAGCAAGTCTCCTCGAGGACTTTTAGTAGTTTGGCCGAATTTACCAATACAATAATATGGAAGGTCACGGTTCGTCCTCCGATTTCCTGCTGTTCTAGTCCCTTAACTAAGCATCTGGGGACCATTCCGAGCGCACCAGTTATAATTGGTGTTAGCTTCACTTATTTGTTCTATTCTTTGATTTTCACTTTGTGCTCTACCGTGACGCTGAAGTCCACAATTCGCCACGTTCTCTTCATTGGGATCTGAGTGATAGCAACAAGTCTTATCAAGTCTCCAGAGCCCTTCTTTATATTCTGGCCGATCTCAACAATACTGTAGTTTTGGTGGTTTAGGCACTTCCTTTAATTTCTAACTATTTCAGCCTCGTTACCAATCTTTGGTGGTCGTACAAAGCGCAATAATTACAAATGGTATCACCGTCACTTTCATGTTCCATAGTTATTTACGTTCCCTGGCAAGGTCTAAGTCTCTCTTTTCTTTATTATTATCATTTTACTCTATTGAGAATATATATATATATATATATATATATATATATATATATATATATATAAAGCCACTTGGTTCAACGAGAAAAAACATTCTAAAAAGAATAGGTGCATGAATAATATAAAGTTTATCCTATCATGTAAATGAGGAATATTATCCCCTTGCTTACACCAGGCCTTTCTCGTTTCTCGTTCATGCTTAGCAGCACTGAGTCTATTACGTGGGGCTTGTGTCACCCGTAAAAATGAATGCCGATGGGATCAATCATTTTTTGTAACGGCAAAGAGTTATTCTTTATTGGTGCTTGCCCTCATAATAAAATGACCTCATGTCAAATATGACTTATTTTGAACTCGGATAAATCCAAATATATAACTGAAATATGAATAAAATCAGTATAATATCTGATGGGTAATAGGCCTCCAATCTATTCTCCGACATTTTTCCGGATAAATAACCTTGCCAAAATTTCAGCTAGTGTTTAAAAGATCATAGTGCCATTATCAGCCATGCTGCTGACCAACTGTGTCTATGTAAGTCTCCTGTTTTATTAAGATAAGTCACTGAGTGCATGTCTCATAAACATGACAAAAATACGATAAAATATTTAATGTTTGTAAGTAAACACATCCCTTCCACCCACCGACCCCAGCTTTATGAGTGATACCCTCAAGTAACTGATGAGAATAAAAGACACTCCTATTTGTATCAGATCGCCGTATGGGGCTTTGTAATCTTGTTTTCGTCTTTCTTTATTTCACTCAAAATCGATATGAAATGTCGGTAATATATTCAGAAGGTATTTCTTAATATTCCGTAATGTTGTCCTGTGGTAGTATTTGGTTGTTCATAGGCTAAAATTAAGTCTATGTTATTCCAGAGTATTTTTCAAGACAAAGAAGGGCGGAAAAACAGGAACCATTGTTTCTATTTTACGGGTGTTCTATTCTATTATTACATTATTTTCTCGGTGTGATTGAAATTCAACAGCCGGGGTTGTTTTAAGTATTATGAGCCGTTTGATTTAATTAGCCAACACAAGATGAGTACAACATTTTCATTTTTGTCTTTATGTAAGTCACACAAAGAAAAAAAAAGGAAATAGTGTACTCGACTTATATCATATTCATCATCTTATCATGCACGGATTTCCCAGACTCTTTCGCTCCATTCGTCTCTACTGTCCATCGCATTCGTCAAGGTCCTCTAGACTACATCCTGTGTCCATACTGAGCTGTTGTAGATAAGTTCTAGCAGGTCTTCTAACATCAGCTCGTCCGTGTGAAGGGGTCCACAGGAGAACGTCGCTTATGTGTTCGCTCTTACTTCCCTAGTAGTGTCTCGTATGTATTGTTCTTCTTCTTTGGATGGTTTTATGGACGTCAAGCTTTTTCTCTATACGCTTTGTCAGCGTTCATTTGATGCATCCATATATAGAATTGATACGACTTCTGCTTGGAAGAAATTGCGTTTTATTTTATCTGATTGGTCTGACTTCCATATGATCGATAGCCTATCGATAGCTGACCATGTATTCCCTAGTCACGAATTGATGTAATTTTCTGTAGATGAGATGATGCTTCCGAGGGAGGTGAATTTGTCCATTATTTTCAGGGAAACACTATTTAGGGTGGAGATGGGTCCTCTTTGATTTTGATTAAAGCACATATACTCTGTTTTATCTGCATTGACATAGAGGCCAATACCACCAACTGCCTTCTCCAGACTGCATCAGGGAAGCCTTATCGGGTATATTCGCCAGAAGTAATATGTCATCTGCGTTGTTTGCGTCCGTGATAATTAGTGCAGGGTATCTTCAGCTTCTTGTTCTTTTCCAGTGTGAAGCTATTTTCTTTCATTATATCCATCGACATTCGAAGTACGTAGGCAAGGCAGATTATAAATAGGTATGGGACTAGTGTATCCCATTGCAGAACACCTGCGACAATGTTAAAGAAATTTTTGTCTCATTCCGGTGAGCTAACTTTCGTGTTTTTGTTATGCAAAATAGCTGCGACGGTTTCTTTAGGGAGACCATATGCTAGAAGTATTTGCTTCATCTTTCGTCAGTGTTGTAGTCAAATGCCTTAGGGAAATCTACAAAAAAGTGTTAGCTTGAGCTTTTTCTTACACAAACTTTTTCTAAAATTCGACGGATAGTCCGAATTTATGATGTGGATCGATTTCTCTGAAAACCATTTTGATTTTTCCCAAGAACTTTCTCAATTTCAGATTCGATTTCGTTGAGTAGCAGAGCATTGTAAATCTTTTTCGGGGTTGTTTAGCTTATCTATGGAGGTGCTCTTCCTTTTACTCAGTTCATTTATTGTCTGCCACGCTATTCGAGATTGTCTATCTTCTACCAGGGTTCTAATCTTATTGATCTGGTTTTGAAAGTATTCTGTTTGTTTATTTAGGTAGGTTTTAGTTCAGTTTGTGCATTCTTAAGTTTCTTGGCATTGGTATTTATTGGATTCCTTTTATTACATAGGGATGCAATTTTCACGTTTTTCCTTAACTGCTAATATCTCTCAAGGAACTCTATGTTCTGTTCTTCGTTTAGTAGGGATGGATTCTGCAGCTGCTTTTATATGAATAAGTGATTCTGATACCCCTTAAAGTGCATCGAATTTGTTTCCTATTGTTATCGTATATTTATCACTAATACCTTTATTGTTAAACAAGGACCAGTCATATTGTTCGGGTTCTAGTGTTTGTGTCACATTCCTGTGAATGCTCAAACGTACATTTGCTAAAACAATATGGTGGTCGGAAGACTTACCCTCAAAATAGGAGTATGCATTACAATTCAAAGCGATATAATTCCATTTCTTATTCATGAGGATGTAGTCTATCTGTGCCTTAGCGTTATTAGATACTACATTTTTACTGACACTTTATATTGTACTGAAAATATTGGCGATAGAACGAATATCATTAATATTGTCATTCATTAGCTGATGGTCTTTCACTGGAGTTTGAGTGACACCAAGTCTCCTCAAGTCTTCAATATTCTGGCCGTTCTCAACAATGCTGTAGTTTTGATGGTCTCCTCTTGTCCTCCAATTTCCAAGTCCACCAGTTTGTTTAATAATCCTTTAGTTACTGTACTGAATGCACCAATAGCGATTGGCATAGGTGTCACCTTCATGTTCCACAGTTTCTTCAATTCCCTAACAAGGTCGAGGTACTTATACTTCTTTTCAATTTCTTTCAATTTCATTCTGTGGTCAGCCGGGACAACACAGTTCACAATCTTGCAAGTTCGCTTTTTTTTTGTTGATTACTATTAGGTCTGGTCTACTAGTCGAGATTAGGTGATCCGTTTGTATGTCAAAGTCCCATAAGAGTTTGGGTTGTTCATTCTCCAGAACAGCTGCTGGGTTGTGCATATACCATTTGTTCGCATGGTCAAATTTAAATTTCTGGCACATCTACCAGTAGATCACCTTGCTCACCCAGTCGTGTCTAGTCTTATACTCCTTCTGTGCTAATTTGCTTATTATTATGTTATTGATCGTTTCGTCTTTATCACCACATAACGTACATTTGATATTTTGTTGCGTCTTATCTATTCTCGCTTTGATTTGGTTCGTTCTTATAGCGTTGTTTTCTACTGCTATTGGGTGAGATCCCTTTATCTTTTAAAGTTTCGTTCTCTTTGCCACGTCCAGGTTTTTTCGTGCGGGATGTCGTTTATTAGTCGTTTAATGCGCCCAAAGAGTTGTTTTTCTTCCCATTTTTGTTTCCTAGTTATTGTCATTCTGTTGGTCATCGTGTTGTCAGTATTGTTTCTGATGGATGTAATCAGTCCTCGATCGTGTTTTTCGCTAATAATTTGATCATTTACGGTCCAATATAAAATGTTGGTCTAAGCGTAGTATCTGTTCGACTTAAATCGTAATTGTAATCGAAAGTTATATAAAAAGCTAATAAATCGAACGGCATCGAGAATTCTATTCAACCACATGAAGGACTTTAGTATATGAAAAAAGAATTTCAGGGACCATATAAGAACCTGGGTTGGAAAAAGCAACCAAAGTTTGAAGGGTTTTGTCTCCTATCCATCCAGGCAACAGAGCTGTATTATCATGCTAGAATGCAAAATACTAACAGCCTCCAAACCGTAACAGAACTTTTGATCGAAAATTTTCGCATAAACCAGAGCTCTCTTCTTCAGTTATTATCAGACTTATATAGATGATATATTTCAATCGTATGCAAATAATTTTTAGACAGGTCTATTCTTATGCGACCATAACAAGTACAACCAATCTAAATTAGAGAAGACATGGGAGAAATGACAATGAATTGATACAGCACATTTTCCAGAGTGCCAGGACTGTCGCCTCACCATCAAATTCAGTTTAGTATCATATTTAGGATATACCAGTTTTAGTGGGGTTCTTACTCTTCTGCTGAGGATACAGCCAGTATATTTAAGTTCCCCATCCCGTGACAGTGTTATCACTCATCCGAAGATAATAACTAATAAAAGGAACTTTCATTTTGAATAATAATAAAAAAGAAATTAAACAACAAAAAGTTAGATTTGGTCAGATATTACTTTAGCAAGATACTTGGCTTTCTCTGTCTTTGCAAAAGAAACGCTGTCAGAGACTTTACACGGTTCCTCGTATTACCATATTTGGTTGTGTTGCTTTGAAGACAGTAGTCCGGTTACTAGGCTACAATTATGTTTGGTAATTCTCGTTCTAAAGTAAAACTAATCCGGTAACCAGAATTTATTTACAAATCTACCAGCTGCTGGTTAAAGAGATACATCATCTGAATTTTAAAGTGGAAAGCAGCTGGAAATTTATAGTTTTCACAGCTTTTTCCACAGACATCCAGGTGTACCTTGTTTCTTTCAGTTCGTTCTCAATAGATAGGAATTGTATAAATAACAGATCCCTGTTACTCTGAGATTTGTGCCAGTCTGAATGTAAAGACACACATAAATTTGAGAAGATCTTTATTATTCTCTCACAGCAAAGGTTTCTAAGGCGACAACAAACGGCTTTCTCCGGTCAATACGAGAGGATTTCCGATTGATTGATTGATTGATTTTATGGCATGTCAAACCATATTGGGTTTTTAATGCTTAGCGTTTAAGGAATTATGTTCATTGTAAATTCATATTTACAATTCTGTGCTATAGTGTAAGATTAATTTTTTGCTCATTAATATGATATAAAGTATACCAAAGTCAAAGCGATATACTCCTATTTCTTATTCATGAGGATTTAGTCTATCTGTACTTTAACATTATCAAAATGCTATTAAAAAATTACACGCAGTTTTATGGTTTCATATATTTCTGTCTAATGCTAACAATGTTATATAATTACGGAATGATTTTTTTATATTAATCATTTTCCGTTAATTATATTTTATCATTCGTTTTGGTTGGGCTTTGAACTATTCGGCTCTTAGTACAGGTGCACACACATTGAGTACAGTTCACGCTCGTGCGCAGAGGATATCACAATCACAAATGTCATAATAAAAACCAGATAGGAAATGGGACTGGGGTGTGAATGACGTCAAGCCCGGAAGCGATGGGCGGAGAATTTGGTGATTTTGAAAAAGACGTTAGTTGAGATCCGACTCTGGGCCGGACCAATCTAGCTGGGGCTACGGGATGCGCAGCGCCTTTTTTGGGTCAGATAGTACAGTCAGCATAGTAAAAATTGTCTCTCTCTCTCCTCGTGTCGAAAAACTTGAGTCAAGAAGTTAATAAACGTTTCGTACCTGAACAACGGAGAGTCGTCACGGTTTCGTATTTCCCTGCATCAGTATATTTTACAATAATTGTATGATTTCGCGTAATCCTTTCTCTTTAAAAATAGTCAATTGCTTGCGCTTAGTTATATGGTTTCAAGCAATTAATAATAACACTTAGTAAACAGTGTCTTCAGATTATTATTCTAAATAAAAATAAATTGCAATTATATGGCATTAGATATTTCTTTTTTACATATGTATTTTTTACATAAGTCTCTTTGTCCCAAAGATGTGATTTTAACAGATACTACATCTCCTTTTCATTGTAGACATTGCTGTAATTAAAGTGATGTATCTACTCACTAGATCCCAAGAAATGTACCCTCACCAACAAATACAGTTGGAAATAATATTCAGGACCTACCGTTTTATGGGGCGTTAGGGGGTCTTACCTTTCTGCAGAGGATACAGTAAGCCTCGCTGACATTCGAAGACAATAATTAATAAAAGTAATTTTCATTTTGAATAATAATAATAATAATAAAATTAAAACCAAAACTAACTAAAAGTAGAAAGATTTGCTCAGATACTATTTTCCTTTGATATACATATTATTGCTAAATACACCACTGAGAATAGTTGATCATCAGCAGTAGCTTTCGAGTTGGGTAGTTTCTTTTGGACGGGCATCGAGGCGAATTTCAGTTGATTGAGAGTGGATTTCAAAAATTTGAGATTCATGCATAATCCTTAGAGAGTTGAATAGATTATTGGGGTTTGAGGTTTCAGATGTCTATGTGAGATTTTGAGTAGATCCCTCTATTTGGAAAGCTAGCCAGCAACCAGTGATTTGAGAATTGGCAAGATGAAAATGAGTGCCAAATAGATTAAAGTAATAGTACACTTAACGCACTCTGTGGGTGGACCCTAGAATAATCTGACTGTATATCCCACAGAGTGGTAAGACCACCCTCAAAAGTTTGTTTTGAGTACAACGTTAAAACGTATCCGATGGAGAGACTCTAGGGTTAGAACTCGGGGGAGTTTGGAATCACTCCTTTGGTGGGTAAATTACCCACACACACATACACAAACACACACAAATGCATATATATATATATATATATATATATATATATATATATATATATATATATATATTTATATTTATATATATATATATATGCATCTTATATAAATAAACAAATCCCTGATACCTTCACGGTTTACTTGAAACACACTCTGTCCATGCTTAACAAATACGAAGATCAACTGAGTTCCCAGACTTTTTTTTCGTATGGACACTTTTATTGATAGTACACACATGAAACTTAAGTCCCCTTCCAATTAATCTCCTCCGGCTGCAATGCATTTGTTGTACTCTTCCAACAACTTCTGGAAGGCCTCATGGAAGCCCTCTTGTGTGAGCGTGTCAATGACTTTCGTCACAGCCTCTTTCATCTCCCCAATTGTCTCATAACGACAGCCTAGAAGTTTAGAGAATAACCAAGTCACAGTGAGAGAGGTCTGAATTATAGGGAGGCTGGGAAACTGTCTTGATGCCCATCTTGGTCAAATAGTCTGTGACAAGGATGGAGTTGTGGACTGGTGTATTGTCCGGGTGGAAATGCCACTGACCCGATTTGAAGAGTGCTGGCCTCTTCCCTAGGAATCTCTTGCTGAACTCCCTTAAAACCTCAACATAGTAACCCTTTGACCAATCAACTCTGGTGTATTGATTTCCTAACTCTTCCCACACCTCTCATCATCCTCACAGACTCCCTGCCTTCCTTGAATCTCTTATGCCACTCAAAAACTGATAGTCGATTCATGCAAGATGCTCCAAAAGCAGTCTGAAGCATTCCATACGTTTCTGTGGAATCCTTTTTTTCAAGTTTAAAACATAATTTAATTGCATATCGTTCTTCTAAAGTGTCCTCACGTCCAGATGGCATTTTTGAAATTCACCAGCTGTGACAATCAGGGTTTAGTAGGGTGTATTCCAATTGCTTCTGTAGCTGTTGATATGAACCTGAAATCATAAAGATTGTTCAGTCATCTGATAAGACGTTTAGCAATAACATACTGAATTTTCAAGAGTCTATGTCAGTTTTAAATGCCTGTACAAAAAGGCTGGAAAATTATTGAATGCACCACGTATATCTGCTTGAAAAATATTAATATTAGATAAACATACTTTAAACCACATAATAGTGATTTGTATTAAGAATAGATATTTGAAGGTTTAAAAAGCTTATTATCATTCGTTTCATGAAACTAGATAATTCCTTAACTAACTATTACTTTGAATAATAAAATTCCTGTTTTGATTGATAACTTATTAATATGTTTTTAAAATAAAAAATCAACTATATATTTTAAACGATTTGATTACTTTTTAAACATGATAACTATTATTGTTAAGATGTAGTTGTATAGTCTTAAAAAGAAAAATTGACGACAGTTTTGTTAAACACTCCTTGATATATTAAAACGTGGTTCAATGATATATTCTATTCTAATCTTTCTGAAAAAATGATCCTAATCTCTCTCTCTCTCTCTCTCTCTCTCTCTCTGTCTCCCTCCCTTTCTCTCTCTATCTCTCTCTATATATATATATATACGTGTATGTGTGTTTGTCTCTCTCTCTCTGTGCGTAAAATTTCCCACGAATCTAATTGCAGAAGCAAAAATGTAATTTTTCTACTAGATTGAACCTGCTATTAAAAACAATGCACGGTAAAGTCACTCTGACCTTTTGACTTTTGAGTAAATATCTATGGCTTCAAAATCAAATCTGTGGATTAAAACAAATTAAGACTTGTAATACATTTCCGTTAAAACGTTCACGATTTTTTATAAAGAAGCAAAGTTTACCATCATAGAAAGAATTAAAACATACAGATGCTTTGGGGCAATGCTAGAAGGACACAAAGATAAATAGACAATGTTATGTAGTTAAGGAATGATTTTTTATTTTATTTTAATCATTTTTCATTAACTATATTTTGTCATTCAGTTTGGTTGGGCCTTGAACTATTCGAGTTAAGAGTTTAGGTGTATAGAATTGGGTACAGTTTATTCTCGCGTGCAAAGGATATGACAATTACCATCGTCATAATAAACCCCAGACAGGAAATGGGGCTGGAGTGTAGATGACGTCATGTCCAGAAGAGATGAGCTGAGATTTGAAGATTTTAAAAATCCCGTCAGTTGAGGACCGAGCATGGTGTTGAGAAGTTGGGGTCCGACCATGGTGTTAAGAAGTTGAGGTCCGACCATGGTGTTGAGAAGCTGAGGTTCAACCATGCAGTTGAGGATTTGAGATTGGACCAAGCATGCAGACAATTGAGTTTCTGCCATTGGGGCAGAGAATTGAGTTCTCTGCCATTGAGTTGAATTGTCTACCGTTGCGGCGGCGGTCAAGTTTTTCGAGTCCCGACCAGCGAAGAAGAATTGAGATCTAAAACACCACGAGTTGTACCTAACGTTGTGGATGTTGTTAGCATAGTTTACGAAGACTTTTAAGA
>OY757907.1:9120663-9200663 GCA_963585895.1 Sepioteuthis lessoniana | reverse complement strand
GTTTTAGCAAATTACTACTGTGTAAGGACGTCTTTGCTGTTTGAGATTATGGCGCTTGCTTTTAAATGTAATTCTGTAAATAGTGCCAGTAGCTAAAGACATTTAAGTACGTTAGCACTGGTTTGAAAATTAATTCTATTAAGTGCTAGTTGCAAGATTTCTAATATATAGTGCTTCGAGAATCTGAAGTTTTTGGTTATTATTTTGATGTTCGAGTATTGTTGTGTTGTCGGTGAGAATTTTTCGTAGTTGTGTTGTTGGGCATGAATGTTTTTTTTAAATGCTGAGCTATTGAACTTGTGTCAGAAAGGTGCATTGTAAGTCTCCTCGACAGGGTAGTTGAGGTTAAACCAACATATATATTATTATTATCAGAGATACAATCTCCTAGGGGACATTTGAATTTATATATAGCGTTGGTTTTTTGCAACACCCCAATCGAGGGAGAGGAGTTATTTCTAATGACCAAATTCGAGGTTTTAAACTTATTATAATATATAATAAGTTTTATTTTTTTATTAGGATCAGTGGGGAGTATGTTTTTGTGAATCAATGTTTTCATTATTTATATATATATATATATATATATATATATATATATATATGAGAAAAAATGGAATCAAAATAAGAAAAGCATTCGAAATTTCAAGGGACATTAGGAGCCCATGAATCGAATATTTTACGATATATATATATATATATATATATATATATATATATATATAATCATGTCGCTCTTTCAGCACGGATATTCCTGGCCCTCTCTCGCCACACTTCCCTATCTCCCATTGCTTTCGGCAGATCCTTCGGGCTACATCGCGTGTCGGCACAGAACTGCTTTATGTAGGTTCGAGCTAGACGTCCTGCCTTTGCTCGTCCATTTGAGAGGGGTCCACAGGAGTACATCACTTATGAGCTCGTCACTACTTCTCCAGTATATATATATATATATATATATATATATATATATATATATATGTCGGGGGGTATGTGTGCGTGCGTGTGTGTGTGTGTGTGTGTGCGTGCACTAGGGATATTTATCAAATAACGGAAATTCTTTTGAAAAAAAAGTATTTATTCTTTTTTAGAATATTTTTGTGGTTATTCAAAATACTGATAAATCAGAATTGTAAGCTTTAACAGAGATTTGTTTCAAAGAGAAGAGAAAACCATGTGAACCTTACAGGAGAATGTGTAAAATCCAGAGAGAAGCGCATTTTAACCAAAATATGTTTACAAATAGGCGAAATAGGAATTTGCCACTACAACACTAAGTCCAAAAGGTATTCCTTAGGTAAAATTCATATTATTTATACGAAGACTTTCATATACAAGGTTAATTTGGCTTCGTTTATGGTTTTCTAAAAGAAATAACACATGGATATTAAATAATGAATGACCCCCTTAGTAGGCTACTTGTAGTAATTTATTTGATTCGCATTTTGTGATGTTTTTATAAAAACGCAATTTGTGACATTTCTACATATTCTATGAAAGACAAAACATACTAAACCAGAATTTTCCAAACTCTTTTGTATCAATAACGAAGTTTTTGAATAAAACTTTATTTGCAATACTGTACTGCATTTCTGTGAATGAATACAGAATATAGATATAGTTATTTACCAACCCCTCAGCTCGGGCAGGATATGACACAAGGTCAATTTTTAAGCGGAGTTTAACAGGTTTGAATTCAGAATTTTCCTTCTCCTAGACTAGTTTCCTCGCCAAGGCTGAAGAACCCAGTCTGTCCTACTATTTACCCATAGCTGGAAGGAGAATAATTAGATTTATATCTTTCCCAAGGGTATTAGTGCTATGTGAAATGCAGTCAGTCTTGTCCAGGATTTGAACTCGTGTCGCTGTGTTCATTTTCTACGACGATAAACATTACACCACGGGCACGTCCATAAAACTATTACACCACGGGCACCTCCATTAAAATATAGATATAAGGACAAAGAAACAATGCAATAAAATGTAGTTAATAGTTGAAGAAATAATGGGTCTATAGCAATTTTCTGTTGATATCTGTTCATATATATATATATAAATATTGTAATCCAAGAGGTTAGATGCTAAGTCTGATGATCTTAACTACACTCCATCTTACAAAGAAACACCACGGCACTTTATTAAATAAGAGAAGTAAATTAAATAAAGAAATTAAAAATATATTCTGTTGTTACAGAAACATACAACAGATACATGTCAAAAAATAGTTTTAAACAATAATATCTTATTACTTTCTGAAAGTCTCTTTGACCATAATATTTCTTCTTTTTGCATATTTTACGAGCGCGAAGGGCGAACTCATTCTTTGGTCACCATCCAACATAAACTCAGCTTGAAATGTGAAACAACATTTTACATCCGCCATAATTTTAAAGCCTTTCCCATCTTTGCTAACTTGTGAGTATTATAAATAAACTAACTTTTACGGTTCTTCCTTTTACGCCTGTGATTTAATTGAAGAAAACCCGGCTTTTTCGATACAGCTTAGAATGCGTGCATTTATTACTTTATAAATTTTACTAGAAATCTCGTTTCTAAAAAATGAATTTATTGCAATCAAATGAGTGAGTACATTTTGGACACACACACACACACACACACACACACACACACACATATATATATATAGGGGGTGTCCTCGTGGTGTAATGGTTAAAGCGATGAGCTGCGGAATCGTAGTACACGAGTTCGTACTCCAGTCGCGCTATTACGTTCACTTTCGGGCAAATACCCTTGGGAAAGGTATGAACCCCCTTATTCTCCCTCCAGCTATGGGTAAATAGTAGGACAGACTAGGTTCTTCAGCCTTGGGGAGGCAACTAGTCTAGGAGAAGGAAAACTCTGAATTCAAAACCTGTTAAACTCTGCTTAAAAATTGACCTTGTGTCATATCCTGCCCGAGCGGAGGGGTTGGTAAATAGTACCATCCAACATAAAGCTGCCAACGATTAAGTCACCAGACAACCGAAATTAAACAACGACTCTCTACAGTACTTGGAGTATTGACTACTTTGGAACATTTACGAGTGGAAGCAACCTGAAATCTCTAGCTTTGTAAATAACAACATTCAACATATAGTTTATCCACACAAAACACAGATCTGACGCCATTCAAGCCACTATATCCTTAGTTAAAATATATTTTTGCACTTTATATAATTTGTCTTGTCTGCTTACAAACCGTGACTGGAAGTCTCATTTTTCTGTTAGCGACCAGCGTGGACGATGGACAGAGGAAGGACCCAAGCATAGCCTGGCCCAAACTGGCAACGCAATTTAACAGCCAAGACAACAACCATTGCCATGGGCTGCGATTGGTCAGTGTAAGTTCTGACTGATCTTTTCAGTATATAGGGCAAATATTTCCGGAGAACGGTCTCCTGCGTATAGCCCCAGAACATAAGTTTCTGACAAGCACCGAAGACTTAAATGTATGATTGACATTAAAAGAATAACCTCTTCATACCCATTGAGTAATTCTTATCGTTTTATTTTATCATAAATCAAAATTTGCTGATCTCCATAACATATTCAGGTGGCATTTTGATACTATTATACACCGCAGTATAGATAGGCCCACACAAGACAACACACACACACACACATATATATATATAGATAGATAGATAGATATATATGCTAGGTTTATATGTATACATATTTATAGAGACATTTCGTACCTAGACGCATATGCTTTATTTCACCTAAATATGTGCACCGAGAGATAGAAGAGTTCATAATATCCCACACTAATACTCAAACACATACACATATACTCACACACAAATCGTAGCATAGTTGTAAAGATGCAAAACCCTTTGCTGTTTTGCTTTTGGGAACTTTATTCATACAGATATTGAATGGAGAGAGAGAGATAGAGAGAGAGAAAGAAATATAGGACGGCTAAGAGATAATATTTCTATATATTTAATAATCTGATCAACAAACACAATATAGTTTGCGATGAAAAATGTCAACGCTATTCAACCACCACACGCTTGAAAGACAAAGACAAATGTATGATCTATGAACGAGAAATCCACTCGTCTGTATTACTTTTTACGAAATTGGCCGCTTGTCACTTTATGTTTGTATTCATTGGCATTGGTAACCTCCGTCACGATGTTTACATACTTAATCACATGATTGGTGACGTGTAGTGCCTTCATTCAATCCTGTCATGTCACTTAATATGAGAGGCATATCCTTTGATCATATCACCCATGACCCGATTTTGTATAGACATGTTATTTCATACAATGCCGTATCAAACAACGAACGGCGCTGCTTGGAGATGAACCAAGTGTGCATGCAGCTTTTATAAACACACACACACACACACACACACACACATATATATATATATATATATATATATATATATATATATATATGTGTGTGTGTGTGTGTGTGCTAGTCAGAAACTTATGTTCTGGAGCTATACGCAGCAGACCGTTCTCCGGAAATATTTGCCCTATATACTGAAGAGAGCAGTCAGAACTTACACTGACCAATCGCGGCACATGGCAATGGTTGTTGTCTTGGCTGTTAAATTGCGTTGCCAGCTTGGGCCAGGCTATGCTTGGGTCCTTCCTCTGTCCATTGTCAACGCTGGTCGCTTACAGAAAAATGAGACATCCAGTCACAGTTTGTAAGCAGACAAGACAAATTATATAAAGTGCAAAAATATTTTTAAGTAAGCATATAGTGGCATGAATGGCATCAAATCTGTGTTTTGTCTTGATCAACTATATGTTGAATGAACACACACACACACACATGAATCCATTTGAATTCCAAGATAGGAATAACTAGTAAGGCATGATACGTTCTTTAGCCGTGGTTATTTTGGATATTGACTAGAAGATCCCTTAACATGTCGTATAAGTTGCATGGCTGGCATAACAAGAGGTGACTCTTCTTCTTAATGTAAACATGGCGCAAGTTGTTCTCCAGCAGAAGTGCCACGTAAATTGAATGCGCGGCATTCTAGAAGGAGTTGACTCCCTGTGCAACACGCAGGTGTAACCACGAGGATATTAAAAACAACCGATGCTGAAAACACCAAAAGTCAATTCATTAGCTGAACTAAAAACTAAAAAATAATTTCCCAGGAATTTAATAGTAGAAATGAAAATAAGATTTATTTACTTGATTACACATGCAATCAAATGAAATAAATTAGGAAAAAGATGGCCATTTTACTGTCGCTTTAATAACTGTAGACACAGGATCAAATCAATGGTTTACAAAAATTAAACACTAGGAGGACAAAAATTCCACTTAAACGTTTACAATTTTAACAGAGAAACAAAATGGAACAGCATAGAAAGAATTAGGGTAAAACATGGGATGAGGCCATGATGATAACAAAACCATATGAGGATTGATAAAATGGCTCCAAAAACCGATCCCAAATAGATTTAAAATAAAGTTAAGCCTTTCTTAAAAAACACTTTGAAACAGGGAGACACATAAACACATAAATAAACAAAAGCATACGATACCTAGCTGACTGAAATAAACACGGCTAATTTAAAACCTACACTGTAATGTTTAAATGTCTCCCCCAAAGGAAATCTTAGTGCCAAGTGTTTTCGACAACAGAAATATTAGAACTTCCATACAAAAAAAAACAAAACAACAATTTTCATTCACTGAATGGATATGTTACGTAACCAATCCATTTTTTGTTCTTTCCTTTATTGCATATCAACACTTTTAAACCTATTTAAAAAACTTTATAAAATCTTTTCTTCACAAAAGCCATTCTCCTGACAATCACTTAAGGTGGAAACTACTAGAGAATAATAAGAATGACACTAAAGAATTTTCCAATAATCTAATCCCTTTTTCATCCCCCTCTCTCTCTCTCTCTCTCTCTCTCTCTCTCTTTATCTATCTATCTCTGTCCGTCTCTTACGCTATATATGTACACACACACACACACATATATATATATATATCATCATCATGTCGTGCCACTAGCACGGATATCCCTGACCCTCTCTCGCTACTTTTCCCTATCGTTCATCGCCTCAGGCAGGTCTTCTGGACAACATCCCATATCCTCACATAGTTGCTGAATGTATGTTCTTGCTGGTCGTCCTGCTTTTGCACAGCCATGTGTGGGGGTCCATAAGAGTACATCACTTATGAGTTCGCCCCTGCTTCTCCAGCAGTGTCCTGAATGTATGGTTCGTCTAACTTGAATAGTTTTCGTGATAGGAGACAGGTGGCCGTACAGTTGGTGTCTTGTTGTGTGTTGCCGCCAGGACTTGTTCAAGATTGCTCGCAGCATTCTTGTGTAATTGCCGTCTAGCTTCTTCTCCAGCCGTTTTGTTAGAGTCTATGTAGTGCATCCATATAGCAGTATCGATGCGACCGCTGCCTGGAAGAAACTGCGTTTCATTTACATATATATATATATATATATATATATAGCTAGCGTGTATTCCGCCAAAATATAAAAAAATCAATATTAACAAAAGAAGATGAAAGAAAATGATTTTTGGATAAATACAATTGATGAAAAATACTGAATTTATCTTAAAATTTTGAAACTTGTAGCTTTTAAAAATGTTTATCATCAGATTTTTTTCCACAGTATTATGCTTATAACTGGGAATATTTTTGCATTTATACAGAAAAATTAACGCTGTGTATAGAGGCCACGCTTAACAACATTCTGAAAAGCAGCTTAGTAATTTCCTACGTCTCTCCTAAATTATACTAATAGTATGTAAGAAAAGGTTTATACTGAAAAAATTCCAAATAGACACATAATCTAAAAATTACTCACAGAGAAATTTAACTGAAAACATGACATATTTTAGGCGAAGAAAGCAGAGAAATATGAACAGTATTGGCTAACCGACACAGAATACATTCTTCTACCTCACTAAACGCATTAGTAAAGACAAACATTCCCCTCTCCTTAAACTATGTGCTCATCTTCAGATATTATGAACCAATAACACGTCACTGGCATGTTGAATGGACTCACGGAGCAGACAGTTAATAAGCGCTAATACAAACTAATCTCTATTAATTATATTACCGTCCCACTTGTGGTAGCAGAAATCTGTTACAATTCTATAAATTTAATTATATATCTTACAGCAAAATAAATCAGCATACATAAGTAAATCAAAGTACACTTGGCGAAATAATTGTTATCGCAGGAAATAGAATTGTTAACCTGAGTTCAAATACTGAACGAAGCTCTTAGCGATTCACTTTGCTCTATTGTAATTGGGAAATGTCTGAATCCATCTTTTCTCTACCAAGCAATAAGAAATATTGTTTTCTTTAGCCTTGGTTCAGCAACCAGTGTAGGAGAAAAGGTTGTACAGCCACATAATACATATACATCTGCATGTAGAATCATAACGACGACACAATTAAGACGAGCGACACAGTCTTTTAGAAAAATATACCTCTCACTTTATTTGAAAGGGTTGTGTGTGAGAGGGAATTGGAGACCGAACAGAACTGCAACATATTGACACCCACTCTATTGGCCATAACGGCGTTTCTTTCCCGTTCTCCTGGACTACTCAATCGGGGTCTGGGGACCAGCCTCTCTGGGACATGTTCCTCAATCCAGCATCTTCTCTCCAACTCTTCTGATCCCCAACTCTCCCTCTGCTGGGTGCTGGCTTTCTCTATTGCATCTCCAACTCGTCTGATCTCCAAACTGGTTGAATTTCCTGTTCACCGCGTTATATAATTGTTCAACACCCACCTTCTTCTTGTGGGCATCACAAATCGCACTCATTCAACCCATCCACGGTCAAGGATATACTCTGATAATCCTCGACCGGATGCACCTGTTATTTACACTGTTGCTTTTGCGATTTTGACAGCCCGGCTGGATCGGAGGTTAATATACAACAAAAACTCTAAGTTTAAATCAGCTTCTATCCACTTAAAAACTGAAGTGTCACTTCCTGACTGTGGGAAAGTGTTTGAGAAAATATATTCGTGGTGCATTCAATAAGTTTCCAGACTTTTTTGTAGAGGCATTTAAAATTGCAGATTCTGGAAAAAATCAGTATGTTATTGCTATTCATCTTATGAGATGACTGAACAATTTTTATGATTTCAGGTTCAAATCAACAGCTACCACAGCAACTGGAATACCCTGATTGTCATTGATGGTGAATTTCAAAACTGCCATCTGGACGTGAGGACACTTTAGAAGAACGATATGCAATAAAATTCTGTTTTAAACTTGGAAAAAAGGCCACAGAAGCGTATGGAATGCTTTAGACTGCTTTTCGACCATTTTGCATGAATCGAGCATCAGTTTTTGAGTGGCATAAGAGATTCAAGGAAGGCAAGGAGGCTGTGAGGGATGATGAGAAGTGTTGGAGGAGTAAGGAAGTCAATATACCAGAGATGATAGGCCAAAGGGTTAGGTTTAGGGTTACTATGTTGAGGTTTTAAGGGAGTTCAGGAAGAGATTCCGTCGGAAGAGGCCAGCATTCTTCAAATCGTATCAGTGGCATTTCCACCAGGACAATGCACTAGTCCACTACTCCATCCTTTTCACAGACGATTTGACCAAGATGGGCATGAAGACAGTTCCTCACTCTCCCTATAGTCTAGACATTGCTCCCAGTGACTTTTGGTCATTATCTAAACTCAGAGGCTGTCGTTATGAGACAATTGAGGGGATGAAATAGGCTGTGACGAAAGTCATTGACACGCTGACGCAAGAGGACTTCCATAGTGCCTTCCAGAAGTTGTTGGAACGGTACAATAAGTGCATTGCAGCCGGAGGAGACTACTTCGAAGGGGACTAGAGTTTCATGTGCGTACTATCAATAAAAGTGCCCATACGAAAAAAGTCAGGAAATTTATTTAATTATCCTCGTATATATATATATATATATATATGTGTGTGTGTGTGTGTATGTGTGTGTGTGTGTGTGTCTGTGTGTCTGTATGTCTGTGTGTGTGTGTGTGTGTTTGTCAAATTGTCAACATAGTAACCCTAAACCTTACCCTAACCTAGCAATAACATACTGAATTTTCAAGAAAAGTCTGGAAACTTATCGTATGCACCTCGTATGTATTGCAAGTATAGCATTATCACCATGTCAGTTGATAAGCTGGATCAATTAAGTTCCCTGAACATTATTAGATCAATTAAAAAGAAATTGTTTCACGTAAAAAAAGACGAGAAGATGAATTTTTCCAGGAGAAACTATGACAGCTGAAATCAACGCAGATGATCTTGCGCTTCCTGCAAATACCCCAGCCAAAGCCTTATCCTTAATACATAGGACAATCAGCCAGACGCATTGGCCTCTACATTGACCCAAACAAAACAGAGTTTATGTGTTTTAAATGAGAAGGGGCCATCTACGCATTAAATGGCAAGCCTGTGAAATTAGATCAGTTTACATTCGTTAGCAATATCTTACCTACTGTAAACAAAAACATAGCCGACTACTCTTGACAGGTTATTGATTATATGAAAAGATGGTCATTCTGATAAAATAAAACAATGTAACAATGTCGGTACTACGGTATCTTTGCACCACCTGGAGTTTTATGAAATGCTTACATAAAATAGACGTGGGAAATAAACAAGAATACTACGTGCTGTTTTGAAGAAACAATAAAATTAGCGCCATACAAAACAGCATCTGTATGGTCACCTGCTTCGGTTTATCTCACAAAAAAATAAGTAAGACAAGCAAGACACAGGGCACTGCAAGGAGGATCTCATAATTAACGTTCTTCTTTGGATCCTACTCCTGGGTACCACACAGTTGCCCGATCAGCAAATACTCATATACATTACCTGTGTACACACACAGGAGTAAGCTTGAAGGTCTAGTCAGGAATGATTAACGATTAGGACGGATGGTGAGTGGGATAATCAAGGGAAGTCAAGCTACTAGCACGAGTTATATATATAATGTGTGTGTTGAGTATATATTTATATACATATATATCAGGGTGGAACGATAAAATTGTCGTCCTAAAGAAAACAACACTACAGCATTCTACTAAAACTTTTATTGAAAAAATCAATTCAGGTAGCTTGGTTATGTAGTAGAGCTGACATCTATTCAATGTAGCTGCCTTCAGCCTCAATCACCGCCTCGACACGGATCCGGAACTGGGAGGATGCCTTTTCCACCAGCGCCGGCGGGAGCTCGGCGAATACTCGGCGGATGGCGACGATCAGGCTGGCTTTGGTGTTGTGGGAGATCATGTTTGTGATGTTCTTGACGTATGACCAAATGAAGTAGTCCAGCGGGATCAGGTCGGAGTAGGAGGGGGCAGTGAGAGAAGGGTACAAAGTCGTAGTACTCCTTTTGAAGCCAAGCCTGGGTCTCTTTGGACTTGTGGGGCGGCGCCGAGTCCTGCTGCCACATCAAGGGTCTGCCACCGGCCACCTGATCGCTCCATGGGATCACCATACTCTTCAGCACATCCAGGTACACTTTCGTGTTGACTTTCAAGCCGACTTCGAAAATGCGAGGTGGCATGATGTGGCCCTCACTTGAAACCACACCAAAGACCATAACCGTAACCGGAAACTTTGTTTTCATCATCCTGGGCACGTCCCTGTTATTGGTGGTAATCCAGATTTGCATTTTGAGGGTGTTGGCAATGGTCTGGTTGTCATAACTTGGATCGGTAGAGGCTATGAGTTGTACATCAGCGCATCTCCGATCTTGCTCGTTGAATATTGTGTCACTTTCAGACATGATAGAAGGCTCCTATGACTCTTGGGATTTGTACACAACTGGCCAACTAGTTGATGGTCTGCAACAACAAAAGAAAACAGAAATGGAACCATGCTGTCTTTCCTAAGGTGACAATTTTATCGTTACACCCTATATATAAATATATATATATGGGGTAGTGTTTCTCATGTGCAAACGAAAACGTTTAGAACATGTGATCGTCAAAAATTGTTTTCAAAATTAAATTTTCATTTCTTTTTTAAAAATCTCTTGAGTGTTCTTTGCATAATACTTCACATTTTATTCTGCTCAGAAATAGATAGTATCAAAATTTCATAATATATTTTGTGCGTTTACATTTAGTTTGGTTTGTTGGGTTGGGTTGGGTATTATGGTATATCAACCCTTGTAATTTATCTAATCCCAAATCCTGTTTATACATATGTATCTAAGATGTGATATGTAAACATATTTTGTTGTTAATATTTTTAAACGAGCCTAAGCTCAATTCACATGAACACAGTTAAACGGTTTCAAATACTGCTGTATAACAGTCAGAATTTTACATCAGTCATTTGTTTGTACATATAATTTGTACATACTTTCATTTTCAAATAAGTTGGAAGTAATTTGTTCACATACTAGTATTGCTAGGGTTTCCACAGTTAAATTGCTTCAATAATTGCTATCTAACACTAATAATTCTATTCGATATCAATCATTTCTTTACAAACAGTAAAGTAGTTATAGTATTACTATTTAACACTAGGTATTCAACACTACTCATTTATTGGCACACAGTCAAATGGTTCCAAAGTATTCCTATGTAATACCAATAATCCATTTTAGGCAGATATTTAAAGAGTATCAAGTATTGCTATATATTATGAATAATTCCATTAAACATCAGTCATTTGTTTAAATTATCAAACCGTTCTATTTCAAACAATTTAATTTAGTATAAGTAATTTGTTTTTTCTCAGTTTAAATGTCAAACAGTTCTATTTGACCCATAGATAGGACCCTATCATATGGGATCACACTGGGATAAAATGAACCTGGAAGCGATGGCAGTGAATGGGAACTCCGCATTCCCCAAAGCTCCATCATTACTAGAGCCTCACAATTAGATTGTTTAATGTCATAAATAGGACATTCGTTAGTGAGGTCTTACCTCTCTGCATAGATGCATTTGGAGTTTTCTACAGTACGTTTACGCTTGTCACATTTCGCAAACTTTGGGCTAGCTTTTTGTATACATACCTAATAACGTAGATATGTGTTTGAACCGGTTCTTTAGGAGAGGGAATAAGTGCATGTGTACTGCTGGGATCTGCATGTATTTTGAAGATGGAGCACTATGCCCCTTGTTGCTGAAGAGTTTTAGTGTAAAACCATTGATTACTTTAAACCATATAATTGCTTGCAAAAATAAAAGAAAGATCGTCACTAAATAACCAAACAAAAATTGTTATGCCGAAAAAAAGAAGAAGAGCCAAATAAACAACTTAAATTGCTTAACGTATACAAAGACGAGGAGCCTTATTATGTTCAATGTAGCTGCCTAAATTTTAACGTTGTTATATAATAATGAAATATTTCATCTTTTCAGTTCGGCTTAGGATACGCTGAAAGTATACCCTACAGATGAATATTCTCGCTCAAAAATGGTATCCTGTGTATAACAGTAACTCTAAACAGGTGGTGAGTTTATAGTTCTGGATATCTGAAGAATATGGAGTACCTCTTTATTGCCATTACTCTCATCTCCACTTGAAAGCAGAGCGTTAGTATCTGTTAGGGTCCCATTTATGAACCAAAAAACATGTTTAAAAATGATTCATAACCGACAGGATCATATGCAAAAAAATTCTTAATAAAAAATCTACGTAAAATGAACGTGATTCTCTAACTTCTAGGCAAAAAATAACCACATACATGTTGACAAGTTTTTGAATTCGATCAATCAACCATGAAATGTTATACCTTTTGGTTGTATCCAGATTCTTTTAAAGATAAAATATATTTCATTTTGCAAGATTTTTTCCCATTTTTTTCTTTTTCAGGAAAATGTCTTTATTTTTGTTCAGAACATAAAGAAATCTAAATAAGCAATTGATGAAATAAAGAGAAGAAATATCGATTCCCAGCATCAAGAAAAGAGACATAAAATCCATGGACGTGATATATGAAAATAAGCATATCTATTCTGAAACGTTTTGCGAAGAGTTAACAAATGAAGTTGATCACAGCTCAGATCTGAGTTATGGTGAACTGAATAGATCCACTTCTTTTATTCATCTGTCAGAGACGATGTTTATGGGCAGCATACGAGTATTTTAATAACAAATCCAATAGACAAATATTTAAATAACAACTGTCAGGCTTTTGCATTCAAAGCCGCTAGAAATTCTTTCTCTGGTAGATGACAGGAGAAAACAACATGCATGTTTTTTATTGACAGAACTTTTCGCGTAGTGGGCGTAATTTCATGATCTTAATGGTGTTTGCTTAGACACAGGTGTCTTTCATGTTTTTTTTTTAAAGAAATCAATGAAATTAGAGAATTTACATCGATATTAAATACACATAAAATTGAAGGATAAGTACACAAACTGTTCCAAAAATTAATTTTGTATAAAAGTGATTTAAACCAGTTGTACTATGTAATACTTCAAAAATTTTAATAAAAATTTTAATTATGAATTTATTCAATTCTGTAAAATTGAAAATAAAATTTGGATTACTGATACTAGTTTTTTAATACAAAGAATGTAGACAAAAAAGTGTCTATACTTTTTAATCATATATATATATATATATATATATATATATGTGTGTGTGTATGTAACATCATTTCATATCGATTTATTTTTCAGATTCAGTCCATATCTATCTATCTATCTATCTATCCTAATCTCTTCACATAAATCATATGTTTATCACTGTCTACCTTGAAGTTTATGAGTATCGTTTTCTCCTTCTCTCTACCAATCAAATTTTAATAATCTCAGCTTAGATGGTACCAGATCATAACAGTGGAGTCACAACCATGATCGAACACAAAACTGTCGAAAATGCTATTTATCCTAATCTAGCATAATCCCACATTACTGAGACTTCTATTGATGACTAAACTCAATTTAGATGTAAAGTTCTGCCCGACTGACTTGCTAATAGCTGCTCCATGAAAAAGAACTAAAATCGGTAATTCAAGTAAACAGTCTAGGCGAGACTGTTTGCTATTAATTTCGTGGGCTAATGTCCTTGGGAAAAGCATGGATCTGTCTATTTCACTCCCAGCTAAGGTTTAATAATACGGCAAACTGGGTTCAATAGCCTTGATTCGACAACTGCTTAAATTCAAACTAGATTTAATCTACTTAAAAGTTAACCTTGTATCCCATCTTAAATTTTGAGTTGGTGAAATAAATACCTCATAGCAAGTTCCGCTACTTTACTAAGGTTAACCCTGCTGTGATGTCCACTGATGATCAAACCAAGAATGATCACATATCAAAGATGTGAACAGGAAAAACAGGTAAAGACTTATATACGAAAACAAAAGAATAAAAGGTTAAAAGCGAAAAAAGAGATAACAATAGAATGTAAGTGGAATGTTAAAGTTTGAAATACATTTATACTCGAGTATTGGTCAAGTGGGTAGAGTGTTCGTCAATGGTCAGGGAGATCTGGGCTCAATCCCAGGTCGCGTCATACCAAAGACTTTTAAAATGGCACTTGATACCTCCTTGCTTAACACTCAGAAATATAAGTTACGTATCAAGGGTAAAGTGGAGCAATCCAGGGAAAGGAGTAGCGCCATTCCCTACACCTCGGTCTAGTAGCTATTGAAAAGGGAGCTTTCTGGTCGCCCTTGACAACAGTTGCCAACTTACTTATATGTCAAACTATCTTTGATTTATGGTCAGAAAATCGATAATTTATGAAATTACTTTATTTATTAGATTTCTAACCCAGCATTAATCCTTGTCTTTTACATTATGTTTAGATTTAAACTTTTTCAAAGTATGACTAAAATATTCGTCAACACCAATTTTTCGGTTATCGCTGTAGGAAATAAAATAGGTGGCCCGTGTTTAAATTTAGGACAAGGTTGTTTGCGTTCCTTTCGTGCTAATGCTCTTTGGAAAGGCCTAAATCCAACGGTTCTCCCTCTCAACAATGAGTAAAAAGTAAGGCAGACTTGGTTCTCTGTCCTCGTTTTGGGAACCAGTTTAGAAGAAAAGCCAACAGCACTTCACTTAAAAATTGACCCTGTGTCGCCTTCTACTAATGGCGAAAGGGTTAAATAAATTCTAAAAAAACTCACCAATTCTTTGCCGAAAATATTTTCCAAATTTGACCTACATACGGGTATATACGGTAACGAGATATTTAATAAGGCAAAGTATTTCAGCTTTTTATTTTCAGTTATAATTTTCATTTTTTTTTTCTTGTCTTTGAACACAATATTTAACATCTTATTAAATATGAAGGTTTGAAATTTAATGTAAATTGAATAAATGTTGAACAAAGTGTTCACATCAAACAACATTTGCTTTCACCTTTTTCATCAGAGGAATTTGCTGTTCCACAAAAAAAAACATTGACTATCAGACATAATTACGATGAACATAATTTTATTTATTACATCCAATGCTTCTGCTTTGACTGTCAAACTATTTGCACAAAAGATTTCACCATCACATTTTCGGATTTTCGCTAGCTTCAAATGACGTATTTTCTAAGAAAAGACGTTTAAAACGTTGTTTAAATCACCAAAAATACCGTTATAATTAATGTACATATTATGAAGGGATTTTAGGACAATAAAGTGTGAAATTTCACTTCATTGTCTATGGTACATCTTGGGAAGTTGACGATAGTTGAGGCGCTATCATCTGCGGCATCATCAGTCCAGCCGGCTGACTGGTGTCTCATCCCCCCAATGTGTTTGTTTCTAAAAGATCACCACATATTTTTGGGTCAAAATTTTATAAGCCCCTATTAAATTCCACAATAGGAAAAAGAAGTGAAAATGACTTCCAGAATACACATGGTATTATTGATCACAATTTCTCTTCTAGTTGATCCTGGTTGAGGTGAGGGGCAGTCGTGTGACATTTCTCAATATAGAATTGGGCACTAAATAGTTTTCTATTCCACACTATATCTAAAGATCCAATTTTATTTCCCGGTGAACGACTGCTGATGATAATTTTCGGCTCGAAATCCATCTGTTCTATGTCTCAACTCCTCCGTTAACCAACTGATTGCTTGAATCTAATGAATCCGGATTTTCGGAAAAGAAAATCGTTTACCTTTGAAAAGGATATCCTTGTATACTGACCTCTGACTGAACAAGTGTCGAAGACTCCAATATATCACGGAAATATTAAAAGAATATATTTTTATTCCCATCGAGAAATCCTTTTTCTATTTTATCATATATATATGTATATATATATATATATATATATATATATATATATATATATATATATATATATATTATCTATCGACTTCCATAACTTGTTTAGGTATTCTTTTGAAACCAATGAACACAAACAGCGATAAACATATATATATACGAGGCTCATACGATAAGTTTGCAGACTTTTTTCGTATGGGTACTTTTATTGATAGTACACACAGGAACTACTTGCCCCCTTCGAAGTAATCTCCTCCGGCTGCAATGCACTTGTTGTACCGTTCCAATACCTTTTAAAAGGCCCCAGGGAAATCCATTTGTGTGAGCGTGTCAATGAACTCCCTTAAAACCTCAACATAGTAATACAAACTCTAACCATAACCCTTTGGCCAATCAACTCTGGTGTATTGACTTCCTTACTCCTCCAACGCCTCTCATCCTCCCTGCCTTCCTTGAATCTCTTATGCCACTCAAAAACTGATGCTCGATTAATGCAAGATGGTCCAAAAGCAGCCGGAAGCATTCCATACGTTTCTGTGGCATTTTTTCCAAGTTTAAAACACAATTTTATAGCATATCACTCTTCTACACGTCCAGATTGCATTTTTGAAATTCACCGGCTTTGACAATCAGACTTTAGTATGGTGTATTCCAATTCCTGCTGTAGCTGTTCATTTGAACCTGAAATCATAAAAATTGGTCTGTCATCACATAACATGTATAGCAATAACATACTGAATGTTCAAGAGTCCATGACAATTTTAAATGCCTGTACAAAAAAGTCTGGAAACTTATCGTATGCACCTCGTATATTTAACATTAAACATCCATAGTTGTAAAGTCACGTATACATCTGAATATGTGCAGCTGTGAACAGAAGACCTTAGAATATCATATAGTTGCATATGGTCGGGAAAGAGTTGATAAAAATATCATTTAAGTTTACATTAGATAAAGACATATCCTTAAATATTTTCAGTTGCCAAAAGAAGTGTGATATAACGTTTTTGTATATAAACAGTAAAAATTTATAACAAAAATTCTGGAAGTTTATTCCCTTTGATTATGATAGTATAATGACTATTTGTGAGTTATGCTAAAAGCAAGACACTAATAGAATATAATGGCCGAGGGATTTCGTTTTATATATCTTGCCTTTGGGTTTAGTTAGGCTGAGAACCTTTCGGCTCAGCACATGGGTTAGTTCGGTGCAAACTTGAGCGCGGGTGTTCACGCACGTGAGGGGAGGATATGTCGTTCACAGATGTCAAAATAAAAATCCCAGAACCAGCGGATGTGAATGAAGTCATGCACCGGAAGCGTGCGCGGAGGATTTGGGGGATTTGAAAAAAGTCAGTTTAGTTGAGTTCTGCCTCGGAGGAAGAAGGTTGACCTTCGCTCGCTCGCTCGCTCGCTCGCTGAGGCCTTGTGTTGGGTGCGCACGTGATGGTGGGGGGGATGGAAACGTCGTCATAGAAAGATTGTGCCTCTCTCTTCCTTATGTCGAAGAACCTTTAAACTCAAAAGTAATAAACAGTTTCGTACCTGAACTAAGAAGTTGTAAGTGTTTTTCATGTTTCGGGATTCCTATGTTCTATGTATATATGTTATGAACATTCTATGTACGTTTCACATATCGGTGTCATGGGTATGTTACACGAAGATAAAATCATCATCATCACGTCGCACTGGTAGCACGGATATCCCTGACCCTCTCTCGCCACTTCTCCTTATCGTTCATCGCCCTAGGCAGGTCTTCAGAACAACATCCCGTATCCTCACATAGCTGCTGAATGTATGTTCGTGCTGGTCGTCCTGCTTTTGCACGGCCATGTGTGGGGGTCCATAAGAGTACATCTCTTATGAGTTCGTCCCTGCTTCTCCAGCAGTGTCCTGCATGTCTGGTTCGTCTAACTTGAATAGTTTTCGTGCTGTTGGTGTCTTGTGGGGTGTTGCCCCCAGGATTTGTTCAAGTTCAAAAACAATCGAATACAAAACCCATTATAATAATTATCCAGACAACGTGAGACTTCTTTATCGAAAAATTAACCAAATTTCGTAGGAATTTTGCTAATTAAGCAACTTATACTAATTTATTTTTGTTGCCTAATAAGAAAACGAAAATTACGGATGCTTATTCCGGTCTTTGGTACTTTTTTTAAGGACTGTGGAATTGTAAAAGCAACAAAACGTAAATAAAACAAAACGAAGATAAACAATGCCTGATGTGAGAAATTCTGACAATTTTAAATGACACAGAGAATTGTTGGGTAAAGAATAGAATGTATAAGATATATGTACTAATTTATAGAATAAAGTCATTTTTCGTTTAATTTTTAACAACGTGATAATTTTCTGGAGTCAGCATTCCTGCTGAGAGTCACTTATAATCATCTAAATATTTTTATATAACAGAGATAAACACGAAATGGTAAACAGAATCCGTCACTTCATCTTTATTGGACGTATTGGGTCACTTAGAGGTATGGGAGATACTTATTTTGAGTCCTTTCACATCAAGAACCAATATAAACATAAGTATATGAGGGATAGACAAACACAGATAAACCAAACGAAAGACAAGATAAGATATTTTTATACAAACAGAACCATCTAACAGCTTGAAATATGCCTACCTATATATTGTTCTATGAAACAGACGTATGTTGATGGGGTATCAAACTCGAAAATGTCTTACTTTTTATTGATGGAAATTGAAGTCTTCATATCTATGTGTCTTTACTATTCTATGTTAAGAGCTGGAGACAATGTCTCCTGTCAAAGAACTCAGGCAAAGACAGGGATAATGAGTTTCTGAAACGTCATGTGACACCCGTGTGTTACCCAACGGACAAACAATTCATTTACGGAGATAATTATTTATTGTTCCTGTACAGATCATCAAGATAAAGATGAACCGCAGTTTCAACAAATCGTCTAGTTTCAAATTAAAAGTAACGGCTTCAAAAATTACCTTTTATGATTAATTCTTAACCTTTTCGGTTATTACGATTGTTCTGTTACTGTTTGATGTAATTTTATATTTCCAATGCCAGTCTAAGATTAATAGTCGTTTACAACTAAAGAAGTTGGGAACAGTAAACTGCAAACATTTTCTATTCATAAAACATATTTCAATGTCATATATTTGAATTGTTGTAAATAAAATTTGAATAAGGGTATGTGACTGCATATGGGTGTGTGTATTGGCCCAGCGGTTAGAGTGTTCGCCAATGGGTTCAATCCCAGGTCGAGTCATACCAAAGACTTTAAAAATGGTACTCGATACCACCTTGCTTAACACTCAGCATTATAAGGTACGGTTCAAGGGTAAAGTGGAGCAATCCTGGGAATGGAGTAGCGCCCTCCCCTACACCTTGGTGCAGTAGCTATCGAAAAAGGAGCCTTCGGGTCACCCTCGACTATGGTCACTAACTTTACTTTAACTAATAACAATTCATCCTGAAAGTAGCTCTATAAGTGTTACTGTATGGATGCACCACTTGGAATTGATCAGAACAGTTGGAGAGAAATATTGATGAGAATTACACAAGTATGTTACGTGCTGCTTAAAATAAATCCCCCCTAACAAAACATTCCTATATCGCAAACTATCAAAGTAAGACAATCAGAACATGCTGGCAATTGCTTGGGAAATAAATATAATGAGCGATGTTTTTCTCTGTGTTACATAGCCATACACGAATATGTGAAATGTACACAGAATGTTCATAACTCATATAATAGATAACATAGGAATCCCGAAACACAAAAAACACTTACTACTTCTTAGTTCAGGTACGAAACTTTTTATTACTTTTGAATTAAAAGGTTTTTCGACATAAGGAGAGAGATACCATCTTTCTATGCTGACTTTTCCATCTTCCCCAAACCACGTGCGACACCTGCAGCAAGGACTCGGCGAGCAAGTGAAAGTCAACCGTCTTCTTCCGAGGCAGGAACTCAACTAACTCACTTTTCTCAAATCTCAGCCCACGCTTCCGGATCGTGACATCACTCATATCCCTTGTCACATCCTCTATCAGTGATTTTTATTGTGACATCTCTGAATGACACGTCCACTTCGCGCGCGCGTGAACACCTGCGCTCACGTTTGCACCTAACTAACCCATGCACTGAACCGAGAGGTTCTCAGCCTAACTAAACCCAAAGGCAGGATATATAAAACGAAATCCATCGGCCATTATATTATTATAATATTATAAAGTGTTGAAAGTGGTTTCGACTGCTCAGTGTAATAGCCAATATGGATTGATTTCAGGAAGTACTTAAAGAAAATCCATGCTGTCACCATACTATGATGATGAGTTAGTAGGTGAGGGCGATATGAAGTATGTTTTGGTTACACGTTTTTCAAGGGTTTTGTTAAAAAAGAACTTGACCAGTTAATAAATTAAAATCTGAAAGAATAAAAAATTACCCATAAAAAATCAACGATCAGGCAATGTCAGATAGGTCTATAATCGTGTATTCTGACACATAACTCCAAGTCTTGGCAGTAAATTCAGCGAAATTTACTTGGAGAGTCTCAGGCGAGATCAACATCCTAAATGCATTGTGTTTCCTTGGCTTCACGACCTCGGCAGAAGCTTCTGAAGTTACCGAATTGTACCTCACGTTTCTAAGATATTGCAACACTTTGACTCACACTAGTATAATTCAATGGGAGAATAAATGAAAAAGATTAACATACGATAAAAAGGTAAAGTACACAAAAATGTGATTTAAAAATGAAAAAGAAAAAGTCAAGTATAAAGTAACTTCTGAAATGAAAAAAAGATAACTATTATAGAAAAAGAAACAAAGAAACTCTTATAGAAAATCTTATAGAAATTACATGATTGCAAAATCATAAGAATCATAATATCAGTAGATTAATTCAAAACGACTTGAAAAATAAAAAAAAGAAATAATGTCTTCAACCATGGTTACTAAGCAGCCAATAGTCTTAGTGAAAAGATGTATAGCATCAAAAAGAAAACGAAAACAAAAACAAATTCTTCATAATGAACTCGGCGGAAGATTCTGATAAGAGAGTTAAAATAATTCCAAAAAATAGCGAACGCTAATTGAATATCTAAGGAGTGGAGACGAGAAAAGTACCTAATTGAAAAATGAAAAGCGAAGAGTGACAAAGGTAGGAAAATATGAAATAAATAAATGTATGGAAATAGGAGAAATTCAACTGTGGATATAAAAAAGAAGGGAGTGAAAAAGAGATTAGAATTGTTAAGAGAAGAATGAAGATTCTTAAAGATAGAAATGGGACTCGAGAGATTAGAGGTTCCATTATAGACAAAAACGTAACTGATAAAATTCGGGCTAATAATGGCCAAGACCACGACGATAAGAGCAGACATCACCGACTGACAAATAAGCTCATAAAATATATCAATAAAATCGGAATCTTTGCAAACAGATTCTGAGCAAAAACCGAACTCGTTGATGGAGAAATGTGTAAATATATTTATTAACCTTAGCATAGTCTGGCACATTGCCACGTATATGAGCATTCCACATGAATTAAACAAAATAGAGTTGCACTGTTCTTTAGGTTTGGTTGAGTTTCTTTGTTTAGTGGCATATCAACTTTGTAGATTATTTAATGCCAAAGCTATTTTCCTAGAAGAACAGTAGTGGTAGTATTTAACCCATAGCTGGGAGGATAAGGGGGTTCATACCTTTCCCAAGGGTATTTACCCGAAAGTGAACATAATAGCACGACTGGACTACGAACTCGATAACTACGATTTCGCAGTCAATCGTTTTAATGATTACACCACGAGGACATCCCCAATTCTTTAGTCAACATACTACTGTTAAAACCATAGTTAGATGTTCGATATGAACTACATTTAGACAAAGCCAAATCTATTGAGCAAACGTGTTGAGCCGAAACAGACAACAAATATACAGTAATAATAGCCAACTCACCAAACAGATTGTCCTGTCGGTGGGGATTAGAATATGCTGACTGAATCCCTTGCAGAGGAGTTACATCCCCTTAAAAAACTATATCCAGGGTATGAATCTAAACTGTAACTGATAGTGAAGCTGCACTACAGCGGATGTAAGGAGTGTAGAGTACGACTTCATTGCCATTGCTCCCAGGTCAACTTGAACAAGGAGTGGTTGTATTGTTAAAGTTTCGTTTATATGCCAAATAGATCCGTTTGAGAATTATATTTATTCGATAGGAATGCTTGATGCTATAAGACTTTGAATTATTTGTATCAAGAATAATTACTTGGAGCAACGGATTATTAATTGTTACTTGGGACAATATGACTGTGTGCAAATAGATAAGTATTAGTACATATAAATATTTACTTGAAACCGAATAGCTATTTTTTTTAGGTTGGAATAAACTAAACTACTTAATTGGGTGTAAATTATTTATATTAGATAGGAATATTGTTTGCATATAACTGTATGCGAAAATTCCAAGAAACGACTACATGTATATATATATATATATATATATATATAGTTAAGGGAATTCTTTATTTTCAGGCTTGAAATTACCCTCGAAAGTTTGGTATGCTCTTTAAATCAATCAATAAATCAATCAATTATTCTGACACCATGCTGAGTGAGACAAGTAGTTTAATCCTAGATTTGCTTTTTGCTACGTGCCAAGAACACGTACTGAGGATTGAACTTAATATTTGCTCATTGCCTCGTAAATCCTATTTTTATGGATTGTTAGATGATAAGTTCACAAAAAGAATTCAAAGAGTAAATAGTATTTCATAAGACCGATTCTCTGCCTTTTATCCATTATTACTGATAAAAAACGACAACAATTAGTTTTACTCTTAGGACAAGAGCGCCATTGTTCTTACTTTTATTCTTACTTCACAGATAAACATCGTTGTCTGTCTGGTTTTAAACTGAAATTAGCGGCTATGAAGTATTACAATATCTAGTGAAATAAAATGTCGAGTTTGTTGTATATTATAAATAAGGGAAATAAAACATTTGAACACAAACTAAAAAATAAATCGATGATCCCAAAAGAATAGAAATGTAATAGGGAAATGAAGTAACAATAGTAAAAAATATTAAAATCATTTTGTTGGGTTTGGTTTCTTTGTTTTTGAATGGCATATCAACCTTTGTAGGTTATTTAATGCCAAAGCCATTCTCCTAGAAGAACAGTAGTGGTACTATTGAACCCATAGTTAGTAGGATAAGGGATTCATACCTTTTACAAGGGTATATGCTCGAAAGTGAACGTAATAGCGCGACGGAAATACTAACTCGCTAGGATTCCGCAGTCAATCGCTTTAAATATTATACTACGAGGACACCCCCGCTAGATCATGTCGTGGTTTCGCAACCCAAGTAACATAGGCGTTATTACATAACATATTCCTCTCCTATCGGTAATATCTGAAATTCTGATTCCGATTTTATCCATCTGGATCTAATTTCGGCATCATCAAGTCAGTTTGATAACACGAATTTCTTTCATTCTTTTTTGCGATCTGTTCCTTTTGGTCATCTCTTATGTACCGTTAGTAATGGTATGAACTCCATAATCCTCCAGCTTTACTTTTAATAGTACTACTAATATTTCTACTACAAGGATGGCTTTAGCATTCAATTGCCAACGGATCTTTTTCTAAACATCTTGCAAAATTCTTTAGAAATTCCATCTAGCTTTTTTTTCAAATCATTTGATTACAGTTCAAATGTGGTAATATTAATACTGTGACGGCAAATCTCAAAACGGGACATTATTTTCGCACGTGTAAAGACGGGGCAGGTTGGCACTTGATCTCTTGTAGAATAAGTCCTCGTTCAGAGTTTTTTCCTCGGGCACATAAGAACTGGCAGATTATGTGGGGGATTAATTTATGGCCAGACTGACCGCCGCTGGCAAGGGGTTCCAAATTTCACACTATACACACACCCACCATGACCGCTAGTCTTCCTCCCCAAGAACAATGGAAGATATGGACCTCTAAGTTTAGACGTAATAATATTAATTATAGTAGTCTGCAATTCCGGTTTCCCGTGTGATATTTTAAAGGAATTAATAGGACAATTTTAAGCAAGATAACATAAGGCGACATGAAGCTGGAAAAGAAACATAAAATAACACATTCGTAGCAGACACTATAAAGAACAACTTCGGGCACGTGGGAACATTAAAATATATCAATCTTTTACTACACATAGATATACACCTTCAACGTGTCAAATATATCATAAATGAATAGTCTATGAACATAAATATCTTTCTTCTTTTCTTTTCTTTCGTTTTCCTTAAAATTTTAAGAGAGAGAGAGGGTATATAAAATTGGGTATAAGGAGAAACAGTCCCAAAGTTACTTATCTTATTTAGATGGATTCCTATGGAGAATCTTTCTTCTTTTACGGGCTGACAGACTTTATCTTATTTTTTTAGTACTTGCTAGAAGATATTTTTCGTCTTCTTTTACCCGGAGTTCTTGGCTTTAGTTCCGTCCACCACGAACCCTGTCCAACAACTAACTTTCTCTTTTCCTTTTTCCGCTGACGGGAAGAAGGTGCCACTTCCGTTTTAGGGTCCCAGCTAATCGTTTGGATTCTACCTTCTTCCTTCCCGTGTCAGGCGACCCGAGTGAGGTCACCAAGTACCAACATCTGGTCTCCACTGTGACCCACATTCTTTCTTAACGGTCATTCTTTGACGGCTTGCTACTGTTAATTCGAACACGAGGATAGTAGTAATCTTATTTCTATCGTCTGTGGGACACCACGTGACAATACGGTTACAGCTGGAAAGAATTCCCGTTTTGATTTTTTGGGTGAGATTAGATTTCTCTATGATCAATTACTTGTTAATAGCAGCCAATGCCTTTTCTATGCGTATGTTGACATCACTTTCAGTAGATGAGATTTTGCTACCTACGTGTGTGAACGTGTCTACTAACATCAGAGGCTTGCTATTTAATATAGAGATGCCACCATCGTGTTTAAATCTCATGAACTCTGTTTTATCTTAGTCCCATAGGAGATATTGCCACTTGATGCTTGCTTCAAGTTATGCTGTACGTATTTAGTTTGGATATGTGTATTTGCGAGAATCTTTACATCGTCTACCTAGTTTGTATCCGTAAGAGTTTACGCAGGATATTACCTGCATTTTGCCTTTTTAAGTTAATTACAATTTTCTTTCATTAGATCTATTGACGTTCATTGTATAAAATTTAGGTAGAATTTATATGTACAAATGAATCTTGTTCCAAAACCACAGTGACAGTCAAAGAAGTCAGTATCACAACAACAGGAAATTATTGATATAAACACTTAGAGAAAAAAAACTTTTAAGAAATCTGTTCTAACATATTCTTGAGAAAGGAAAATGGATATGATTAATCAAGTTGTGTTCCTAATCAATTTTTAAAAGAAAATCATCTAAGAGTACAGAATAGTCAATATCATTTACAAAATCAGAAGAAAAAAAGAAAAAACAACAATAAAAGCAAATATTTTAAAATAAATTTAGCCATTTTAAAATGAGATAAACAAGTGTTTGTACAAAAATGATAAGGATTAGAATTATCGGGCTTAAAACCGTTGGTTGCTTCGAACCAAAATTTTATAGGCGTCACTTATAGGACTTTACACTCCTATTAATTATTTGGGGCGGTATGCCACTTGTTCGCAAAACAAAGATGGCAGACGCTCACATATTCAGTCTTGGGAAACCATTGGCCAAGAGAACCACGTGACATGCGTAAAACTACGTCCGCGCGTAAATTCTCGTCCTGCATTTGGAGCCTTTTCCAAGATGCGTATTTTCTATAAATACGTCGTCTTCAAATACCCTCTCTCTTTTCACACAATTTCTTCGCAGCGGCAACACACTCCCTCCAGTGTGACTCAACAGACGTTAAATAGCACAACATGGATGGGCCTCGCAGACATACATTGACTATGAGACTTTTTCCAGTCTCAGAGAAACCGCCTGTTTCCAACCATAAAAAGAAAGACATTTTAAATATGTAATCCTTTTGTAGTTTAGTTGTGTTACTCACACATACACACACACACTCAAACATATACACACACTATTATTTTGTTAATAGAATTAGTTATATTTTTTTATGTATCAATGTAAGTTTCATTTTAATATATAAATTTGTTTTGTTCGTCGCTTTGTTTAAAATGTTCCTTTTTTCCGCGCCGTTTTATATCCTTCACTCATTGGCTTCCTTCATTCACGTACCTTCATGTGCCTATATTATGCCTATTCTACCTTTTTTCTAAACACTAAATCTCAAACTTCAACATAAAATTGTGGGGAAGCATAAATACAAAAAATACAGGTCTATCCTCCTACACACTACAGAACAAATTAGAGAATTGTGTATTTTATTAAACCATTCTATTTTTTGCAACAGTAAGTATCAGCAGAGCAAGCTTGAGGGACATTTAGTTTAAGGCACTGTATGAAGGCATTGATACATAAGGAAAAGAAGTGGTTTTCTCCATAATTTGCAATTCCTTGATTTCATCATATCGCCAACAACTATACAAAATTCGATTTCTTTGAATTCAAATCTATTTACAAAAGATTGGATCGTTGCAATATTTCAGCTTTATTTGATTTGCTTGCAACTGTTATTTAGAAACCATCCAGTTGGTGGCTTTTAGAACCCGCTGACTGCATCCCCCTCTTAAGAAGGCTAATACCCCGCTACATTCTGCCAAAAGTGATGTCCAGCACCTGAAAGTGAGGTTTCAGCTCGGTAGATATGGGGAGTATGGAGTACACCATACATGAAACCTTACGGTTGTGTGCAAAGTTGAACTCATAAAACTGTTTGCAAACAAATGATTATATATAAATCGTAACTTAAAACCATTTCTGATAAATTATTAGAATTACATAGAAATACTTGCTATCGTAAGACTAAAAAACTATTAAGAAACAGTTACAAAAAAAAACTATGAAGAAACACTTACAAGAAAATGTAAATATAAATGCGCAATATATGCTAATCCCTAAACTCTACACATAAATAAACTTAGACGGGTTGACATACTGTTAAAATCAATCAAATAAATGAATTCATCCTCTTGAGAAAAATGTTGGGCTTTGATGAAAAGAAAAAAGTTCATTAGAGTCCTTGCTCTATGGTAACGTGCTTAAATCCTCTGGGCAACCTTATCCTTTGGATTAATTTTCTTTTTAGTTTAGTTTCTTCTTTTTTCTTTGAAATAGACACGTCGGCACTCGAACAACAATTTTCCCTGCCAAAGTAGTTCTAAAAAAGATGGATACTACAAAGTCCTGTTTAACGAAATGTGATGTCGGCAAATCTGGTAATTGCACTTAAAATGATTGCATTGAAACACTTTGAAAAACGTGCCTTATTACATCTAGCGCTTGAATTTAAACAACACGGCAACATAAAATAATGGGCTAATCTAAAATACACAGACATCATCATCAAGTTGTGCCGATAGCATAGATTCCCTTGACATACGCGTCATCTGTCCCTATCGATCATCCCAAGATTTTTCAATCTAAATATTTCAATCAGTACCAACGTGTTATGCGAAAGCAAATTAGTTTAAAAAATCTACAAAATTACCACCCAATAACTTAATAGAGTGAATGTAAGTACATCGTTTAAATTATATTACAAAATATTATTTCAATCAAAATATGAAATAATTATCAAAAATGAAAGAGGTTATAAACAAGAAGATTTATAATTGGTTCTTAAAATAATGATAACTTTGTTTTAACTGTATCATCATCACCATCATCATCATGTCATGCCGCCTGCACGGATATCCCTGACCCTCTCTCGCCAATTCTCCCTCGGGGGTCTTCAGGGCTACATCCTGTATCCTCACAGAGCTGCTATATGTATGTTCTTGCTGGTCGTCCTGCTTTTGCCCAGCCACATGTGGGGGTCCATTGGAGTACATCACTTATGAGCTCGTCCCTGCTTCTCCAGCAGTGTCCTGCATGTCTGGTTCGTCTAACTTGGATAGTTTTCGTGGTGGGAGGCGGGTGGCTGTAGAGCTGGTGCTAGTGAGGTGTTGCCGCCAGGACTTGTTCAATATTGCTTGCATCATTCTTGTGTAATTGCCGTCTAGCTTCTTCTCCAGTCGTTTTGTTAGCGTCCAAGTAGTGCATCCATACAGCAGTGTCGATACGACAGCTGTCTGGAAGAAACTGTGCTTCATTTTATGGGTCAGGTCTGATTGCCATATGATCGATAGCTATCGATAGCTGTCCATGCCTTCGTTAGCCGCGTGTCGATGTCTTTTTCGGTTGATGAGACACTGCTTCCTTTGTGAGTTCAATCAGGATTTTTTCACTTTTGCACTTAATTGACCGAACTAAGTTTTAAAATACACTGTTAAAACACATCTTTCAAATTATTTCAAACAGATAAACAAGCAAGAAAGTAGAAATCTTTGAATGTCAGAAGTTTTTAAAAGGGTTGATTTCTTGCTATCAATATGTGAGAAACTATTTAATCATTTTAGGCTCTAACCTACTCTCCTGCCAAGTATCAGAGCATGATTCTGATTTAAGAAAAATCCTTTTCTAACAATTTGCTCATTTACCAAATTACCTCCCTCCCGTACACTTTTCAGCCTCAACATGATTGTAATTTCTACTGTAGGGTTTATTTCTCTAAATCGATCTTACTAGTCAAATGATATCTCATTATCGAAAATAATCACCGGTTGATTTTACATAGCTCCTTCTGAAGCAATTTACTGGTAATAAGCGTCTGTTCTGTGACGAAGTATCTAGATCAGCGACATTTCTAAGAATCCATATGAGTACGTAGGATATTGATATAAACATAAACAATAGTTGTTTTGCTTGTTGTATATGAAGCTGGGCTTCCCAGGATAAATTTCGTCTGAGGAATCCCAGGCCAACCTACGGCAGCTTTTTGCGGTATTGACAAAATAGCCTTCTAATGGAAAGAGGAACGTGCTATTCTCTCCATTACTCTTTCTTTTCTCCTGCCTCTCTCTTTCTCTTTTTTAATTTCTCTGTACACACACACACACACACACACACACACTCACAAACATACATATATATATATGTATATATATATATGTATATATATATATATATATATGTATGTGTGTGAGTGTGTGTGTGGGTGTGCTTGTGTGTTCACGGTTCAATGTATGTGAAGGCAAATGTAACCAAGTTTTTTCATTTTCTTTTAGTTGTCAGTTTCCCCTGTTCTTGTGTGTGTGTGTGTGTGTGTGTGCGCGCTTGTGTTCACGGTTCAATGTATGTGAAGGCAAATGTAACCAAGGTTTTTCATTTTCTTTTAGCTGTTAATTTCCCTCTGTGTGTGTGAGTGAGTATTTGAAGGCATTGGTGTATATTCACCTGAATCAAGACTAAAATACACTTATCACGTGATCTGCATTAATCTTGTTCAGTGATACAGAATTCATAATCTGTACATATTCAATTCTTTTGAATAATCATAAAATTCACTCAATTAATACAAGGATGAGTAGAAAGTTTGGCAATATTCTCGCTAATTTTCGGTGCATATATCTTTTCACTCAATCAGTTCAAACCTAGTGAAGTGCTCGCGTTTTTGGAAGTATTGAGGTAGTTGATGAACCGACCCCTTTGTCTAATTTGAAAGACGCATAGACGAACAAATCTAATGCGAGAATTTATGCTTTACAATTTCAAACTGGTCACAGAAGCAACCAAAAACAGTTGATCATGGTACAATTACCAGATAATTGAAGAAATCTTCCTCAAGTAACAAGAACATAATCGATCAGATAAAGTCAGTTTCAGTTAAAAGCATGTATTTAGAGGCCGTGCGTGCTCAAAGCTCTAGAAGCAAATCCTGGGGATAGTATAAGACGAGCTTGCTATCTCAAAATCCAGTGTGAGTCATTAGCTTCACGATCTCAGCAAATATTTCCCAAGTTTCGTAATTCTTACTCACTATACGAAAATGTCACAAAATACGTGACTTGCTCTAAAAGAGAAGAGTCACTATAGAGTAACGCCTAAAATGCTGGACTGTGGCATTGAATTCGGCGTATTCGAAATCCTGTCTATGATATTCACTTTCGGGAAGTAATGAACTTCTTTATACCCCTCCTAGTTTTGGGTTAAATCATATCCCTAGTGTCCTTCAACGGGAATGGCGAAGGCATTAAATACCCAACAAAGAATGATATGCCGTTAAATAAAGAAACCCAACCAAACTGAACCATAAAGCATGTGACTTGATGTCTATACTTATCAACATCTTCTGTTGACATTAAATAAATGTAACAATAACTCATAATATCAAAACATGTGTTTTCAGCAATAAACTATCGATTCATTTAAACAATAGACAATATAATGCTTAATAAATTATTTATTCAATCAGACAATTCTTATTTGGCCGATGCACCTATTCCTCTTTCATAGACAGTATTCAGTTCCTTACCTACAAAGAAGTGCCATTTATTAAATAAATGTACTGAATAGTCCTTTGATCTGATCGTGGTTAAAGAATTTCAGTCTTGCGAGAGAATTCTCTAGTCACTTGAAAATAATAATCTACGGGTCAAAATGATGCCAGAAGAGAAGAGTGACACAACAGTCTCCAATATTGCCTTAAGTAAAAACATTTTTAACAGGAATGCAAATAATATCGAGACAACTAAATGAGGCATTTCTACACTATAAAGCGCACGCTTTTTGAATTTTGAATGCGCTAATTACACTTCATAGGCTTATATGCAATAATGTTTTGGTAAACTTGGTTTGGTTTCTTTGTTTGATTGCATATCAACTCTTTTTAGGTTATTTAATGCCAAAGCAATTCTCCTAAAAGAACAATAGTGGTGCTATTTAACCCATAGCTGGGAGGATAAGGCGGCTCATACCTTTCCCAAGGGTATTTGCCCGAAAGTGAACGTAATAGCGCGACTGGAGTACGAGCTCGCGTACTACGATTCCGCAGTCCAACGCTTTAACCATTACACCACGAGGACACTCCCTGGTCAACTTGAGGAAAATATGATTCTGTACCATAACCAGATACATCTATGTGAAACGTACATGGAATGTTCATAAAATATATATATAAAACATAGGGATCTCGAAACACGAAAAACACCTACGATTTCTTAGTTCAGGTACGAAACTTTTTATTACCTTTGAGTTTAAAGGTTCTTCGACATAAGGAGAGAGATACACATTCTTTCTATTCTGGCACTTCCATCTGCCTCCCCCCATCTCGTGCGACACCTGCCCAAGGCCGCTGGCCTGGCTTCAGCGAGCAAGCGAAAGCGAACCGTGTTCTTCCGATGCAGGTCTCAACTCAACTGACTTTTTCAAATCTCCCAAAATCCTCCGCGCCCACGCTTCCGGTGCATCACGTCATTCACATCCACTGGTCAACCTTTCTATCGGATTTTTATTTTGACATCTATGAACAACACATCCTCCCCGCAGGAGCGTTAACACCTGCATTAATGTTGCACCTAAGTAACCCATGCACTGAACCGAAAGGTTCTCAGCCTAACTAAACTCAAAGGCATAAAACGAAATCCCTCAGCCATTATATTACAATGCGACTTCCATTGAATACGCATCATAACAATCCAGGGATTATGAAGCAAATTCAATGTATATTTCTCGTTTGTTTCTTGTCATTAAGCAGAACATCACTGGTTATTATTATAAATTATTGACTATATTTTGTTTTATTTCTGTGGCATTTTATCGATATAAACAGGCAGTTAACTTTCGACCTATAAAAAAACAGCAGTCAAAGAAGAATTAAATGTTGTCGAGAAATAGTAATGTCGGTTATATTCATGCTAGAAAATCATATTCAACCACGTAACCACTCTCTGAACAGCCAGAGAAAACGTTTCAATTACACGAGATCATTATTCGCAGAATATCGTTTTCAAACCACTTGAAATAATTGGCATTTTTAGTAATTAATATTTTATTAGTCAGAGAGCAAATCCCGAAATAGCAGGCACACAGTGAGAATTAAATTCACTTACAATGAATGCTAATCTAGCTTGCCAACCATTGCACCATATAAAGTGAAGACAGCTTCTTATAAATCCGATATTTAAAATATCATTTAATTCAAAACGCTGTAAACTTTTATTTATTTATTTATTTGTATATTTTTGTCCTTTAAAAAAAACACTTAATTCATAAACAAATGCTTTAATCAATTCTCCTGACTTTGGTTATTGGTTCAATTTTCATCAGTCTAAATTATTTATAGATATATCAATACCTTTACCCGAACACTTCCCCTAGTTGTTTTTGTTGTTTTTTGACCTTCGGCCCGAGCAAATATGCCATTACAAAGTGATGCACCGGAAGGAAGTGATACATTCCAATGGCTAGTAATCGAAAGGGATTGCGTGGGTGGATTTTGCTGATGAAATGGGACAAGGTAAAGCCCATGATACACTCATAGACTTATGCACCGGAAGAGAGTGACCTGTGAACTGCATGACAGTTATTTCCGCTTGATGACGATCAAACATGCGATTTCAAAGATCGAGTGGGCGTTGAATTATTATATAACTCAGTCAAGACAGAAATCAGACAGTTGAGTTTCAGTTACAGTTACAATTGGAGGCGGAGTTATAGACGAGAAGTGGTAGGGAAAGCCACATCAGGCCGAAGGAGCTTGGGGCCCTGATGAGTTGGGGTCCAGAGAAGATGCTGATAAGATGCAGTAAAGAAAGCCATCATCCAGCAGAGAGCTGGGCCGCTGGGCCTCCGGTTGAGCATCAGGAGAACAAGAAAGACACAACGCTGACGGCCATAAGAGTAGGGGTCAAAATGTTGCTGTTATGTTCAGTCTCCAACTCCCTCTCACACGCAAACCTTGAGTAACCCTTTTCAAACCTTACAAATAAAGTGAGAGGTACATATTTTGTTATAGAAGTCTTCCTGCGTCTTTATTATTGTGTCGTTATGATACGGCATATGAGAATATAACATTTTAACTGAAACCGATACTTGCAAATTTTAGTAACATTACATTTCCTCTCTGTTTACGATTATTCCTAAATTCCATGTTTGTCACAATGTTAATTTTTTAACCGTTCAGCTTTCCGTGTTTACAACGAGGAAATAGTGAATAAAAAAGCTTATATTTCATAGCATATATTTTATAATTTAGAACTGATAATATATTTATTTCATATTTGCCTGAAATTATACTGAACATTTATGCAAAATAATTAAAATTCATTATTAAGATATAAAAATGTTTTTTGTTGGAAAATGCATACCGTCTCAGTTTTTAAAAATGCAGTAGAATATACACTGTGTAACGAATTATTTAACGAACATACAATTTATCATTTTATCCAAAGTTGAAATTTAACGAAGTTTTCACAGAATAATGACAGTTTTTGTAGTGCGAAAATTGTAAGGTTCCGCAAAATGCACAAAAATTCTGGTTAGTTACCTTATTTAATTAAATTCTAAGTGTCCTGGTGTTTTAACAAGGAGTAATTTAAACCCCAGTGAACAAGAGAAGAACGTATAATTGCTTCATATACAGATTATTATGGATATATACAGTAACTAACATGAAATAAATAGAAAACAGCAAAAAAAAAAAAACAGTTTAAAAAATGATACTTGAAATGGTTAATAATGGTTCGTTGGCCCAGCGGTTAGAGTGTTCCCCAATGGCCCGGGAGACCTGGGTTCAATCCCAGGTCGAGTCATACCAAAGACTTTAAAAATGGTACTTGATACCACCTTGCTTAACACTCAGCATTATAAGGTACGGTTCAAGGGTAAAGTGGAGCAATCCTGGGAATGGAGTAGCGCCCTCCCCTACACCTTGGTGTAGTAGCTATCGAAAAGGGAGCCTTCGGGTCACCCTCGACTATGGTCGCTAACTTACTAAACTATATGGAACATATAAATTTCTGGATCTCCTCTGATATAATTCCACATAATACATTCACTACTGACTACCACAAGTCCTACTTTATAACAGTTGGCCATTCTCGTAAAGTTATCGCTTCAGAATTCTTCACAAGTTTTCGACTGGGTTTAAGTCTGGAGAATTTGCATACCACTCCATCTTCTGAGGTCCCTAAATATCTAATTATTGCAGTTAATCCGTTGTTTTATGCGCTACATTTGAGGAATCTTATATCTTACATAAATATGATTGTTCTCCTGAATGTGATTATATCCTTTTTAAACCAAAGTTCAAAGTGCTCTCTCAGGCTATATAAACATCATTTTAATACCGTCATGCAATTTCCACGGACCACTCATGATACTTTCAATAATAAGTCATGATAACCCCCTCCAAGTTGATCATCAAGTCAGTTTACCTTCTATCCTTTGCTCTAACCACCCGTGCTATCAAACGTATCACAAGATTCATCCATGAAGTCAAGCATCATGTTATCTTCTTTCTATCACAGAAGTTTTTGTACGTGTATTTTTGCCAATGGATGTATTGTCACCAGACTCATGGATGTCCTGATCATTTTTAGAAAATTACATCGAGTAGTTCTGGACATTGTTTTTTCTCCAATGCACTTTAAAAATTCTCAGCTGGTCAGGCCTAGGTTATTCACACCGTCACCTTTAATTTGAGAACGTTGGAAAACAATCCTTGATTGACCCTTATCGACCATCTGACGTACCTTTGTAGAAACTGCTTTTTTTTTCACATTTTGGGGATATATTCCAAAGATTTTGGATATTTCTTATGTTAATTTACTTTTTGCAGATTCTGATGTTATAACAAGACTTCTTAGAAACTGTCAAGTCACATTCGGGACCCATAGTTGCGTCATTATGAATTCACTCGTCAATAATCTGGAACATTGATTATCATGTTACTCATTCAAATGGTTGGTGTTTGTTTACCCTTGCAGAGAATCTTACAGTTTTTACATAGCATGCGCATATAACTGTGATCATTATTTCGTGAAAGTTTCATTAAATTCGAACGTGCAGTTTTTGGACAAGCTTAAAAATTGTCAACTCAGTGATAGTTCGTTACGCGGTCAAAAAAGGTGCGCCCCACATTTCAAAATTTTGCTTTACGCCGTTTCACTTTTAAGAAAGATGTACATTATTACAATCATCTCTGCTCTTTGAAATGGCGGGAAAATGCAGAGGCTATGGCCAGTTATTTATACCGCCTAACCTGATGGTGAAGAATGATTTAACTTGATGTTGAAAAATGATCTAGTTGGATGTTGAAGACTATTATTCACAAGGCTGATTGATTTTAATGGCCTGACTGTCTAATTTCTTTAAGTCTAATGATTAGAAAATTGCATTCATTATATTGACATTTTTTGTTTATATTTACATTTCTGTGAAAATGTTTCATAAAATATTTTTTGCACGCGGTCTTGTCGAATACGAGTAATTTTAAACAAATCTATTTGACCCGTAGATGTGACCAGTAGATGGGATCCTTACAATTATAACCTCACTGCAGAGTGGACCTAGGAGTAATGGCAATGAAGTGGTACTCTACACACCCTTTATCTCCAAAATTGGAGCCTCACCATCAAATGCAATTTAATCTCATAACCTGGACACCGTCTTTTGTGTGGAGGTCTTACATCGTATTTGGAAATTTATTCAGATTATTCTAAGCACCACTGTAATGATGGTATTTCAAAGAGTATTCTACTTTTAGAAGTGTAGTTGTCCGGCAATCGTTAAAAACTGACAACTTTGTTGGAAATAATCTACTATATTATTTAATAGGAATGGCGCAGCAGAAAACAGCGTTTTTTTTTCTTTTTTCTTTAATTTTAAATTTACGGCTGATGTTTATTTTTTGGGTTTTTTGTGTTTTGATGTTAAGGAGGAGCTTAGAGGTTTCCTATTAAATGCATAAATTCTGGAATAAAACAGTGACGTTTAGCAAACCAGAGATGTTTTACCTGTTTGATATATCTTATCTTCTTAGAAATCAGATTGATACATGAACTGAAACATCCTGGACGTGGTTGTGAATCGTCAAGACTGATAAAACCAGCAATCACATCACATCACAGAATTTGTTGGGAAAATCCGTCATTTTTAAAAATCAAAATGTCATTTTTTTCTTTCGAAAATGCCCGACCAAAGTGATCTGGTTTTACTATCAGCAGAGATAGCATTCTATTAATATCTCTTTCCTCAGTCAATCGGTGGGGCATAGAATATACTGACTGTATCCCCTGAAAACTCCCTCTTTAAAAAATGGTGTCCAGGGTATGACATCTGTTTGTTAGACGCTACTTCTTGATTGCTAGGGACAATTGATTCCCTCTTCCAAGTCATTATTTCTTGGGATACTCTGTCCAAGAGTGGAAGTACCTGCTGGGTCCCATCTATAGGTCAAATTAATCTGTTTAAAAATTATTCGTATCGATAAGACAAAAAAAACTCTTAAGAAGCAATTATACAAAAATTTAAGTATGGACGTACAATGACATCTATTCTCTAACGCCTTGGCATAAAATGACACTAGATGGGTTGGTATACCGTTAAAATCAATCAAGGTCAAATGATTATCAGGTTCAGTGAAGTGGGATTCTTTGTATCTATACTTAAAGTTCATTTCAAACATGAATCTGAAAAGCTTATAAGATTTAAAATGTTCCAACTTGTATTTCTTCCTTGCGTTTTTATATGACTTATTTATTTATATCCCGGTGCAATTCGTCAATAACGGTTTTGTTTTAATGGTAGTGTTTTATGGCAGATTAACCTTTGTGGGTTATTTAAGACCAAATCCTGTTTATTCATATATGAATACATGACTTGAATACAAATAGTCTATTAGTAATTTCATTTTAGAATGATAGCTAATATCTTTGCACAGAATTTAATGGTTTTAAGTATTGTTATTGTTTGCCTTGTGTTAAAAGATTCCGATTATTATCATCAAACACTTATCCTTATATTTGATATCAATCATTTGTTTGCACACAGTTATAGAAAAAAGTACAGAAAATGATGAAATTTTTATCTTGGACTCACTTATGGGACCTTAGCAGATACTACCACTCTGAGTCAGAGTGGACCTGGTGGTAGAGGCAATGAAGAGTTATTTCATATTCCTGAAAGCTCCGGGACAGGAGACTCATCATTGGATGGTTTTGAAGATATCCAGGACACTCTTTGGAGAGGTTTTGCTCCTCTGCAGAGATGCAGTCGACGTTTTCTAAAGACCCAGCCGACTGGGCTGGCACAATGTTACAGTTTTTACAATTCTATTGCAGTTGTTGTTTTTGCACATAATTCTGTGGAATAAAAATAATTTTTACACTAATCTATTTGATCCATGCATTGGATTTTAACAGGAACAACAATTTCGGGTCAGAGTAGATCTGTGAGTAATGATAAGGAAGAGGTACTCTATACTCTACAGATCTCCAGAACTGGAACCTCACCATCAAATGAAGTATAATGTCTTCCCCAGAAATCTTATCACTTCCGATTCACTCTGTATTTCCACGCATTGAAACGTGTCTCTAATAACTTTCAGTCCAATGCTCAGGCCGTTTTAATAAAGGGGTATAGAAACTGCATGCATAAAATCATACAAAGTATTTTTAATCGGCTAATTTCCTCTCGTAAATCTCAAAAAGATGTTCTGTTTGATTTTCCTCAATAATCTTTCAGGATAATTAAGCTTTCAAATCACTATTCTCAACTGATTTACATGAATATCACTGGAAAGAGACGGATCAATAAACAGAGCTTCACGATTTGTGAACATCATTTTGTTAACATCAACAGTGTCAGTGATGAAAACGTACACTACGTAACTAGAAATTCATGCCAAATCTATAATTTCAATCATGATTTGACCATCAAATAAGGTGTCGAGTCGTCAGTCTCTGATCAAACTATGATATTTATAAAAGAACGTAAAAAAATGAAACTGGTGAAAGACATCGATATCCTCACGAAGAGAACGTAAAATAGGATTATAAAATTCATATTTGAGAATGATCAAAAAGGTTTTCGCATTGAAATTGACAATATCTGGCTCCTGAAAGTCGATGTATATCTTTTGTTCGTAGTAAAAGAAAGAATTATTGAACTGACAACGCACACTGTACCTCTCTCTATTTCTCTCTTTATATATATATATATATATATATATATTGTTAAAAAAACAGAAATTTTGAAATAGTATTCCAATTCCATAATACATCTATTTCGCATATTCAAGCACGTCAGATGGAAATCAAATTCCATATAAAAAGCGAAATAAATTTCTTATGAAAATGAAATACTATTTCTAAAATTCCTTTTTTTAAACAAAAATGTATTTTGCTCTGCGGGTACATTTGGTTTTGAGTAGCCGCATGTTGTTCAATCATTCTTTCTATATTCCATATTTACTTAATATACATACATACATACACACACACACACACACACACACACACACACACACACACACACACACATATATATATATATATATATATATATATATATATATATACGAGAATCATTAAATAGATTTCCAGACTTTTTTCGTGTGGGCCCTTTTATTGATAGTACACACAGGAAACTCTAGTCCCCTTCGAAATAATCTCCTCCGGCTGCAATGCACTTGTTGTACCCTTCCAACAACTTCTGCAAGGCCACATGGAAGTCCTTTTGTGTGAGGGTGTCAATGACCTTCGTCACGGCGTCTTTCATCTCATCAATTGTCTCATAACGACAGCCTCTGAGCTTAGGGAATAACCAAAAGTCACAGGGTGCAAGGTCTAGACTACAGTCTAGACCTTAGAATACCTCTAGACTATAGGGAGGGTGAGGAACAGTCTTGATGCCCATCTTGCTCAAATAGTCTGTGACAAGGATGGAGTTGTGGACTGGTGCATTGTCCTGCTGAAAATGCCACTGACCTGATTTGAAGAGTGCTGGACTCTTCCGACGGGATCTCTTCCTGAATTCCCTTAAAACCTCAACATAGTAACCCTAACCTTAACCATTTGGCCAATCAACTCTGGTGTATTGAATTTCTTACTCCTCCCACACCTCTCATTATCCATCACCGACTCCCCGCCTTCGATGTATCTTTTTTGCCACTCAAAAACTGATGCTCGATTCATGCAAGATGGTCCAAAAGCAGTCTGAAGCATTCCATACGTTTCTGTGGCCATTTTCCAAGTTTAAAACAAAATTTTATTGCATATCGTTCTTCTAAAGTGTCAGATTGGATTTTTGCAAATCACCAGCTGTGAAAATCAGGCTTTAGTAGGGTGTATTCCAATTCCAGCTATAGCTGTTCATTTGATCGTGACATCAAAAAAAGTGTTAGTCATCTCATAAGATGTATAGCAATAACATACAGAATTTTCAAGAGCTTACGACAATTTTAAATGCCTGTACAAAAAAAATTTGGTAACATATTGAATGCACTCTATATATATATATATATATATATATATATATATATATATATATATCGGAGTTATCTGTGGTGTAAAGTTTACTGTCATAGGAAATGGACGCAACAATCATTGTTCAAATGTTGGACGAGGCTGTTTTCATTTCACATTGGGCTAATACCTTTGTAAAATTTATGTGTGTAAACGATCTTTGTGCATGTCACTATGAAGTGTAAAAATATGATTATGCGCCAATGCATAAGGGAAAAATTGCTGATTTACAAGAGCAATAATCGTATTGAAAGTAGCAACATCGCTATCGAGAAAAACGCTAGCCAAAATAATTAAATGAAGATGAGATTAAGAAAATTCTTGAGGGTCAAGACTTATTCTCACTCAAGAAAACTAAAAGTAAAACGTTTGAGTTAAAAGGGAAACGAATTTATATCAATCAAAGGTTTATCTGTTTTATCACTTTATTTATAAGCTCTAGTAATGCTCCAAATTAATTTTTTTTAAATACTTGATTGATTTATCAATAATTCTAATTGGTTAAAATGTTTTTAAACAATCAACAAGGAATCTTTTTATTATGTTGAGTTTTATTCTTTCAAAATTTGCCACGCAATTCAAACATCATCGTCTGCCATCTTAATTTTTTTTTAAAGAGTCATGTTTCAAATCGAAGTACCTATGGGGGAATAAATGTGAAAAAAATATACATTCAAAAATCGCAGATTCTTGAATCTGTTTTGCTGAAAAGTTAACACTTTTTTTCAGTGCGAAAATCAGGTTCTCTCTCTCTCTCTCTCTCTCTCTCTCTCTCTCTCTCTCTCTCTCTCTCTCTATCAATCTATATATATATATATATTTGTATTGAAAAAGATTGACAGACAAAAAGATTGAAAGATTGAAGTAAGTGAAAATGGTATAAACAAATAATTCTAAAACTTTTTTTATGAATCGGAAGATTGTTCAATAGTGTCTAGTCTGGCAGAATAAAACCTAAAATGAATCAATGTTTACACACTTCGTTTTGACTTGACACTACTGCCAGTTTCCCGTACTTAAAAAAAAAAAAATTCAATCATCAGAAGAGATTTGCAAGTCATATCAGTTGATTGTATTTGGGACTTGTGTATATATTCGACAAATTTATCAAGGCCTGTGTACGTTCATCCTGGCGTGTTAGTTTCCTCTGTGTGCGTATGGGGGCGGGGAATTACTGTAGAAGTGGATGCTGATCATTCAGTTTTGACTGAATCAAGATTAAAGTCACACTTGTCACGTGATCGTACTAATTTTGTTCCGTGATATAAAATTTACCATCTTTACATTGAGGCATCACTCTTTTGATGAGATTTTATATGATAGTAAAATACAGTTTTTACAATAACCAAAACATTCATCAAATCAACATAATCAATCCCAGAGGACATACTGGATTTTTGTCGAAATGATAAGATATTTGAGCTTTTGTTGAAGTTGTCAAGTAATACTCAAAAAGACGAAGAGCCGTTGAATTAAATAATACATTCTGAACCGCATATAATTTAAGGAATGGAAAAATGGAATTTTACTCTGTGATAACGTTTGCTTCAACGTTTTTAAAATCAAAGCTTTTCAGATGCATATTGAAGAATGGAATTTACGCTTTGATACACCGCCACGTGTCCAGCGGGCGCGCTGGGAGCTATTCGTTCCCGCCAAGTCCATCAGTTAATGTCGGACAGCAACATTGGCTGTGGTTTGCCGACCGCAATTTAATGTCACAGATACCACTAACTCCCGAGCGGAACCACATTTTAAAGTCACTGGGCGATTTATAAGAGAAGTATTAATAGTCAACACAGCTAACCGCTTAGCTGTTCCCCTCAAATACAAGGTCTTCGACGAATAAAATTCTTAACAATAAAAGAATGACCCTGAATCGCCGTGTTTGGATTAACGAGATTAATAACCAAATTCTTTTATTGCATAAAAGAAAGAAATAACGAAAACAAGACAATTCAGGTAAAGCTCAGGAGCGAGAATGTCTTTCTATATTCTCAGAGGAGCCTCCATTAAAATATTCTTTAAACGAGAGTTGCCATACCTCGTAATGCCGAGTTCAATCAAATGATAACCCTCCTTTATTCTCTGCGTTCTCTGAGCGGCATTATTTTGGACTTTTGCGTCTTCACCCGGTAGTTTTAAATAAATCACTAGTTGATTTTCTTTGGCGGTTTCTTCCTCAATACCAAATATGGTTACGCGGTCTACCTCTCCGCTGACACATACATGGGTAATAGGGAGTGAGTTCTCCCATGCACTCATCTCCTTGTAATAATAAAGAGGGTGAAGGAGAGATATTCTCTCCCATCTCCATATCCTGTATTTCTCGTTTACTACTATCGTCCGCTGACGGCCAAATGTATCAGGATGTCATATTTCCTCGTCACAGCCTAAATGCAAAGATTTGGGAAACATGATAATTTTTTTTATTTTTTGGATTTATTGATTGAATTTAAGAATATATCATCCTGTCTTGGGTTATCTAATTCCTAGGGTTTAGGGAATCGTGTTAATTGTACTCACGTATTTACATTTCTCATATACTTGCCTTTTTAGAGTTATTTTGCACACAGTCTAATCGAATTATTTTTAAAGAGATTTACTTGACACACAGATGAGACCCTTGAAGGTACTACCATTCCATGTAAGAGTAAACCTAGGACTAATGGTCATAAAGAAGTACTCCTCACTACCCAGATTTCAAAAACTTTACACTTTCTGTCAGATGCAGTTTCTATCAGACCCAGTACACTCTTATTATTTGGGGTTTTACTCTTCTGTTGTGGGTATACTTTCTTCTTTGTTTTTAATGCAATACCAATCTTTCTGGGTTATTTAATGCCAAATGCCATCCATTTAGAAGAAATATGCTGGCACTATTTAAACCATAGCAAGGGCAAAAATGGAGTTCATACGTTTTCCAGGTTTATTGGTCCGAAAGTTAACGTAACAGTGCGTATGGACTTTTAACCCATCAACTACTGTGTTACAGCCCAGCACTTTACGTCACAGTGACTCATCTATAGAAGATACAGTCATCGTATTCTAAACTTTCCCATAATATGCTATTTTGTCTTGAGTGAATATCGTTCTGATTGTGTTTGTTGTTAGGAAAAGTCGATAAATTAAACACTATACAATGTGTGAATTTTGTTTGCTTTTGTTTGTTGTTGTTTGTTTTTATTTTTATTAGAGGCGTAGACACCACTTTTTCTGTCATACAAGTCCCCAATGAAACAATAAGTCGTTACCACTGGCAGCTTTTTTAGCTGTAGGTGCTGCCATAAAGAAAGTAAGGTTTAACACCGATCTCCATGCCTGTTTTGGAAACCGATGTCGGAAGGTGTTAACCAATGGGTATTTCTCTAAGATGTAAATCAGAGTGCAAGTTCCAAAGTGTACAACACAATTTGTACTAACATAGACGAAAGAAAATTAACAAAAACAAGAATGTTAAAAAAACAAACAATTTTACTTTATTACAACTGGACAAATAACCAATACAAAGGTAGTAAGGTTAATTAATTTTTGCTATGTATAAAGGTATGTGTTTGTATGTCAAAGCAAGAATATTTTTAGTCAAGAATAACAGTAAGAAAGAAAGAGGTTAAATCGTACTTACATACACGTGTATGTGTGTGGTATGTATGAGTTTTGATATGTCTAAATAACTTAATTTATTGGTCATTCAAGCCCACTGCTGGGGTGTTAATGTATTTGAGTATATCGTCTGTGGCCACCTGTGTGTCGCCTCAGTGTGCTGCCTCTTCCCTTGAACTAAAAAATTCTGTTTTTTTTACAGTGGCATAATGATTAGAGTGTTCGCCAATGGCCTGGGAGACCTGGGTTCAATCCCAATTTGTGTCAAACCAAAGACTCAAAAAATGGTACTTGATGTCTCCTTGCTTATCACTCAGCATTATAAGATAAGGATCAAGGGTAAAGTGGAGCAATCCTGAGAAAGGAGTAACACCCTCTACACCTTGGTGTAGTTGCTATCGAAAAGAGAACCCTCGAATCACCCACGACTACGGTCGCCAACTTTACTTTATACTCTTTGAGTAGATCGAAAAAAGATAATTTAAGTTTTCGCGGGTAGATTTTATTTCTGGTCAGCTAAAGTTCAAATATACGGACGTATGAGTCAACACAACTTGTGACCTGATCTAACCGATGAGAATCGCAGAAATTGTTTATTTACTGAGGCGCGTATTTTTGGTTCTAAAAAAAAATCTTTCATCCGTTTTTTCGAGAATGTTAAAATCTATGTGTTCGCTGATTGGCTTAAAAATATTCTAAATAAGTGAGGTTTGGATCCTTTTTTATCTAGAATATTCTGATTTACGTTTCTTAACTAATTTAACTAATTTTCTTTTAAAAAGTGTGGATCCTATAAGGGCTTATTATCTACCTTTCTATTCGTGAAGATGTCTTATGCCACGGAACGGGATGCAGTCAGCCTCGTCTAAACAGTATGACATTCTAATAGTCTATAAAATTAGTTTCCAATTTTCTCCAAAGAAAAACGCTTTACAATGTCCAGCTTTTAATTCAATCATATGTCTTGTTCACATAATGAATGGATATTAAGTTCTGATTCTCTTATCTCAGCCTGAACAGATTCATTGAATGTAAAATCAAACTTTGTGAATATTTCTGCATATAGGGTTTTTCCGAGAAATTAAAGAAAAATAAATGAACTATAAAAAAAAAGAAGTTGTTTCTTATTCAACGAGATGATCTCATTTTAAATAATAACGTTTCCCGTTTAGTCTTCAGATTTAATTCGAGTTCTAATTAATTAGAACAGCGCTCGAGAACAAGCTGAAAAGCAATTAATTTTGATTTCGTATAAATCATTAGTTCCCTTGGCACATAATTTACAATTTGCTATAATTAATTCTTTAAATGATTAATGTAGAATTGACTCTACTTGAACATTTTAAGGAGAATGTCAAGTAAAGTATCAAGGTAATGAAATAAAGAATTAGCAATTCATTTTATACTTGTGAATTACACCATATGGAGTCCCTAAAAAAGTACAAGCTAGAACGATTTCTTTCAAGCAGCTGAAATGAGTTTTTCGTGTATGGTTAGCAATAAAGATGACTAAGCCATTTAGTTGATGGGGATTATTGTTTCATCTTTCTATTGGTCTTCGGGATCACTCTTTGAGCCGAGTAGAATTATTAACGTCATAGAATAAATGACAAAATGCTTCGGTTGGACATTTGTTATTTAAAAACACCAAAGAAATAAATTTCCCTTGTTCACTGTGTGATGTCATTTAACTTACGGAAAAAAAAGACTTGTAAGAGAGAAGGATAGAATATCTCTATTTTTCAAGGAATATCCATATTTTTCCTTGGGTGATCGCTTGATTGATTTTAGTGGCTTGTCAGTCCATCTAGGGTTATTTCATGGTAAGAGGTTAAAGAACCACGTTCACTGTCCATTTACATTTACATTTCTTGCATAGTTGTTACCAAAAAAATGTGCACAACTTATATGATATAAAATATTTCCATCTAATTGTAATAATTTGGACATATTTGTAGGCTTCAAGTATTCCTTCCAAATGCTAATAATCATGTGGTTTCAAATAATTATTTCTATTTTCGCATTGATGACTGTGGCTGTAAAATACGCCAACTGCACCTCTGTTGAGGAATAAGACCGACTCCACTGCGAGTGCCCAAGGTATGGCACTACCTGATATGACTTGACAGTGAGGGTATAGTTCTGGGGTTTTAGAAAATGTAAAATAAAGCTTTATTAACAGTACTCCAAGATCCACCAACACCTGTAGTCATTGTAACTGTTAGAGTCCTAAGTGTGGGCCAAGTAGTACTATTCTATTATTAGCAATACTTAAAAACATTTAACTCGGTTGGAACAAGTGATTAATCACGAATATATTTAATATTGCATAGCAATATTTTGAAGCATTTAGTTGTGTGTAAGCGAATGAAAATGTTAAAAGAGTTATGAGTGTTGGAAACGAATACTTAAAACCATCTACAAACAATAAGTTTACAAATTTTATACGCCTAATCAAACAGAGACACTACTGCATAGTTTGGAACGAGCTGCAGCAGGCATTGGCCTCCATGTCAATGCGTACAAAACTGAATATATGTGTTACAACCAAACGGGCAACATTACCACACTATACGGAGCCTCTCTGAGGCTAGTGGACAAATTCACCTACCTAGGAAGTAGCGTCTCATCAACCGAAAACGACATCGACACATGACTGACGAAAGCATGGACGGCTATAGATAGGCTCTCAATCATATGGAAATCAGACCTGACCGATAAAATGAAACGCAGTTTCTTCCAGGCAGCGGTTGTATCGATACTGCTATATGGATGCACTACATGGATGCTAACTAAACGGCTGGAGAAGAAACTTGACGGCAACTACACATGAATGTTGAGAGCAATATTGAACAATTCCTGGCGACAACACCCCACGAGACACCAACTATAAGGCCACTTGCCTCCCATCACGAAAACTATACAGGTTAGACGAGCCAGACACGCCGGACACTGCTTGAGAAGAAAGGACGAGCTCGTAAGTGATGTACTCCTATGGACCCCCAGATATGGCCAAGCAAAAGCAGGACGATCAGCCCGAACTTACATACAGCAGCTATGTGAGGACACAGGATGTAACCCTGAAGACCTGCTGGAGGCGATGAATGATAGGGAGAAGTGGCGAGAGATGGTCTGGGATATCCGTGCTGGTGGCACGACATGATGATGATGATGATGATGATATATATATAGTGTAATCGGGTGGAAACTCAAACCTGGTTAAGTTGTCATTATAAATTTATTTCGCCGGAGAATATTACGATACTCCCCGTCTCCTCAGATGACTTTTTACATGCTATACTTGAAGTTGCAGCAGACAGGTTAACCAGGTTTGAGTTTCTATCTGATTACACTATATACGCTCTGAATGTGAATTTTGTTATATCCCTGCAAAGGAATAAGGGATTAACAATAGCCATACATTGAGTATTCACACGGATTTATATGATATTCCTCATATATTCTATAAAAGAATAATCCACACCCACTGTCTTCGGACGTTTACTGGATGTATATATATACACACACACACACACACACACACACACACACACATATATATATATATATAAACAGGATTTAACATTAAATAACTCACATAGGTTGATATGCCATAAAACCAAATAACTTAAGCAAATAGTATTTTTATGATAATTATTAATTTGCATACAGTCATATTGTTTCAAGTAACTAATAATAATCGTTCGCAAGCAATTATTGTTTCAAATAATTATTCTTAATACAAATAATTTACAATTATAAAGTATTCCTATCTAATATAAAAAATCTTTTTTAGACAGTTCTATGATTTCAAGCGTTCCTGTCTTATTCCCACAGTTATATGGTTTCAAGTAGTTATGCATGTTTGATAATAGTCATTTGTTTTCGAGGTGTGTCACTGTGTTACACTGGCTAATGTGCTAGACTGCAACATCGGAGTAAGAGTGTTCGAACTCTAGTCACGGTATTAAGTTTACTTACGGAAAATCAACTTTTGAAATGATAGGAACCCACTTAACCCCCAGATAAAGGTTAAATACTATCTCTACTGTTGATTTGGCTTTCAATAACCTCCAAAGGTTTATATGACATAAAAAAATGAACCAAACCAATCATTTCTTGGTACACAGTTATGTGGTTTCCCGTAATTAATAATAATTCATCATGAGTAATTATAGCTCCAAATAACTATTTTTAATACAAACAATTTAGTGTTATATCATATCATGAGTTCCTAAGGAATACGAATAATTTTCACACATTTGTATGGTTTCAAGTATTTCTGTCAAAAACTAATAATTATATAGTTTTAAATTATTTTTCTTTTGAATGGTAAACGTTTATTAGCGCAGTTGTGTTAAAACAATGAAAGCTACTACCAAATGCAAAACAAATCAACTTTATGTTTGGTAGAGGTTAGATATTTTTTGTCTTTTGCTATATTGTCATTTTAAAATGCATCATCATCATCATCATGTCGTGCTGGTAGCACGGATATCCCTCACCCTCTCTCGCCACTTCTCCCTATCGTTCATCGCCCTAAGGAGGTCCTCAGGACAATATCCCGTATCCCCAGATAGTTGCTGAATGTTTTGTTCGTGCTGGTCGTCCTGCTTTTGCACGGCCATGTGTGGGGGTCCATAAGAGTACATCACTTCAAATCCTGGACTGATTGCATTTCACATAGCACTAATACCTTTGGGAAAGGTATGAATCCAATTATCCTCCCTCCAGCTATGGGTAAATAGTAGGGCAGACTAGGTTCTTCAGCCTTGGTGAGGCAACTTGACTAGGAGAAGGAAAAACTCTGAATTCAAACCTGTTAAACTCCGCTTAAAAAATTGACCTTGTGTCATATCCTACCCGAGCTTAGGGTTTGGGTAATTATGATAAGAGTACATCACTTAAGAGTTCGTCCCTGCTTCTCCAGCAGTGTCCTGCATGTCTGGTTCGTCTAACTTGAATAGTTTTCGTGATAGGGGGCAGGTGGCCGTATAGTTGGTGTTTTGTGGGGTGTTGCTGCCAGAACTTGTTCAGGATTGCACGCAGCATTCTTGTGTAATTGCCGTCTAGCCTCTTCTCCAGCCGTTTTGTTAGCGTCCATGTAGAGCATCCATATAGCAGTATGGACACGACCGCTGCCTGGAAGAAACTGCGTTTCATTTTATCGGTTAGGTCTGATTTCCATATAATCGATAGCCTATTGATAGCTTTCCATGCTTTCGTTAACCTCGTGTAGATGTCTTTTTCGGTTGATGAGACGCTGCTTATCTAGGTAAGTTAATTTGTCAACTAGTTTAAGAGGGGTTCCGTCTAGAGTGGAGATGTCCCCCGTTTTATTATAGCACATATATTCCGTTTTGTGTGCATTGACATAGAGGCCTATGCCTGCAGCTGCTCGTTCCAGACTATGCAGTAGTGTTTCGGCTTGGTCGGGTGTATTTGCCAGTATCGCTATGTCATCGGCGTAGTCGGCGTCGGTAATTGTTTTTGTGGGGTACCTTCTGCTTCTTTTCTTTGTCAGCTCGAAGCCATTCTCTCTGATTTTGTCAATCGATGTTCATGGAATTGGTAAGGATTTTTTCTCAAAACCATAGGAAGCAGCATGGTGGACGTAAAGGCAAGCTGACAAACCCTATGACGGTTCAAAGTCATGCCTAACCAGGTTCTAAACATACAGATCCTACGGGACAACTGCCAGGATCAAATAGTTCGATCGAGGAACTACTGCTGCTCATCTTTAAAGGTGGATTCTATTGATGAGAATAAAAACTCAGCCACCAAAAGATTACTATGACTTGCACGCAAACCACTTGTCCAAACCGCATCACTCTTCACGCAGGTAAAAAACGAGCGCGTTCTGTTGAGGTTGGAGCTCAGGCCAAACAGTTACGGACGCGGATTACGCCGATGACATAGCTCTTCTGGCAAATACACACCCAAGCCGAATCCCAGCTACATTGTCTGGAACGAACAGCTGTTGGCATAAGCCTCCATATCAACGCAGAGAAAACGGAATACATGTGCTTTAATCAAAAAGGTGACATTTCCACACTAAATGGTAGTTCTATGAAACTAGTGGACAATTTCACATACCTAGGAAGCAGTGTCTCATCAACCAAGAAAAACATCAACAAGTGACTAGCAAAGGCATGGACGGCTATCGGTCATATGGAAGTCAGACCTGACCCATAAAATAAAACGCTATGTGGATGCACTACATGGACGCAAACTAAACGTATGAAGACAAAGCTTGACGGCAATAACACAAGAATGCTACGAGCAATGTTGAAGAAGTCCAGGAGGCAGCACCCCAAAAAGCAGCAGCTATACAGCCACCAACTACTCATCACGAAAACTATCCAAATTAGACGAACCAGACATGCGGGACACTGCTGGAGAAGTAAGGACGAAGTAAGTGACATACTTCTGTGAACCCCTTCACATGAACAAATAAAGGCAGGACGACCATCGAGAACGTTTATACAACAGCTCTGTATCGATACAGAATAGAGCATTGAAGACTTCTCGGGAAATATGGACGATAGAGAGGGGGGTGACGGATATTCGTGCTGGCAGTACGACACGATGATAAGGAATAATAAAAAAAAGTAAGTCGATGACTGTAGTCGAGTGTAGCCCCAAGTCTCCCTTTTCGATAGCTACTACACCAAGGTATAGGAGAGGGCGGTACTCCTTTCCCTGGATTGCTCCACTTTACCCTTGATCCATACCTTATAATGCTGTGTTAAGCCAGGAGTCATCAAGTACCATTTTTTGAGTTTTTGATGTGACTGAACCCAGGTCTTCCACATCATTGGCGATCTCTCTAACCGGTATGTCCGGTTTGAATAATAATAAACCTTAGTAAAAAATCATATAGTCAACTAACAATCCTTAATTCAAATAATTTACTTCTATATGACATCACATTCTGTATTCTAAATCCGCCATTTTTCTTTTGTTGAATTAGTTGAAGAAATGTAAATGCTATACTTTCATATATCATTTTTTTGTGTTTAAATACTCAGGAATGTTCTGCTTAATAACGAAGTCTCTTTTTTGTCAAAATTCTGGACTAACGACGTTTCAGAATTTGGTTTGAGTATGGTCTTCATTTAAGGCCTAAGTTATTTAGGTCTAAAAGGGCCACAACATATTCAGTATGATAAACTTTTATTGCATGTTAATCCAAAATTATTTGTTGACAAATTCTTTCTTTGGAAGAAAAATTGATGCAAATTTCTCTGACGTAATAGACGTGTCTTTTATATGAGAAAATTATGTTTTTAAACTACTTAAAATTTTCCTCATTATTCGTTTATTTTCAGTGAAATTGTTGCTTTCATAAAAAAAGCCCCCCCAAAAAAAGAAAATTTCTGAAGTTTCATTTTTTCTGGATTGGTTTTGTTTGATTTGGTTTTATGTCACATCAACGATTGTAGGTTATTTAATGCCAAATCCATTTTTATACATATAAATAGCTCTATTTCAAACAGTTCAGTTTAGCATAAGTACAGTTTCGATGTCAAAAATAGTTCTATTTCAAACAATTCAGTTTAGCATACAAAAATAGTTTTATTTCATTTTGCCTAGTCCACTGAGGCTGTAGAATACAACGACTGCTTCTCTGCAGAGTGTCCTGCATATGAACAATCTGATGGTAAATTTCCAGTAAAACTGGAGCATTGAGGGATGCGGTGTACCCCTTCATTTCCACCGCTACCACGCCCACTCTTGCTCAGGGGTTGGCACGTGATAGGGTCCTATTTATGGGTCAAATAGAACTTAACTTTGTACTCATGCTTAACGGAATTGATTGAAAAAGGACTGTTTTGACACGTAAACTGCGCGCTTATGCTTAACTGAATTGTTTGAATTTATAATGCTTTTGTGCCCTAAACTGAATTGTTTGAAATAGAACTGTTTGGCTGTATAAAAATGAACTTGGCATTGAATAACTTCCAAAGTTTGATATGACATAAAACCCAAACAAAAAAACAAAATATAAATAAAAAATTAGGTTTAGCATAAGTACACAGTTTAAATGTCAAAAACAGTTCTATTTAAAGCAATTCAGTTTAGCATAAGTACACAGTTTAAATGTTAAAAAACTGTTCCATTTCAAACTATTCAGTTTAACATAAGTACACAGTTTAGTTCTATTTGACCCATAGATGGAACCCTATCAGGTGCTACCAGTCCGAGGCTAAGTTTACCCGGGAACGTTGGCGATGAACAGGTATTTTTTAAAGGAGTTATTATACAGTCCCATATATTCGTTGAGTAAAACATTTCTTTGTTCTTTAACATTTATATAGCATTTGTTGTCTAATTGAGAACAATATAATACATCGAATATCCATTGTAAGATTGATTCATTGATTTTTACAGTATGCCAATCTGTCCTGGTTTATTTTATACCAAGAAGTTAGGGAATCGGGTTCATTGTCTGTTCCTATTCACAAGGTTTGTGCAATTGCTTATTAAAAATTATTTTTACCCAGGTTAAAATCGGATAATTTTTTCTTTCTTTTTTAACTTGGTCCTATCGACTACAAATGATTTTAAACAGATCCATTTGACGAAAACATGGGAGTTTAACATGTAGCACCACTTCGGTCAGAGTGGACCGTGGAGTAATGACAATATAAGTGCCCGTGGTGTAATGGTCATCGTCGCAGGAAATGCACACGGCGACACGAGTTCAAATCCTGGACGAGACTGATTGCATTTCACATAGCACTAATACCCTTGGGAAAGCTAAGAATCCAATTATTCTCCCTCCAGCTATGGGTTAATAGTAGGGCAGACTGGGTTCGTCAGCCTTGGTGAGGCAACTAGTCTAGGAGAAGGAAAACTTTGAATTCAAACCTGTTAAACTCCGCTTAAAAATTGACCTTGTGTCATATTCTGCCCGAGCGGAGGGGTTGGGTAAATACGATATAGGGATAGTCCACATTCCCTTGTTCTACAGAACTAGAACCTCATCAAAAGAAGGTTAGTGTCAAATCCAGAACATTTGTCCCATAACCATGATACGGCTATGTGTGAAACGTACACAGAATGTTCATAACATATATACATAGAACATAGGAATCCCGAAACACAAAAACACTTACGACTTCTTATTTCAGGGACGAAACTTTTTATTACCTTTGAGTTTAAGGGTTCTTCAACATAAGGAGTGAGATACACATTCTTTCTATTCTGGCTTTTCCATCTGCCCCGATCTCGTGCGGCACCCGTCACAAGACTACAGGCATGGCTTCGATTAACAAGCGAAAGCCAACCGTCTTCTTCCGAGACAGGACTCAACTCAACTAACTGACTTTTTCAAAATCTCCCAAATCCTCCGCGCGCTTCCGGTGCGTGACGTCACCCACACTCCGTAGCCCCGTTTCCTATCTGGGCTATTGTGACATCTCTGATTGATACGACCGTTCCGCGCGTGCGTGAACACCTGCTTTAATGTTGCACCTAAGTAACCCATGCACTGAGCCGAAAGGTTCTCAGCCTAACTAAACCCATAGGCATAAAACGAAATCCCTCAGCGATTATATTACACATTCCATCCATAACAAAAGCAAGTATTCTTCACCTTGAACATTAAAATAGTAGACCCAATACACTGTTCTTTCTAAATTATTTTAAATCAAAATATGCTTGGATGGCCATCCATATTCCAAGCTTTGTTCCGAGGGACTGGTTAATAATCTGGTCTCGCAAATATTTTCTGTTGTTGGTTCTTCGTGAAACATTGGAAGTATGCAATTCATCGTCGACTTCTGTAGTCTTATCACAGACCTTAATATTTTTTCCAGCGTAAACTCATGGTTTTAGTAAAAAAGAAACCGTTAATTCATTGATGAAATCTTTTTGTTCTAATTTACAGACTACACGATGATATCCGGCGACTGATCAGTCATAAACTCAGCTTGAAATGTGAAACAACATTTTACATCCGCCATGATTTTAAAGCCTTTCTCATAATTGCTAACTCGTGAGTAGAATAAATAAACTACCTTATATGGTTCTTCCTTTTACGCCAGTGATTTAATTGAAGAAAACCGGGCTTTGTCGATGCAGCTTAGAATATACTGACTGAATCCCCTGCTGAGAAGTAAAACCCCGAATAGGGATTCCTTTGGTAAATATTGCTAAACTGCTTAATCATAAATTAATTTTTTCCATCGTAGATTTCTTTGTAGTCACTCAAAACCTCTTCTAAACCTACTTCCTCTCGTATATAGGTATATATTTCTCCTCTATATAGGTATATATTTTGCTCGTAGACAGGTATATATTTCTCTTTTATATAGGTATATATATCTCTTTTATATGTATCATAGTCAGATACGGATATGCAAAACGTCCATATAATAGTTCATAACTCATATATATATATATATATATATTGCATAGGAATCCCGGAACACGAAGAACACTTACGACTTCTTTTTATTACCTTTGAGTTTAAAGGTTCTTCCACATGAGGAGAGAGATACACATTCTTTCTATTCTGGCTTTTCCATCTTCCTCCCATTTCGTGCGGCGCTTGTAGCGCGCAAATTCGTCTGGCCTCAGCGAGACCCGAAAGTCGACCCTTCCTGTTCGGAGTCTAGTTATCAACTCCTGACTTTTTCAAATCTCCCAAGATCCTCCGCGCGCGCTTCCGGTGCATGACGTCATTCACATCTTCTGGTCAAATCCTCCCCGCGCACGCGTTAACACCAGCACTCAAGTTTGTACCTAATTAACCCATGTGCTGAGCCGAAAGGTTCTCAGCCTAACTAAACCCAAATGCAAGATATATAAAACGAAATCCCTCAGCCATTATATTACATAAATAGGTATATATTTCTCTTGTATATCGGTGTGATATGTTCTTTAGAGATATATATTATTCATTTAGATAGTGAATAAAGAATATTGTAAATTATGTTTGTTTTTAGATATTCATCAAGGTCAGAAACATCCAAAATATTATCAAATGTAGGAAAATAAAGATGTCAGATGTAAAGATGTACTTCAGCCACTAGATATCTAAGTCATTTTAAGGTTGAATCAGTATGTTATAAGGACAGATATGTGAAGCACTCAGTGTGAATCCATCTTATTTACAATAAATTGAAAGTTAACATTCTTGTTACATTGTTATTTCTAGTAGATGCTACTGAAGCCTTTTGAAGCGCAGATATAATGGTCATCTTCATAGGAAATGGACTATGAAACAATATGAGGATTTTGAAAGGCATTTAAAATCTATCAGCGAGAAAAAAATCGATTTTTTTTTGTAAGTCAGATTTTGTTAAAATAAAGCAGTTGACAATCAAAATGCTGGATAAAGGTTAATTCTTCAGTGTTTGCAAGTTAAAGCCAACGTCACTGAAGCTACGAAGTTGAAATGTCTATCAAAGTTTTCAAACAGTTTGGGTGCTCTCCTTGAGAACATGTAAATCTCGATACCTGACCTCTCCAAATTCGCACACGGCAAAATCGAAAACTCAAAACGTCAGGGCCTGTCAAAAACGTTCTAGAAAGTTCATTTTGCTCCTCTCCCTCGATATCTATGATTGAAAACTAGTTCCTCATTCACGGACAAATTAAACGTGATATAACATGATCCGTAATTGGCTGACAGATGGAAATGCGATACAAAAACGTCCCGTCTTTTCAAAAAGTGCCCGAGGGATTTTTTCTCCTTCCGTGGATCTCTGTGAATGGTATCAAAATCCCGTTCCGACGGTTAATCAGCGGTGTTCAGTGTTGAAATTTCTTCTACACACTGTTTTAATCAGAGCAGAGAAGCAAGACAAAGGGAGAAGATAAGACGTCGAAACTTGACGTTAGAAGAAAACCTTGCTGCTAGCGGAAAGCCTTGCTGCGATTGGAAGGCGTTGCTGCGGAAAGAAAACACTGATAAAGAAAATAACGAAAGTTCCTGACCTCAAAAATTCTTGATACAGCACTAAGAGCACTTTTGCCACTGAAAAACTCAATGCTATTGAGTATAAAGCAAAAATGCTAGCCTAATTACACATCGTGTTTTTTCTCTCATACCTACAGTGTGCGAACCTTTTTTATACCATTGTTTATGGCTAAATAATCATATTGTAATTATAACTTATATTGTTATTGTTACCGGAGTGCGGCCTCGTTCTTGGATTGTCAAAGTCTTCGGAAATTCATTCCTATAAACTTCCCGACCCCTTATAAGACAATATCTCGTTCAAAGGATCTTTAAAAAACACTACGTAGTTTGCTGAAAGCCCTGACAAAACTACATGAAAGAGGCATGGGATCATCCAAGTGATAGGATCTCATGGACCAATAAGCATGTCATGGTGTAATGGTTATCGTCGTAGGAAATGGACACGGCAACACGAGTTCAAATCATAGACGAGACTGATTGCATTTCACATAGCACTAATACCCTTGGGAAAGGCATGAATCCAATTATTCTCCCTCTAGCTATGGGTAAATAGTAGGGCAGACTAGGTTCTTCAGCCTTGGTGAGGCAACTAGTCTAGGAGAAGGAAAACTCTGGATTCAAACTTGTTAAACTCCGCTTAAAAATTGACCTTGTGTCATATCCTGCCCAAGCGGAGGGGTTGGTAAATATGATAAGCGTGTCAGCAATTTTGTTTGATTTTCCCTTACCTCTAATGCTCTCGCGAAAGGCAAGAATCCGTAACTTATTGTCCAAGCTATAGGTAAGTGGTAGGAAAAGATGTGCTTTTTAGATGTGTTACGGCAACCAATCTAAGAGAAGGAAATTAAATTAATTAACCCAGTCTTGCATCCTGCTTGCGGCAGAGGGGTTGGGTAAATACATGTTATTAGACCGCTGTTAAGATTAATAATGGATGAAACTGCTTTTTTAGTCCTCTTTAGCTTATAAAGTAGATATAACTGCGAGTTTTACCAATTATTCTTATTCACTTTCCCATGATTCATTACAGCAATAAGACGTTTCTGTTTCTGGTGCTCGGACACGATCAATAATGTAATTTTATCATTATCATCTCCATCAACAAGGTTGCAGATAGCATGAATTCATTTGATTATCTCTCTCTGTCCCTACTAGCCATCGTTCTTGGCAAGTCCTCTAGACGCTATTCCATGTCCACAAACAGTTGATGAACGTATGTTTTTGCTGGTGTGCCCATGTGTTGGAGTCCATAGGGAAAGGTTCGCCCTTACTTTTCCAGCAGAGCCCAGCATGCCTTTTTCGTCTTAATTAGATGGGAGGTATGTAGCTGCTTAGATGCTAATTTTTATGGTGCTGCATCAAGTATATGTTTTAAAAAAATCACCCAGCGTCCTCGTTTTATTCTCATCACGCCTTTTTTAAGACTTTCATTAAAGTTTAAGAGGTGCAACCACACTGTAGTACCGACAGCTATAGATTGGAAGAATTTTGCGTCTTATATAATCTGAGAGATCAGCTTTCCATTTGGTCGTTAACTTGTTAATAGCTGAGGATACTTTACTAGTGTGTGTATTGACATAGATTTCGGTAGATGAGATATTACTACCAAGGTAAATGAACTGGTCTAATAATTTCAGAGGCATGCCCTTTAAAAGGAATCCAACATAATTGATTCCATTTTGCGACCGTCTCATTTTATAGTAATATATTCCTAGTCATCCGTTTTTTAATGTATCAAGTAAGACAAAGGTAGAAAGTGGGAAATACTATGAACTGCAATTCAGTCAAATGGGAAATTGTTGCCCTGGGCAGAAAATTATCACTGAATTGCTGCCATGCATTTTGGGACTGGTAGGAAAATTAGCAATGGATTTGATAGTTTTTTGTAATTCTCTCATGGGAAAAGCTTATTTCTGAGAAACGTATTGAATCTTAACACGTGATAAAGCATGGTTATGTTTCGCCTCGAGTTTTAGAAGTTAATATATTGTTCCCTGGAGAATCAATATAATATTATTTTGAAGATAAAAGTGAATAAATAAAAGAAGATTGAAAGAAAAATATTTCATTAAGGATCAATACTTAGGAAATATTCATCGAACGACCGCGGTTGATAGAGACATATTACGTTTAAAAAGATGAATGACTTGTTAAATGTTAAAAGGACACACACACACACACACACACACGCGCGCGCGCTCGAATACACACACACACACACACTGAGTCATATGAATACAGGAGTATCATTCTATAGATATGATGAAATTTTCAATAAGACGACACGCAATTCACGGATAAAAAATTATCTTTATTTTTCAATATGATTTCTATTCTTTTAAACCATTGAAAAAAGATTTTTTTTTTGTATTCCGTTGGGATGGCAAGTTTTGGAAGAAATTTTTAGGAATTTACTCACTTACATCACTTGAAAAATTTGTTCCACGCTGAAATTCTTTGAGGGGACAAAACAAGTGGAAATAAGAACTGAACTGCAAGGAAGATGTGGCAGATGTTCCCAGCCGACTGATGATACCTTACATTGTTCTAGTGAACCCCAATTACAACTTTCCTTCGAAAAGCCAAGATGTACGATTTTGTGTTCTGCATCCACAGAAGTTTTCACTTATTTTCTATTGTAATAATTCTGAGAATTAATTTTTATTTATTGCGGACTTTTTGTCCTCATCTTGGTAGTTTTTTTTTTTTTTGTGTTGTTTCTTCTTTCACTACGTTTCGGCCAAATTTCACCTCTGGCCTTCTTCGGATAGGAATGATGAGTCTTATAACCGTATCCCCAGTAATTACTGCCTTCCATAGTGGTTGTCTATCGCACCACGTTTTTGACTAAGTAAACCTCTGGCCGGCTTGAGTAGGATTTGAAACCGCTATCTTCTGACAATGCTCACCTGGAACCGTAGAGACTCAACGTCTCTATCCGCTGCGCCACGGGCCCCGAAACTACCAAGATGAGGACAAAAAGTCCGCAATAAATAAAAATTAATTCTCAGATTAAGAAGCCTCATCCCAAAATATAATGATTCTGTTAGACCGAATGAATGCAATTTACTTTCAGATGTACTTGCCTTTGTAGGTCTTTCCTGTCTTCATCTTGAAGACTATTTCGTTCATCTTCGAAGAAATTAGACCTTTTGTAAACTTGTTTTGTCTAATGGTAATCCGTACACATCACATATTCTGTGTCACATGCTGTGTACCTTTTCGTCACCAAAATTTGATAACAGACCTCTCAAGTACTTTGTTTGAATAGCTATTATTTTGAATAGTCTCAAAACTAATATGAAGAGGATCATTTAATAAGTTTCCAGACTTTTTTTCGTATGGGCACTTTTATTGATAGTACACACATGAATCTCTAGTCCACTTCGAAGTAATCTCCTCCGGCTGCAATGCACTTGTATCGTTCCAACAACTTCTGCAAAGCCACATGGAAATCCTTTTGTGTGAGCATATCAATGACCTTCGTCACAGTCTCCTTCATCTCCTCAATTGTTTCATAATGACAGCCTCTGAACTTAGGGAATAAACAAAAGTCATAGAGAGCAAGGTCTGGGGAACAGTTTTGATGCCCATCTTGGTCAAATAGTCTGTGACAAGGATGGAGTTATGGACTGGTGCATTGACCTGGTGAAATGACACAGACCCGATTTGAAGAGTGCTGGCCTCTTCCGACGGAATCTCTTCTTGAACTCCCTTAAAACCTCAACATAGTAACCCTAACCCTAACCCTTTAGCCGATCAACTCGTGTATTGACTCCTTTACTCCTCCCACACCTCTTATTATCCCTCACAGACTCCCTGCCTTCCTTGAATCCCTTATGCCACTCAAAAACTGATGCTCGATTCATGCAAGATGATCCAAAAGCAGTCTGAAGCATTCCATACGTTTCTGTGGCTTTTTTAAAACAGAATTTTATTTCATATCGTTCTTCTAAATGGTCCTCACATCCAGATTGCATTTTTGAAATTCACCATCTGTGAGAATCAGGCTTTAGTTGGGTGTATTCCAATTGCTACTGTAGCTGTTCATTTGAACCAGAAATCATAAAAATTGCTCAGTCCTCTCATAAGATGAATAGCAATAACATACGACAATTTTAAATGGCTGTACAAAAAAAGTATGGAAACTTATTGAAGGCACCACGTATCTCAAAAATCCTATTTTTTGCCATAAACCAATACAAAGTTGGCATTCTTAGAAAATTTCTGAAAAAATATATTTTGCTTTATTTTTAAAAAAATACGATATTTATGGAATGAACCTAAAAAACCAAACACGCGCTAATACACACCAACATTCTATATATATATATATATATATATATGTGTGTGTGTGCATTGCATGTGTTTGAAGGGTGTGAATCGTATTTGACGGGTTTTTAAGTTGCATAGGTTTACACAATGCAAATAACAATACATAAACAAACACTATCCAATTTTCTCCACGTCTCGTCAATATTTCCATGTATAGTTTTTGTCTTACGTCAATGATCCCGGGCTTCATACAAACAAAATACGATGGATTTCGCTCGTTTCGTCATGTTTGTTTGTTTAGATACATGGTATTGCAATTCGTCAAATCCGGTACACACACTCATGTATATAAGTAGGAGTATAACCAACGCTTCCAGCACCGAAAAATGTGAAACAACGTCAATTTTTCAGTGTAGTATAAATTATTATACTTCCCCTAGATTGATTGTCATACCAAGGATGTAGAACTCTGCCTTACGATATACCAATAGGTGGAGGATTATAGATGGAATTATGCCTGATCTAAGGGCATTACCACGAAGTGAAACAGAAACTACCTCGTCCAGGATTTGAATTCAGAGTACCTAGTCTGTTTCCTAAGACGATAACCGTTACGAAGTATATAAATATATATACAGAGAGAGGCCGACTGACAGACAGATACAAGGACACTGAAATAGGATAAAATTACTTTTGAAATTAAAGATATTCATTTTTACCAACCCCTCTGCTCGGGCAGGATATGACATAAGGTGAGTTTTTAAGTGGAGTTTAATAGGTTTGAATACAGAGTTTTCCTTCTCTTAGACTAGGCTGAAGAACCTAATATGAAATTAAAGATATTAAATGAAGACGTGTGATAAGCTGAGCAACATGTCTGATAAAGTACTTACGTTTTCCGATTTATCTTTTGTCGAAATGATGTTTTGATGAATTAGTACAAATTCTCGTTACGTTTTTATCAGCAGTTTTTTTTTCTGGGATGACACAGAATTGAGCAAGTGTAGCAGTCTCTATTCTCATCAAATATAGGTCCATGCGATGTTTTCTTGTTTACTAAACTGACAATTCATACCAAGTAGAAGGGACTTGTATATTTTGCGGACATGACATGATATAAAAAATGTTTCAGATATACTAATGGTGTAGTGTAATGATTACAAAGGGCACTATTTTGAAGAAAACGTTTCAATCATTGTCATTCCGGTTCTCGAGGAAAGAGCTTCATTTTCCACACACATCAATGTTTGGATTTCTTTGTTTATTAGCATGCCAAACTTCATGGGTTTTTAATGCCAAAGATCATCCTAGTAGAAGAACAGCAGTGATTCTATTCAACCGATGGGGAGATAAATGAGTTCATAGTTTTCTTAATTGTTTTAATCCTAAAATGAATATAACAGCTCTACTAGTGTTCGAACTAAACTAATTCTACGCCGTTGACCAGCACTTTAACCATTAAGACTTGGGAATTTCCCATGTTTCTTCAAAGTAAACTTTTGATAGTAAAAGAAATTGTATGTATATTCTCTACGTGTTTTTGAAAAGACTATAAAAATGTTGTTCATTACAAACCAAGAAGTTATATTGGGCTTTAGGAAATTTTAGGCAAAAACAAAAAACACTATGATTTATGTAGGAAAAACGCTTGAAATTTGTTTTAAAAAGAAGTTATCACACTATTTCTGCAATCAGTTAAAAGAAAGATTGAAGAATATCTTTTATTTATTTTCATTAAATAAAACTCGATATATTTTTATTTGATAAAATATGTATGTATTTTTAAAACCTAAATAACAAAAAAGAAAAAAAGAACTGTTTGACAAATAAAAAGAAATTAGCATGATTTCTTTTTAAATCTACTAAAAATGAACTAATAAGATTTTAAGGATGTTTAAGGACATAAAAAGTAATAAAAATTATTTTTCAATGGTATTTGAAGTATAACTTAGTGAAAATAATTTCCTTGTCACTCACACTACCTTTTTTACTTCATTCAACAACATTTCAAAGGAAACCCTATAGAAATTAATCAGTCATATTATTCTCTCATTAACATTATCTGAGAAATTTAAATTTGTAATTAAAAAAAAAAAACTTCCATCATAATCATAATCGTCATCAAGTCATGCTGACAACACGAATTTCTCTCATTTCCTCACAGTCCATCCTTTCCTATCATTCATCGCTCCCATCAGGTCTTCTAAACAAAATCCAGTGTCTACACAGAGTTAATGCTTGTATGTTCTTGCCGGTCGGCCAACACTGGCAGGTCTCTGTGTAGTGGTCCATAGAAGAACGTCACTAATGAATTTGTCCTTTCTTCTCCAGTTGTGCATCGGCTGTCTTACTTCTCTTATTTGGATGGGTTTTTGAGATGGGCGGTAGATAGTGGTGCAGGTGTTATTTTGTGGGGTGTTGCCTCCAGGATTTGTTCAAACAGCATTTTTGTGCCGCTTTCATCAATCTTTTTCTTTATGGATTTTGTTAGTGTCCATGTGGTGCATCTTGGTTGAAATTCCTTTAGATTTCTTTGGATAGATCAGACATACATATAAAGGATAACCTATCGATAGCAGTCCAAGCCTTTTTAGGCATATGTTGACATCACTTTCACTAGATGTGATATTGCTGCCGAGGTGTTGCATACTACTGCTGGGCCCTAACAACAATGAGGAACACGTATATATAAAAATATAGTCTTATATCTTTATTCATCGACGGTGACGTTTGTGTGGAGTAGTAGATGATCAGAGAGAGTTCGCTCGCACGGAGGGGCCGTCGGGAGTCGAAATTGCCGGCAGGGTCTGCTTTAGCCCCAAATCCCCGACCTTATGTAGTCTTATAACTCCCACGTGACAACATGCAACACTTCTCCCTCATTTGATTATGGCCCATACCCACGTAACACAACCATGCAATGCATGCCTTTCATTATCTACGGCCCATACCCACGTAATACTACCATGTTACGCATGCTTTTCATTATCCACGACCCACACCCACGTGATATTTACCCTTAATTGTCTAATTTTTACATTCCTGCAATTCTTGTATCTGGAATCATTTTGCTGATTTTACTAACGGCCTGATTTATCTGTCAACAACGTCCGCCGGGTTCATCGCAGATCAAGATAAAATTTTACAGACCTATGCGAACTAGTCTACTGATTTTAGAGGATTTTCTCTTTAAATCCTAAGGGCTCCTTATCCAACCCTTTTTTTTATTTGCGTTGATGTGAAGACCAATTCCCACTTCTGCTTGCTCTAAGGCAGGTAGTAAGGATTTCGTTTGGCTGGTGTATATGCGAGAAACCGTAGATCATCTGTGTAGTCAAAATTTGTTAGAGTTTTTATAGGATATCATTTGCTTTTTATCTCATTTAGTGTTAAGCTATTTTTTACTTGCTCAATCGAAGTTAGAAGTTCGTAGTCTTGGCAATTTATAAACAAATATGGTACTAATATATTTCCCTGCAAAACTCCAGCTACAATATTGAATAAGTCAGCATATTCATGAGATGTGAGAACCATTGCTTTCAAGTTTGTGTAAAGCATCATTATAGCTGTAACAATTTCTTTTGAAAGAACTTCTGCTAATTACATTTGCTCCTTCTTCCCTCAAATGGAATCAAATGCTTTTGGGGAAATCAACGAATAGTGTTGCCTCGAAATTTTTTGTTCGTACTCCTTAGATACATCGGCGGATGATCAAAATCTCTGAAGTTGTGGATCAATGTCTTAGGAAACCATTTAGATTTTTCCGAATAATTTTTTCTATTTCAGATTTGATACGGTTGAGAAACGGAACATTTTAAACTCTGCAGCTATATATATGTTATGCTTCTCTAATTCTTAGAGGCCACTTTTCTTGGGGAAGGGAATATGCAGCTTTTTGTGTATTTCGCTATTGTATTTTGTTTATACACACCATTGCATGATCGGAGACGTATTTTATGAAATTTTCTTGTCTTCTGTACTTCTGGGAGTATAAAAGTAAATATGGATAAAATCCGACAGTATCCTTCTGTCATTTCAGCAAGCATCCCTCGCTATGTGAACTATTTTGATATCTAAGTCCTGATAATGGTTACTGAAACAGAAACGTTAACGTCGACTTTACATAATAATACATTCACCTATTTGGATTATGCTTTTTCCGCTAACTTCTGGAAGTGTTTCCTCCAGGCCGATTGCTTTTCTGCTTTTTCTTTTTGTAAGTACTACGTCAAGTTCTTCCCAGTAAACTGTCGTAGTTTTATGTCAAGTTGGCTATTAATATTTTTGAACAGTTCTATCAGAGACTTTAGTGGAATTTTTAAGCAGATTCTTGAAATGTTCTTTCCACTTCTGAATTCTTTCTTCTTGGCTAGCAGCTTTTAATTTTTTTCTCAAGGTTCTTTTCATTATGGTCACTTCATTTATTGTCTCCCATGCTTGTGATTTTCTATCTTCTGTCGTGTTTCATATTTTATTAATTTAGCCTTGAGTATATTATATTTGTACTTTTTGGTATATGTTAGTTTGTTTTCACTGGATTTTCTTAAGTTTTGGTTTATTGGTATTTATTATATCTTTTTTACTAAGTAGAGATCCTTTTTTAATGCGTTCTTATTTTTTCTCTAAATTGCTATTAACTCGCATGGAAATCTACATTTGGTTCTTAGTTTGGTTGGAACACGCTCGGCTGCTGCTTCTAAACTCGCCGTTATATAATTTCCATATTCGTCATTTCAGAAGTCCCCTGGAAAATATCAAATTTTTTTTTTTACTGTTACCATATGTAGATTCCACAAGTGAAGAGTGAGGATCAGTCATATTGTAAAGCTTTAACTTTCTGTGTCATATTTCTGTATAGACTCAGGTAAGATTATTCTGTAATCGGAAGATACTGCCTTTAAAGAGAAGTAAGCCTTCTTGTTTATGAGTATATAATATAGCTGTATTTAGAGTTATTTGGGTCGGTATCAGTCCATAGTTTTCCCTTCCTTTTTTTTTTTCAAATTTAATCTTAAGACATGTTAGCTTGTTCTCGAGAGAAAATTCTTCTTGATATTTCCCATTTCTGTTTAAAGAGATACGAGAGCAGAATTTGTTATTTGAGTCTTTTCTTATTTAAGTATTAATGTCTCCGCCGATGATTAAAACGCTTCACTTGTTAATGAGTCAGACCAAAGAATTTAGCTAGTTGTAGAAGGGGATGATATCTGATTCATCACTGACTACGATGAGACAGTAGCATGAGACGATTGTTATGTAGTGGCTGAATGTAACTCACATTATTCTCGGGTGAATTTTCTCAATGTTATTAAGTGATTTTAAGACACAGAGACTAAGAAGCATTCCTAAAACTTCAATTACGGTGTTGACGGAGTTTTTATGAAGATTCCTGGAGAAATGCTTTTTCAATTATTAGTGTCTTAGTATTGCATATCGCTGTAGTTGTAAATATGTTCTTGTGAACATCGTCATTATTATCAGGTCGGATTGTTTGCGCGGATTTCCCAGACTTCCTCTCCCGAAATTCATCCCAATGATCTATCAGTCCCAGTAAATCTTCTAGACTACCTCCTGTGTCTGTATAGAACTGTTGTTTGTGGGTTCTTATTGGTCGGCCAGCACTGGAACGTCCATGTGAAGGGGTCCATAAGAGAACATCACTTATGAGTTTGTCTTTGTTTCTTCAGCAATGTCCACATGTCATTATCATCATATTTGGATAGTTTTAGAGATATAGGTTAGTAGCCGTACAGTGGCAATTTTGAGGAATGTTGCTTTCAGGGTATGTTTTATATAACTTGTAGCATTCATGTGCAGTTCCAGTCTAGTTTTTTTCTCTGTATGTTTGTTCAGCATCCATGTGGTACATCCTTAAAGTAATATTGACACAACTGTTGTTTGAAAATGACTCATACCTCCATATGATTGAAGGCCCATAAATAGCAATTATTCTCCCTCCAGCTATGGGTAAATAAAACTTATTAAAGAATGCAAATACAGTTTACGTCGAACATTAAATATCAGTGTAATTGTTTTTAACATTTGTGGAGAGATATAAAACATTTGCTCATATTTGTACAAGGAAAACTACAACAAAACTTACTTTTTTTTATTTTCCAAAGATTGTAACTGTTTATTTTGATTAAATATACAGAAGAAACATTTTAGTAAAAAAAAAAAAAATTCTAAAAAGAGATTGTATAGATTTACTTTCATTTTTTTTTTTTAATTCCTTAATATTCATAAATGTACGAAATTTCTTTATTATATTCACCCTGGAATTTTATTAAACTTTAATATCTGATAAAAGTCTGTTTGACAAATCGAAAAATTTTAACGTTAAACATAATAAATGCAAAGAAGAAAAGACCGAAAACTTTGAGTGAACGTCAAAATCAATTCATCCTCTCTACAATTTTTATATTATCAGACAAAGGGGAATAAGAATCTCACTTTATTTGACTAAAATTGTTTTATTGAAATAACAGTGCGAATCTGTGCACACGACTCAAGTGAAAAACTATCAGGTACATACCTGAGTATCATAATCGGCTGTCTTGAATAAAAATGTGGCAAAATCTAAAAGGAAAACAATTTCTGTTTCTCATTCACCTTTAATTTGAATGTTTACTAATTGTAATGATTTCCTTTTTAATATGTAAAATATTCTTTAAGTCTTGTATTTCTCTTTTATCACTTTATTAGGATTTTAAGTGTGTAATATAATAGCCGAGGAATTTCGGTTCATGCCTTTGGGTTTCGTTCGGCTGAGAACCTTTCGGCTCAGCACATGGGTTAGTTAGGTGCAACCTTGATGCAGGTGGTAACGCGTGGAAGTGCCCGTGGTGTAATGGTTATGGTCGTAGGAAATGGACACGGCGACACGAGTTCAAATCCTGGACGAGATTGATTGCATTTCACATAGCACTAATACTCTTGGGAAAGGTATGAAGGAAAACTCTGAATTCAAACCTGTTAAACTCCGCTTAAAAATTGACCTTGTGTCATATCCTGCCCGAGCGGAGGGGTTGGTAAATATGGTAACGCGTGAGCGCACACAGTGCGGACATGTCACTCAGAGATGTCACAATAGCCTGAGATGATGAAACGGGTGACAAAGTGCGGGTGACGTCACGCACCGGAAGCGCGCAGAGGAGTTTGGGGATTTCGAAGAAAGTCAGAGAGTTGAAACAAGACGCCGAATGAGGAGGTTCGACTTTTGGGGCTCGCTGAGGCGAGACGAATTTGTGCCGCACGAGATTGGGACCAGATGAAGAAGCCAACATAAAAAGATTGTGTCTCTCTCCTTATGTCGAAACCTTTAACTTAAAAGTAATAAAAAGGTTTCGTACCTGAACAAAGATGTCGTTACGTGTTTTCGAATTTCGAGATTTCTGTGTTCTACGTTATGTATATATGTTACCAACATTCGATGTCCATTTCGCACATGGCCATATTCGTATATCTTACTATTGTACAAGTGTTCAATCTCAAAGAAAAAAATATTATTATACTGAACTCTAAAGATGGTGACCATATATAAAATACTAGCCCATTGGAAAAGTGGGTATAGTGTTCGCCAATTGTATAGTAGTCCACGGTTCAATCCCAGATCGATTCATACTAAGGACTAAAAATATGGTACTTGATGTCCCCTTGCTTAACAATCAGCATGATAACATACGGATTAAGGGTAAGTGGAGCATTCTAGTGAAAGGAGTAGTGTCCTCTACTAAATCTTGGTGTAGTTGCTATTGAAAAGGGATCCTTGGCCTCGACTACAGTCTGTAAATTTACTTTATATATGAATATATAGTGATTAAATTACCATGACCAGAAAATCCAGCAAAAACCCACATGTGACATACGGAACACTGAGCAGCTCTTTCGACCTTATTGTGTCTCATCAGCAGTGCATATCGTAATTTCCACTACTAGGGATCGAACCAGCAACCCCAGAATGTAGAAACTGAACATCTATAAATGGGCCGCCAATTCATTCCACACGTAAGCGCTGCCAAATTAACTAGTCATGGTAAAAATACACGACCTCATGGTCATATGTATCTTGAAAGTAGGTTTTTACCTGACAGAGGACATGACCACCTCTAGGGCTATGTCCTCCCAAGTGAGTGTTCTGCATCTGCATAGACTATAACCTTATGGGTAGGAATTAGATTATATATAATTTAAGGGATTTTAGATGACTAGAAATCAAAAGGGAAATTTCGAAGAATAGCGTTCATACCAAGTTGTATCGAGCAATTTTAGTACCGAAAACATTTTTGGTAAATTAAAGGAATATGAGACCCCAAGAGTTAAACTATTATATAAATAAACTGATAGTATCATTACACAGTCGATCCTTATTCAGTTGAGTTTCTCAAAAGCCTTCAACTGACAGAGATGGCTCCACATAACACGATAAAGCCTGGATAACCTCGATCAGCCAAGAATTTATAATAGCATAAGATTTGCAATAAAAAGTTAGATCGCCCATGTGCTAGAAGTTGCAATTATGTCAGAATTTACTTTTTTAGATAACTTCTTCGTCACCTAAATACCACAGAGACAAACTGACTTGATATTTCGATTTAAAAAGCTTCGGTTTTCAGCCAAAGTCAGCATAGGCATGACGATCAATAAATCTCATGAGCATTTAATTTATTTTCTTGAACCGAATCTGCAAGTTTTTTTTTCTTCTTTTTATGTAATCAGCGTCATGTTTGGTCTTTCAAGAGTTGGTTTCCTCTACCAGTCAACGAAGGACAAAAAGTAAAATACCATTTATCGTGCAGATTTGAATCAAACAAGGAAATTAGCAAAGAAAATCTCCATAAGTCTAAGACAATGAAAATATGCTATAATTCTATTGGTTACGTGAACTAAATTTTACATCACAGAATGGTGTTATCTTGTTATAATATACCCAAGGAACGCAAGATGCTTCTTCTTTTTCTTTCTTTCTTTGTTTCTTTGTTTCTTTCTTTCTCTCTTTCTCTCTCTCTCTCAATATATATATATATATATATATATGTGTGTGTGTGTGTGTGTGTGTGTAGGTATTTCCGAGAGACACCCAAACTACGGAAGTCAGTTAATGGTGGCCCGACTTACCATAACGTTATGACCAGTCCCATAAATATATTTTTGTCTATTTTTTTTATCAATACAATCAGTCTTTCCACAGAAATAAAATGCAACAAATAGGAAAATGAAAAATAAAGAAAGAACATTGGTAGCAAATTGTTGTTTAGCGTAAATATTAATAGACATCTCATTCATGGGACATTTTTAAAAAAACATGGACAACTAAATCATGATTCAGTGACATTGTACAAAAATCTCATAGAAGGAAAAACTGTTTCTTCTATTTTTCCCGAAGACCGCCTTCCCATAAAACAAATTCAAATTTCGATGTAGTAAGTATAGAAATATTTATTCAAGTTAAATAGTTCTACTGATTTGTCACAATTATTTTTAACAAGTTAAATATAAATTCAATAACATAAACAAAAACATTTTACTCCAAAATATGATCAAATATCTTTTTAATCTTTAATTGTACAGGATGTATAAACACTAATATAGCCTTCTTTTTACATTATGTAAATAGATATATTGGCAGGAAGGCAATCTCACAAAAGGTAAATATCAGAACCAGTGAATAAATATCTATCTATCTATCTATCTATGTAAGGTTTCCATAAAATCTGAACGATTCTATGGCAAAAAATCCTATTCTATTGGTGGCAATATCAATTTGGTTTTCTGTATTGTATTGCTCTTCATATATATATATGTATATATATATATATATATATATATATATATATATATATATATACATATATAACGGATGAACCGATCACCAGAATTATCAGTAAGCAATTAGGCATTAAACTAGGTCCTTTCACCAAAGAAGAACTCGACTCAGTTCTTAGAAGAATTAAAAAGAGGAAAGCTGCAGGGCTAGACGAGATCCCCCCAGAAGTGTGGAAGACTAGATAATTCGACGATATACTGCTCCGGCAATGCAATGCAGTCTATAGTAAAAATAGGATAGAAAGATGGACGTAGGGATGCATACTTCCTTTCACAGAAAAAGGTGACCTCGGACTAGCCAAGAACTGCCGAGGGATAACACTTACATCCATAGCAGCCAAAATCTACAATGCCCTACTACGAAACCACATAGAACCCAAAATAGACAACATCCTTAGGAAAAACCAAAATGGCTTCCGGAGAAATAGATCCACAACCTCACAAATACTGACCATCCATAGAATCCTGGAAGGCGTTCGAGCAAAAAACCTTCAGGCGACATTACTATTTGTCGACTTTACCAAGGCCTTCGATTCCATACACAGAGGGAAGATGGAGCAAATCCTACTAGCATACGGCCTACCAAAAGAAACCGTAACAGCGATAATGATTCTCTACAGAAACACCAAAGTGAAAGTACGTTCACCAGATGGAGACACGGAATACTTCGACATTGTTGCAGGAGTACTACAAGGAGACACACTAGCCCCATACCTCTTTATCATCTATCTAGACTACGTGCTTAGGACTTCGATCGACAAAAACAGAGAAAATGGCTTCGAGCTGACTAAGAGAAGAAGCAAAAGGTACCCCGCAAAAACAATCACAGACGCCGACTACGCTGATGACTTGGCGTTACTAGCGAATACGCCTAATCAAGCAGAGACACTACTGCATAGTCTGGAACGAACCGCAGCTGGCATTGGCCTCCATGTCAATGCACACAAAACTGAATATATGTGTTACAACCAAACGGGCAACATTGCCACACTAGACGGAGCCTCTCTGAAACTAGTAGACAAATTCACCTACCTAGGAAGTAGCGTTTCATCAACCGAAAAAGACATCGACACACGACTGACGAAGGCATGGATGGCTATCGATAGGCTCTCGATCATATGGAAATCAGACCTAACCGATAAAATGAAACGCAGTTTCTTCCAGGAAGCGGCTGTGTCGATACTGCTATATGGATGCACTACATGGACGCTAACTAAACGGCTGAAGAAAAAACTAGACGGAAATTACACAAAAATGTTGAGAGCAGTATTGAACAAGTCCTGGTGACTACACCCCACGAGACATCAACTATACAGACACTTGCCCCCCATCACGAAAACTATACAAGTTAGACGAACCAGACACGCGGGACACTGCTGGAGAAGCAAGCGATGTACTCCTAATGACCCCCACATACGGATGTGCAAAAGCAGGACGACCAGCACGAACTTACATACAGCAACTATGTGAGGACACAGGATGTAACCCTGAAGACCTGCTGGAGGCGATGAATGATAGGGAGAAGTGGCGAGAGAGGGTCAGGGATATCTGTGCTGGCGGCACGACATGATGATGATGATATATAAAACACAAAGTTTGATCGAGACAATATATATATATATATATATATATATATGCATACACCATGGGTTGGATGTGACACAAGGCGAATTTTAAGCAGAGTAGAGCTGATAAAAATTCAGAGTTATCATCCTCCCAGACGGACTGCTTTGCCAAAGCTCAAGAATATCATCTACCATATTATTTACAAATATCTGGGCAGTGAGAGATGGATTTATGTTTTTGCCAAGTATATAAGCAGAAAATTAAACCGAAACCGCCTCTTCTAGGACTTATATATATATATATGTTTGTGTGTGTGTATCCTCCGTATACATATTCACACACACACACACACACACACACATATATATATATATATATATATATATATATATATACAAAAAACAGATGTGTATATATAAATAAAATACATTTCAAATATTTCTGTATCATGAGACATCTTATCATTGAGGTTGTTTACCATTTAAAATTTGCCAAAATTGTCTATCGATATTAGTTGTTATTAGTTGTTACTTAATCCTCTCTGTCAGTTTCTTCCATTCTTTGAATCGATCCGTTTCGACTAATCATTAATTCGCCTCCTTTTTTTTCTATTTTAATTAAATTTCTTATATCGTATGTTATAACTTCAAAGTATAACAGATATTTTCTCCACTTATGGTTTCTGTTTGGCAAGCATCTCGATAATTCTTTTTTAGTCATGAAAAAACCTTTGATTCTAACACAATTCCACCAGCAAATTAATTTACCTAGATGCTTTCATAAAACACCTGGGATTTGGGTATAGACGTTTGGTTCCTTAGATCAACAAACAATATCATATTTCTTGTTTTTCCTATTGAGTGTTTTAGCATATGCATCATCACCACCCAAGAAAAGTAAGAATAGAATCAGTGTTTATATACACCAGCGTATATTATGTGTGTTGGAAAGTTTGCAACATATCTAATAAAATTGATTTACTAATTATAAACATTAAATATAGATATTAATAATCGAAATATTTTCGGGACTTTCCACAATATTATGCCAACCTTTCATTGTCTCTCCAATTCCATCTAGATAAAACAATTCAGGTTTAAACAGACGAATGGATACATTCTGTATATTCACCGGATAGGTCTTCAATGTTATATACATAAGTTGTAGTAGTTGGTGACTGTGGAAGAGGGCGACCAGAAGGCTCTCTTTTCAACAGCTACTACACCGAGGTGTAGGAGTGGGCGCTACTCCTTTCCCTGGATTGCTCCACTTTTCCCTTAATACGTACTATATAATGAAGGAGATATCAAGTACCATTTCTACCATATAATGAAGGAGATATCAAGTACCATATGAAGTATCAAGTACCATAATATCAAGTATATCAAGTACCATAATGAAGGAGATATATACGTTCCATATAATGAAGGAGATATCAAGTACCATATGAAGTATAAGGTACCATAACATCAAGTATATCATGTACCATAATGAAGGAGATATATACGTACCATATTATGAAGGAGATATCAAGTTCTATTTTTAAAGTCTTTGGCATGACGCGACATGGAATGGAACCCAGGTCTTCCGGACCATTTGGCGAACACTGTACCCATTAAGTGATATTAACAATTCTTATGCACGGATATTGTCTTTGGCCGTTTTGTTTCCCACGCTGATAGAAAAGTCCAAGATTTTTTTGATTTCGATGGGTTTTTTTTATTTCTCTCTTTTGGACTTGAGAGAGGCGACGTGACACTCAGCTCTACTATATTCCACTCCTTCAGTCGGCACATGCAAAGATCCCTGGCACGTGCGGACCTCCTGCTATCACCACTACCTCTCAGCACGTGCGAAGACAACTGCCCCTTCTCTCAAAAAGCTATCTCTATTTATTTAGAAAACCCGGAACTAAATTTCCCGCCGATTGAAGAAACATAAATTATTTATCAGGCCGAGAATCTAAAATTTGTTGGTACTAAAAAATCTACCAGTTTGATCTCTCTGGGGTATGAACTCAAAACCATACTTAATGGCGGCCGGGGCATTTCACCCAGTGATCTGACAATCTCAAGAGAAAAAAAAAACTTTTCTTTCCCTTTTTTTTTACTTCACCACCCCCATGTTCAAATCCGGACGCACACACACACACACACACCTAGTTCAACTTTGTGGCACAGAGATAAAAATTACAAATATGATGCAGTCTATATAAATTGATGATAACCACTGCTGCTGTACACGGCGATGTTTGTGGTCTGAATTTATGTAAATTACGAACTATTACTTCCTTCGATGATCCGAGGAGAACCGGTGTTTTCAGCGTGATATGCCTGAGATACCTGAAAGACTAGTCTAAAATGTTATAAGGTAACAAATAGCATTAAGCAAACATAAATTGGTAATGAAAACTTTGTGGAAATTAAACCTTTCATCCTTCAAGATTAGAAGCATTTTGCGTGTACCAATAAACATCTTGCATATCTCTGAAAAACCTTCTACTATCAATAAAGATCATATTTTATAATTTTCTATTTCGGATCTTCGAGTCTTTGAAGACTCGACAAGCACATCATATTGTAAGAATTTTTGATTACTTTGAAGCAAAATAAAAGATTACTTACACTTTGGTAAATTTCTTTCTTCTCCATAATCTGAACAATGGTCTTCTGTTAAACACACACACACACACACACACACACACATATATATATGTATATATATATATATATATATATATCAGACATTGAGTTAACAGGGTTTGATGACTAAATTTCTTGGCCTGGTCTGATGATCACAGAGGGGAGAAATTGGCAATCACTAAACATTGTTCACTCGTTGTCTGCGCTATTTTAACCTCGATTCGAATATAGCAAACGAAATACATACATATATATATATATATATATATATATATATATATATATATATATATATATATATATAACTCTAAAATATCCAGTCAGTGTCCAAGGACAGTAGGTATGGATTATTCTTTACATAGAATATATGAGGGTAATCATATAAATCTATGAGAGTGCTCAATATATGGCTATTGTTAATTCCCTATTTATTCTCTAGGGTATAACAAAATTCACATTCAGAGCGTATATAATACAATGACTCTTTACATGCTCCCCTCCTGTCGCCTAGGTGTGGATTATTCTTTACATATAATATATGAGGGTAATCATATAAATCTATGAGAGTACTCAATGTATGGCTATTGTTAGTTCCCTAAGCATGTAAAGAGTCATTTGACGAGACGGAGAGTATAGCAATAATATTATCTGCCGAAATAAATTTATTATGATGATTTAACCGAGTTTGAATCTCCATTAAATTGTACTATATATATATATATATATATATTAACACGTATGTGGAATAGCATAATGATCGGCCACATCAAGGTGGCAGCTTTTTACCCAATGCTTTGGGTGGACATTCACCCATAACCAGAAAACATAATATTGAATGGTGGGTTTTTAAGGTCCGTCAATAAACCTTTCCAATATTCAGCCTATCAATATCACCTTCTTGCAACTGTATAAGACTGAGTTAGAATTTAAATACCCGTTGTTGTTTTATATTTTTAAAGTTATTTGTATAGATATTATAATATTTTACCTGATAAATAAACATACTATTCTAAGTTAAGTCCAGTAATCGTAAATTTAAGATCAAGGTCTTTTTTAAACGTTGTTCCCTGTCTCTGCATTTAGATCTTTATCGATTATAAATAATGTATTGTTTTGTTTGTGACTTGGAAAAAACTTGAATCACACTTCGACGAAGTGGAAAACTTTTCTTAAAATATTGTCTGATATAAAATACTACGTGCGCAAAGCGATTCTCTTCACAATGCCTTTATAAATAAAGAAGTAAAGAATTCAAGATATGAATAGCCTTTGGGAATGATCTATTGTCTAGCTTTATTTTCAGATGAGAGAGTCAGGCAATTTTCACTTAAGGCCGATTTATTCATGAAATTCTATACTATTTAGACTTATACAATAGGCTTCGACCCCATAAACACATAGATATAAGTTAGAATTCAACACATATACTCTCTTTATCACACACACACACACACACACACACACACACACACACACACACACACACACACACACAAAATACACACACACATAAACTCTTTAGTATACACATATGTACTCACAGACAGGCACGCACGCAATTACATATAAACACAATCATATATACACACATACATACGTATATATATATATATATATATATATATATATATATAAAGACAGGAAGATATTAAGAAAGAGAGAAAGAGAAACAGAAAGAGCCTACGAATTAAGTCCGTATATTTAAATATATATATATTGTGCACCAAGGGTTTCGGCAGAAAATATGTCCTTAAATGCGTATTTAATCTCTATTTAACAATACACCCATATAATACACACCTATAACCACCAACCGCTCTCCATATATATATATATATATATATATATATATATATATATATATATTCCTCTAATTCCATTCTGTTTATTGATGAATTATTAGAAAACACCACATCTGAATTCAAAATTGGTCCAGTACATATGACATTAAACAGCATCTGGTAGTAACGTTCCACTTGTGAAATTCGATGGATTATACAGTCACCACCTAGTTGTCATACGGTCTACTTAAACCAGAGTTGTAGTACCTGTTAGGGTTTCTCTTAGTTATGAGCAAAACATCTGAATTAAAGTAGTTACTTGAAGCTCTAATTGTTTTCACATTTCATTATCGTTATTAAATAGGTATTATTCTTTGAAAGCATTTAATTCCTAACAAAAATCCTGATATTTGAAAACGCAACAATATTTCAATTGCTGTAAAACCAATCAAATATATTTGATACTTTGTACTCATCATTCATCATCATCCTGCCACACCATCAGTATGGATATCTCGGCCGATCTCCTGCCACCCTTCTCTATCGTCCATCGTTTCCGGTAGTTCTTCAAGGCTACATCCGGTATCGGCTCTAAGCTGCTATATATAGGTTATAGCTGGCCGTCCTCTCTTTGCTCGGCCATGTGAAGGGGTCCACAGGAGTATGTCCTTTATGAATTCGTCCCTACTTCTCCCTCAGTATCCAGCGTGTCTGGTTCATCTAACTTTGATAGTTTTCGTCATGGGTGGTGAGTAGCCGTACAGCTGCTACTTTGTGAGGTGCTACCTCCGGGACTTGTTCAATATTACTCGCAGCATTCTTGTGTTGTTGTCGTCAACCTTTTTCTCTATACGCTTAGTTAGTGTCGATGTAGTGCATCCATACAGCAGTATCGACATAACTACCGCTTGGAAAAAATTACATTTCATTTTATCGGTCAGATTTGACTTCCATATTCCCGATAGCTTATCGATAGCTGCCCATGCCTTTGCTAGTCGAGTGTTGATATCTGCCTTGGTTGATAAGACAATGCTTTCTACGTAGGTGAAGTTGTCTACTAGTTTCAGAGAGCTACCTTTTAGAGTGTGAGGATGTCGCTTCTTTGATAAAAGCACATATATTCCGTCTTGTGTGCATTGACATGGAGGCCTATGCCTGCAGCTGCTCGTTCCAGACTATGTAGAAGGGTTTCGGCTTGGGCGGGTGTGGTTGCAAGAAGTGCTATATCATCGGCGTAGTCGGTGCCTGTAATTGTTTGTACGGGGTACCTTCTGTTTCTTGAAGCCATTTTCTTTCATTTTATTAATAGACATTCAAAGCACGAAGTCTAGTGAGATGATAAAGAGGTATGGGATTAATGTGTCTCCTTGTAGTACACTTGCTACAATGTCGAAGTAGTGTGTATCTTCATCCGGAGAGTGGACTTTAAAAACAAAAGCAAAAAAACACAATTATAAACCTCATAAAAGATGCTCCTAAATCTGGCCAAAACAATCTGGAAAATAAGAGTAAAACAAGAAAAATATTGTATTATCAATACCTTTAATCTGACCAAAGTCTAAGTTAAATCACTGAAAGTGCTTTCCTTTTTTTCTAAAATAGAATTTGAGCTTTTCTCCTTTCGGTTTAAAACAATAAAGAAACACTTCTAAATGACATTCAAATTTATTTACGTTTTAAAACAAGTTGTCGAAAGTCAGGTTTCATATTTTATCGACATTATCTAGGTCACTTGAATTTCAATAAGGTATGTAACTTTCCAAGAATGGAAACTTGTTCAGCATTGAATCTTCGGAAATCGTAAAGACATCGTTTTATGCTCATTTTGAAATCTATTCATTGAATAGTTTGCTAAGCGTTTTACGATTTTCACCGCTTAAGTTCTGTTCCTGTCCGCCATCAATTTCAAGTTGTGTTCACGAAATATTTTCATGAAACATTCACACAAACGTAATCAAGGTATCAAATGTGCAAGAGGAGAGAAAGAAACGGATCCTGAGTAGAAGGAAAAATACATTTGAAATCTTCATTCAAGTCAAATTTTTACACCATTTCTCAAAACATTGCAGCAAACACTGAGTACTTGTTATTGTTATTGTTGTTGTGGTTGTTGAAAACTTCTTGCGGTCAAATTTCAGCACCTGATAGGGCCCTATCTATGGGGTAAATAGAACTAACGGCATACTTATGCTAAACTGAATTGTTTGATTAAACTGAATAGCTTAAAATAGAAATGTTTTTACAATTAAACCGTACTTACATTTAAACTGCATTCTTATGCTAAACTGAATTATTTCAAATAGAACTGTTTTTGACATTGAAACTGAATTTACACTAAACTGAATTGTTTATCATAGAACTGTTTTGACACTTAACTGTGCGTAAATAAAATCTGAACTTATACTAAACAAATTAGCAGAATTAGAACTGCTTGACTAAACTGAATAGCTCGAAATAGAAATGTTTTTCACAATTAAACACTACTTATATTTAAACTCCGTGCTTATGCTAAACTGAATTATTGGAAATGGAACTGTTTTTGACATTGAAACTGTACTCACACAAAACTGAATTGTTAAATATAACCGCTTGAATAGTTTGAAATAGAAATGTTTTTGACAATTAAACTGTGCGCTCATGCTAAACTGAATTGTTTTAAATAGAACTGATTAATGCTGCGTGCAATCTTGAACAAGTCCTGGCGGCAACACCCCACAAGACACCAACTGTACGGCCACCTGCCTCCTATCACGAAAACTATTCCAGTTAGACGAACCAGACATGCAGGACACTGCTGGATAAGCAGGGACGAACTCATAAGAGATATACTCTTATGGACCCCCACACATGGCCGTGCAAAAGCAGGACGACCAGCACGAACATACATTCAGCAACTATGTGAGGATACGGGATGTTGTCCTGAAGACCTGCCTAGGGCGGTGAACGATAGGGATGAGTGGCGAGAGAAGGTCAGGGATATCCGTGCTACCAGCGCGACATGATGATGATGATGATGATGATGATTTATATAAAACTAGATTAGACATTAAATAACCAACAAGCGTTGATATTCCATAAAACCCAACATACCAACCAATGTCCAGTGACATATAGATTATCTAGTTTATGATGATGACTATAGTAATTTGAACGAAGTTTCTGATATTAACAATAGTAACGTTTGGGATATCTACATCTTTACATCAAGGATTTTCTTGATTGACAAGATACTTTGACATAAATACGCATTACATATCTCCGGCTATTCAAAACCAAATTATTGCCATTATTACTGAAATTGTTTTAGACAGAATGATGTGTACATGTGTCCTGGATAATCTATTATCATTGATGCAAACCAAGAGGTTAACAGAGTTGAACAAGTCTCTATAATACTTTGATTCATCACTGAAGGAGAAAGCAAAAAGTCTTAATCAGATTTTATGCAACCCTTTTAACTGAAGAAAGTGTTCACTATGGATTACTAAAATATCCTTTCAGGAACCTGGAGCTGAAAGTTAACAATATTTGGGGATAATGTTTTCATGGTGCATGTTGTTCCCAGTTGTTTGACAAAAAGAATGAACTCATAGCTATTGATGTCAATTCTCATCTTCATCGTAATCATCGAAGCGGGCTGACAACACTGATTCTCTTGACTTTCTCCCCCCTCTCTCTCTCTAACACACACACACACACACACACACACACACACACACACACACACACACACACTTAGCCCAGTCCCACGGGGCTGTAAAATATACCGACTGCATCTCTGCAGAGGAGTAAGACCCGCCCAAAATGAGTGTCTTGTCTTGACACTCTTTACGGAGTACCACTTCATTGCCCTCGCTCCCAGTTCTACTTTATCCCTGAATGGTAGCACTTAATAGGGTCCTATTTATGGGTCTAATAGAATTGTTTGACATTTAAACTGTATGCAAACAAATGACTTATGTTAAACTGAATTGTTTGAAATCGAATTGTTCGATCATTGAACTGTGTATAAACATATAACTGCTGTTTAATTGAATTCTTAGTGACACATAACAATACTTGGAACGATTTCACTTTATTGACTTATCATCATCATCATCATGTCATGCCGCTAGCACGGATATCCTTGACCCTCTCTCCCCACTTCTCCCTATCGTTCATCGCCTCTGACAGGTCTTCAGGGCTACATCCCGTATTCTCACATAGCTGCTGTATGTAGGTTCGAGCTGGTCGTCTTGCTTTTGCTTGGCCATATGTGGGGGTCCATAGGAGTACATCCCTTATGAGATCGTCCCTGCGTCTTCAGCAGTGTCCTGAATGTCTGGTTCGTCTAACTTTGATAGTTTTCGTGATGGGAGGCAGGTGGCCGTATAGTTGGTGAAACTAAACAAAATAATCCCCCCTCTCTCTCTCTCACTCACACATACACACACACATACACACACACACTCGACACCCGTCCCAACGGCCATCGCTCTTGTTGAGTCTTCCCATCGGCACAGAGCTGATGAATGTCAATTTTTGCAGATCACCCAACACAGGTGTGGCCATGTGTAGGAGTTCATTAAAGTACGTCACTTAGCAGGCTATTTGTGATAAACAAATAATTGTTTATCACAAATAGCCTACTAAGTGGTCGTACATCTACTGTTTTGGAGAGTGCTGTTTTCAGGATTTGTATAAATTATAACGCAGTATTGTATAGTTCCCATCAAGCTTTATTGCCAAATGATTCAAAAA